>VTFQ01000013.1:40798369-41120869 GCA_036281575.1 Ancherythroculter nigrocauda
GCACACGGGTCAGAACCCGCGGCCATGACAGCCGAGAAAAGCTGGTACCGGGCGTGGCAGAGGGGCTCGACAGCGCCCCCTTGAATTGGGTCAGAAAACGTGGTCCATATATCATACACGCTTGCACATACAAGTATAAAACTCATATAGACTTTATCGGGCCAAACAACTTTCGTACTCTAAGTTATACGTCACCTCAACAGGAAGTCAGCTATTATGAGTTGTTTGAAAAACGCATGCTCTGGAATTTGATATACTCCTCCTAGGCAATTAATCCGATCACCACCAAACTCAGTCAGCATGAAGACAAGACATTGATGATGAAAAATTGCCAGCGGATATTTGATATCTCGAACGGTTTGGCTGTGGCGAGGCAACGAATTTATGGCGAGAAAAGGGAAACAGGAAATGTGTTATAACTTCTGCATACATATATTGATCTTTATGAAACTTCACGTGTATGTTGGTTGTAATAGTCAGATCACATGGATGTGACTATTGTGAGTCAAAGTTATACTGCCACCAACTGGCAGCAGGAAGCGTGTCACTTTCAAAATGCTTTGAGATTACCATTTTATTTTTATCCGATTTGCTTCAAACTTCACCACAATAATGTCAAAACATGGCAGATGTAGACCTTTGAAAAGAATTGTGATATCTCAAACATAGTTGCCTTGGCAACACGTCAAACTTTTATAATATTCTTGGGCGTTTTTGAAGCCGTTAACATGCTTCAAATTGGATGAAACTCGACACACATATCATTATTGTCATACAGTAGATATGGACAAAGCCTTAGAAACGGGCGGGGAGCAGGGGCTCTGCAGCGCCACCTTTTGACAAAAGTGGGGGGTTTAGTTTAACCTACAGTCACCAAACTCGGTACACTTATTGTTCTCATTAAACTGGACAACTTTCTCATTTACAGTCATTAGCTCTGACCAACAGGAAGTCAGATATTTTGGTTTAAATGTGGATTTTTCAAACATTCTTACGCACACACATAAGCTCTCTTAGACGTAGGGTCTCAGTCCCCCTACCCCCCTCCCTCTGTGTGTGTGTGTGTGTGTGTGTGTGTGTGTGTGTGTGTGTGTGTGTGTGTGTGTGTGTGTGTGTGTGAGTGAAAGTGAGAGACAGAGAGACAGAGAGAGTTTTACAGCCTCAGATCAGTTATTTAACCCTTTTATTGCAGACTCACTGTGCTTAAGAGTTTATTTCCAACCCTTACTCAAACACATCTGAAGCAGCTAATCAGGCCAGTTCATCTGTAGGCCACTGACAACATATTATTACATTATTAGTTTGATAATTAGGGTTAATTCAAATATAAAAACACACTGCAAAAGCATGCTTTTGGTGCATAAGATTGGGGCACAAACAACAGCTCAGGGAGGTCAAAAACATGAAGTGTGAGGATTATTGACTAGCCTTATTCCTGACTAGCCTACTGCGTTTCAAATTACGGGTTCCACTTCCGGTTTGGTGAACTTCCATTCAAAAAAACTGAAACTTATCATTTCAAATCATATGGTTGCCCTACAATTAAAGCTTATCTGTCAGCTTGACTGAATCAGCTGTCAATTTCTTTCATGTTTTATTTTCAGACATCATGAGAATGACATAATGCTTGGCATTGTAATATGTTACAACAAAAATATCTATGGCAAGAGCTCTTTTCAGCAGCTGCTTTCTATCCTCCAGAATATTTTATTTTGTCTCTTTGCATACTGCTGTAATAGTATGAAAAAGGACAGCATATACTGTACATTTGTGGTCTGTTCTCTCTATATAATTTACAATACATCCCATTAATAATTCACTGGAATGCACAAAGAATCTCCTCAAAGCCTCACGTCTCTTTCCAGGTTTGTTTCACAGGTATCACACAATGCTGAAGTTCATGACCTTTTTTATTAAGGCAATGTATTACATAATGCATATATATATTACTATAGAATAGTGATATCACAAACACTGTTGCCATGGCAACGCATCAAACTTTAATATTAGTTTTGGAAGCTTTTGAGACTCTTAACATGCTTCAAATTGCATGAAACTCAATGCACACATCAGAGATATCAACCAGCAGACATGGGCAAAACCATAGAAACGGGCGGGGAGCAGGGCCTCTATAGCGCCACCTTTTGACAAAAGTGGAGGGGTTAGTTTAACCTACAGTCACCAAACTTGGTACACTTATTGTTCTCATTAAGCCGGATAATTTTTTAATTTACAGTCATTAGCTCCGACCAACAGGAAGTCTGCTATTTTGGTTTGAATGTGGATTTTTTGACTAAACAGGCTCTGAATTTTAAACTACTACTTCTAGGGAGTTTATTCCATTCAGACCAAACTTTTTTTACATGTTGCTAAGACATTGAAGATGTTAAATTGAAAATGGATAATGGATATCTCGAACCGTCTTGCCATGGTAATAGATTGAAGTAATGTAAAAAAGGTAAACGGAATGACAGATATTCTCTATAAAAAAAAAAACACTATACACAATTAATTTATATATAGAATAATATAGATGTTTGAAATAAACACATTTTATTCATTTTCTTCCAATTCAAAAAGCATGTGTAATTAAAAATAGGCAGATTAATCAATTTTTCAATCAAATATAATTAATGTAATACATAGAGTAACAACTAGAGGGCAGCATATACCTATTTTTAAAACAGGGTTGGATAAGTCAAACATATATAATCATTTTGATATATATAGAACAAATAATTTGTTTTAATTATACTGTTTGTGCAGGTATATTTAAAAAATTATCAAAGACTACTTTGTCATAATTAAGATTTTTTTTGTTTTGTTTGTTTGTTTAAAATGATCTTCTCAGTCTGTCTCAGTCTCTCTCCCTCTCTCTCTCTCTCTGTCCTCCCCCATATTACCTCAGGCTCATTCGGGTGTGTGTGTGTGTGTGTGGGTCTATGTGTGTGTCACACTGTCTATATATATCTTTTTCTCTCTCTGTGTATGCATATGTGTGCTTTACAGTCTTATTATTTTTTCTAAATATTGAGTTGTTTATTTTTAACAATTACAATGAGAATTATTTATTTACTGATATAATTCAAATTTATTAAAAAACCCTGTTTCAGTAAAATTTCACATGATTATGAAAGTGGCTGTTTAAAATAAACTTGCATATGTGAGCAGAAAATTCAAGATATGAACCTTATTAATACCTGAGACTTTTCCATTTTATTTTTTATCTTATACCACACATATTAAAATTAAATGAATGCATGCTTTTGGTGCATAAGATTGGTGCA
Organism: Ancherythroculter nigrocauda; assembly: GCA_036281575.1. Classification (NCBI taxonomy): domain Eukaryota; kingdom Metazoa; phylum Chordata; class Actinopteri; order Cypriniformes; family Xenocyprididae; genus Ancherythroculter; species Ancherythroculter nigrocauda. The sequence goes on from VTFQ01000013.1 coordinate 40,801,657, forward strand.
CAAACAACAGCTCATGGAGGTCAAAAAACACATGAATAGAAGAGTGAGGATTATACAACATCAGCAATCACAGACATTCACATTATGGCTGGATTAGTTATTTCAGAGCATTGTGGAGTTTGCACAAATAACAGTATATAATTTGGTCTAGAATTTTTATAGGGGTTGTCTGAAGCCAACTTCAGACTGCATGATTTTCAAACTAGTCTGGTCACTGTCCTTTTCACACTGCATTACTTTCGCTTTCAATTCAGTCGCTGTTGTGTTCAAAATGCATGATGGATCGGCGACAGAAGGTTTCACACTGCATGAATTTAGAATAGGAAGAATCGCCGACATATCTGTCTGGCACTCAAACTACGTTTCACAACCAAACACACGGGAGATGTGACAAGGAAACAACACAATATCACGTATGTGTGTGTGTGTGTGAGTGAGTGAAAGTGAGAGACAGAGAGACAGAGAGAGTTTTACAGCCTTTTATTGCAGACTCACTGTGCTTAAGAGTTTATTTCCAACCCTTACTCAAACACATCTGAAGCAGCTAATCAGGCCAGTTCATTTGTAGGCCACTGACAACATATTATTATATTATTAGTTTGATAATTAGGGTTAATTCAAATATAAAAACACACTGCAAAAGCATGCTTTTGGTGCATAAGATTGGGGCACAAACAACAGCTCAGGGAGGTCAAAAACATGAAGTGTGAGGATTATTGACTAGCCTTATTCCTGACTAGCCTACTGCGTTTCAAATTATGGGTTCCACTTCCGGTTTGGTGAACTTCCATTCAAAAAAACTGTAACTTATCGTTTCAAATCATATGGTTGCCCTACAATTAAAGCTTATCTGTCAGCTTGACTGAATCAGCTGTCAATTTCTTTCATGTTTTATTTTCAGACATCATGAGAATGACATAACGCTTGGTATTGTAATATGTTATAACAAAAATATCTATGGCAAGAACTCTTTTCAGCAGCTGCTTTCTATCCTCCAGAATATTTTATTTTGTCTCTTTGCATACTGCTGTAATAGTATGAAAAAGGACAGCATATACTGTACATTTGTGGTCTGTTCTCTCTATATAATTTACAATACATCCCATTAATAATTCACTGGAATGCACAAAAAATCTCCTCAAAGCCTCACGTCTCTTTCCAGGTTTGTTTCACAGGTATCACACAATGCTGAAGTTCATGACCTTTTTTATTAAGGCAATGTATTACATAATGCATATATATATCACTATAGCATATGTTCAACCCATCCGTTATTGCTGTGGAAAAAATCACACCTTTACATGGCTTGTTGAAATTACGTTGTTGATGCTTTCACACTTTTAAATGTCCATTTATTGTTCATTGGTTGAAGGGTGAGTAGAATAATGTCATCTTATTGTACCCAGTTTAAAAAGATCATAGTGTCTATCACTGACTGTTTACAGTTTAACGGAAATTACTCCTATAATTCGTGCAAAGCGTCGTGGGGTGTTGGAATAAGGTGGATACAACATCAGCAATCACAGACATTTGCATTAAGGCTAAATTAGATTTCTCAGAGCACGGTGGAGTTTGCACAAATAACAGTATGTAATTTGCTCTAGAATTTTTTTAGGGTTTGTCTGAGAAAAAACACAGACATGGCAGATTAGGATGATATTTTGCACTCATTGTTTGATTTAAATTAAATTACGATTGTATGTTTAGTAATTGAACCTGGATGAATTCAAAATGAAGGTACTATACTTCAGATCAGTAAAAAGATAAGAAAACTGTTAGTCTTTGTTTTTTTAAGTTCGAATGACAAAATAGCTGTGTTAGGCACTGATTAAAGTGGATTGATTCTATGTTTTCATTGTATGAGTTTTAATGAACTTTAAAACTTGGAAAATAAAACTGCATTGTTTAGGGTACAATGCAATATTTTGTGTGTAGTTATTTATTTGTAAATATTATGATATAATCAATGTTAAAATAATAGTTTGGTATAACACAACATTTACTTATAGTGCACAGCCTTAATATTGTTTGAAAGAAATATGTGTATAAATTTAATAAGGTAGTAGCAGTAGGAGTAAAAAAAAAAATCATGTATTTGTCATCTTAAAGGAGGCAAGCTGACAGGGAAATATATGTACGAAAATATTTGTTATTCTAAAACTTGATCTATAGTGGACAATTGTAGTGTAATAGCAGTCTTCTGGTAGTTGAAATGGTTAAAAGTTAATAATATGCTGTTTGGACCAAAAACACTAAAAACATGGCTGAAGTTTGAAGTAAAAGCTGCTGCAGTAAATGTGGTGTGATATTGACATAGTACTTTTATGTTTAACCGTTTTAAATGCCCATTGCCCGCTGTGCACAGTTGACCTGAAGCCACCGGGGTGGCGGTGCCACCGGGCTTTGGCCCGTCATCGCTGCTCGCAGCTATATTTATTATTATTATTTTTTTTTTTTTTCGTCTTCCGGGGCTTTTTGGGGGCCTTAACATGCTCAAAAACTCCTGAAAATTGGCACACACATTGGAATCTGCGGCCATTAGGACGCCGCAGAGGCTGGTACCCGGGCGTGGCAGGGGGGCTCGACAGCGCCCCCTTGAAAAAAGTCTGAAAACTTCGTCCATATATTGAACAAACTTGCACGTATTAGTATGAAACTCGGTACACATATAGACCTCATCGGGCCGAACAACTTTCGTGCTCTAAGTTAAACGCCACGCCAACAGGAAGTCAGCTATTAAGGGTTGTTTGAAAAACGCATGCTCTGGAATTTGATATACTCCTCCTAGACGATTAATCCGATCGCCACCAAACTCGGTCAGCATGAAGTCAAGACATTGATGATTAAAAATTGCCAGCGGATTTTTGATATCTCGAACGGTTTGGCCGTGGCGAGGCAGCGAATTTATGGCGAGAAAAAGGAAACAGGAAATGTGTTATAACGTCTGCATACATATATTGATCTTTATGAAACTTCACGAGTGTGTTAGTTGTAGTAGTCCGATCACATGGATGTGACTATTGTGAGTCAAAGTTATAGCGCCACCAACTGGCAGCAGGAAGTGTATCACTTTTTGAAATGCTTTGAGATCCCCCTCTTATTTTTACCTGATTTGCTTCAAACTTCATCAGTGTAATGTCAATACACAGCAGATGTAGACCTATGACAGGATTTTTGATATTTGAAATATTGTTGCCATGGCAACAGGTCAAACTGTAATAATATTCTTGAGTGTTTTTGAGGCTCTTAACATGCTTCAAATTGCATGAAACTCGACACACACATCAATATTGTCAACCAGTAGACATGGACAAAGCCATAGAAATGGGCGTGGTGGAGGGGCTCAGTAGCGCCACCTTTTGACAAAAGTGGGGGGGTTAGTTTTTCCTACAGTCACCAAACTCGGTACACATATTGTTCTCATCAAGCCGGACAATTTTCTAATTTACATTCATTAGCTCCGACCAACAGGAAGTCAGCTATTTTGGTTTGAATGTTAATTTTTTGAAAAAACAGGCTATGAATTTTATACTACTACTCCAACAGGGTTTATCCAATTTACACCAAGCTTTTTTTAACTTGTTGCTAACACATTGAAGTTGTTTAATTGCAAACGGATTTTGGATATCTCAAACGGTTTGGCCATGGCGAGGCAACGAATTTATGGCAAGAAAGGGGAAACAAAGTGTTATAACTTCTGCATACATTAATTGATTTTGATGAAACTTCGGCTTAGTCTTCGTTGTACAAGGCTGATCACATGGATGTGACTATTGTGATTCAAAGTCATAGCGCCACCAACTGGAAGCAGAAAATGTGTCACTTTCAGCATACATTGAGATCACCCTCTTATTTTTACTGGATTTGCTTCAAAATTCATCAGAATAATGTTAAAACTTGGCACATGTAATACTTTGAAAATGGGCAGGGAGGAGGGGCTCTATAGCGGCACCTTGTAGTGCAGTAAATGTGGAGTGAATTTGACATAGTCCTTTGATGTTTAATCGTTTTAAATGCCTATTGCCCACTGTGCACAGTTGCCTTGAAGCCACCGGGGTGGCGGTGCCACCGGGCTTGGGCCCGCCATCGCTGCTCGCAGCTATATTATTAATTTGATTACTTAAATACTGGAGAGAATAAACCATAATAATGAGCGTTTATGTAATATAGGCTATATAGCACTCAAGGGCACGCATAATTGCCATAAAGAACCGGCAAAAGTAATGATTATGAGTGTGACCAAAACAGCAAGGAGACATTTTAATTGTTTATTAATAAAGTAATGTTTTCTGAATCAGTGTTGGCTGCAAAGATGAAGTTGACATTGCTGATTCTCATTGCTGATCATCTGCTCATATGGACGCACCTAGAGAGATAATGCACATTTCATTCGGATTAGGCTACATAATCAGAGTAGCCTCTTTCTTTTCGTTTTTAATTACTTCATTTTCGTTAAAGTAGATATTTCAAGCATTCTATCCGGTTGTTAAGTCTGACGTCACGCGGCAGCGCTTCCGGGTCCTAACGCTCTATCTCATACCACAAGAAAACAACAAATGGTGCTAATATACATACACGATGTGGTGTAATACTACAAAAAATATATAATTACAACCTTTATCTCCATATCAAAATTCCAGATGGCCACACAATGATTCATCTTTTAGAAATCATTAAAATATTAATATCTGTGACACTATGAGCACGGAGACTGTTGTGTAGACTGTAAGTATTTAAAATGTTTAACTTTTTTAAATGATTGATGTTTAATATGAATAAATAGCGCTCATAAACGGCCGTCGATGGCATTCTCAAGTGAAACGAGTCGAGGCTTGGACCCGGAAACGGCGTTCTTTACGTCACGACTTAACAAGCGGAGAGATATATTTCTCATGTCTGCGAGGCAAGCAGCCTCTGAGTTTCGGTTCATTTAGCCTATAAGACGCGCTCCAGTTCACGCGCCAGTGATTGCGCCAGCTCCTCCATGTCATGATTTTATTGTCTGCTATATTTGCTTGTTATATATTAAATCCAAGCAATTGGTTGATGAAACATCGATTAAAATCAAGATAATTTTTACAAAACGAAATTCACTTTAAAGAAAGGCTTTCTACAAAGCAAAACTTAATGAAGTGGTCAAAATCATATCTGACCCACTCCATGTCTTCCGATATAGTTGCGCATCTTGGCATCTTACTCATGCTGTTCACTTTTCATAATCGAATAAATGGATTTAAAACATAACATAGGACTATTTAAATATGAAACTATGTTCTCTTTCATGGCTACCAACACAGTACAGAGAAATTTCATGTCGTGAGCAAGAGCGGATCATGAGTCAGGAGTCGCATCAAAAATAATTTATTCTTAGACTTGTATGTAATATTGGGGGCATTCAATTTATTTGGCATATTTTTATTTTTATTTATTTTTTTTTAAAAGTAACGCAATAGTTACTTTCCCTGGTAATTAGTTACTTTTATAATGATGTAACTCAGTTACTAACTCAGTTACTATTTGTGAGAAGTAACTAGTAACTATAACTAATTACTTTTTTAAAGTAACGTGCCCAACACTGGTCAGGACCCACTCATTGTCGTAATCATACTTTAGATATAATATTGTCACATGGAATCGATATTGATGCCGTTGAAATTCTGCAGCAGAGTGATGACATCTCAGATCATTATCTAGTCTTGTGTATTCTATATTTAGTCAAGGTGGCTAAACTGCCTCCCTGCCATAAATATGGTAGAACCATCACTTCTACCACTAAAGATCGCTTTATAAATAACCTTCCTGATCAGTTTCATCGCCTTAGCATACCAGACAGCTTAGAAGACCTCGATGTTGCAACAGAAACTATTGCCTCTGTCTTCTCCAGCACATTAGATTCAGTTGCTCCTTTGCATTTAAAAAAGATTAAGGAAATTAATTCAACGCCATGGTACAATGAGCACACTCGGGCCCTGAAGGTAGCAGCCAGAAAAATGGAGCGCAGCTGGAAGAAAACAAAACTAGAAGTATTTCGCATTTTGTGGAGAGAGAGAATGATTGAGTACAGAAAGGCCTTAAAATCTGCTAGATCGGCCTATTCTTCAAAACTTTTAGAAGAAAAAAAACACAACCAGGGCTTGACATTAACTTTTTTGCTCACCAGCCACTGTGGCTAGTGGTTTTCCAAAGTTACTAGCCACTGATCATTTTCACTGGCCACAATTTTGATGTTGGTAAATTACATTTTATATGATTAAAGTTGACTTTGTTATGCTTAAATTACTTTATTTTGAGTCATTTTACTTGATTTAGAAGATTTAAAACCCTTTCAAACTTTTAAATGCAGATTGACCACCCAAATCAAGACTACATTGTATATCAGCTGGTATGTACAGGTGGGCAAGAGGTGGACAATATGAGCATGGGCTAATATGAGAAATTGTATAAGTTATTTGTGTTAGGCTATATAAACGAACAAAGAAGCAAATTACAAAAACCAATAGTAAATTAAAAATAATATTTTTTCAGATTATTTAACATCTTTTGTTGTTTGATTAACATTAATGACAGACAGGTATTTAATTGGGCTGCTGAATGCATGGACGTAACTGACGCATATCCAGTTATTACCCACCTGTTTACGTCCACTTAAGCCATAACCGACTGTATTCACGCGAGATACTCCACACGATGGACATTTAGACATCTGTGTCCACTGTTTAACTATTCAGGTGCGAGGAGAACTGATCGCGCGCGCGACAGAGCACTTCTGTTGTGTGTCATTCAGCGCAATTCCGCCTATCTCTCATTCACTAACTGCATGTAGCCTAAATAACGAATTGTGTGATTGGATTGTAATTTTGTGCTACGACGATCTTCAGCGATCATTTGGCTGTAAACTGAAATTATATTCAACCCGCCAAAGTGGCTAGTGGGAGTGGCTGTCTTACCCGCCACAGCTGAAATCTACCCGCATTTGGCGGGTTGGCGGGTGTTAATGTCAAGCCCTGAACACAACCCTAGGTATTTATTTGATACAGTGGCTAAATTAACAAGAAAAAAAGCTTCAACTTCTGATGTTTCCAAAGAGCACAGCAGTAATGACTTTATGAACTTCTTTACCTGCAAGATTGATAATATTAGAGAAAAAATTATAACCATGCAACCGTCTACTACAGTATCACGCCAGACAGTGCATTGTAGTGTCCCTGAGGAAAAATTCAATTAATTTACTGCTTTAGGAGAGGAAGAATTGTCTAAACTTGTAGGAATGACACCCAGTGTTCAAAATAGGTACTGCAGTCCAAATTTAAAATATTGTTTGGCCCATCCCCTTGTTCAAAGACGCGGGTTGCCAGTTTTTACAGCATATGGCTGCCAGCAACAATAGGGAGTGCAACTGACAATGAAAGCTGAGGAGACTTAAACACTGTAAGGTGATGAGTTGATTTATCTGTTTTGATATGCTGTTGTTCATAGAGATATTTAGATGGATTCAGAGGCTTTTTATTAGAGGTGCACCGATTGCAATTTTCTTGGCCGATTCCAATTTCCGATTTTTTGTTAGTGTGATCGGCCGATCCCTATTTTTGTCGATTCTGATTTTCTTTCTAAGAACTATAATTGACAACATATACAAAAAAAAAAATCTACTTTTCTTCGATGCAGAGTTTTATTTTTGTTGAAAAAAAAAAAAAAAAACGAGTAAAAGTAAGTAATAAAATATAAACAGCTCAAATAAATGCAATAGAATAAAGAGCACTATGAAACTAAGTTTTTCGGGTTAACTGGGTTTCTATTCAGGTAAGAACATTCAGTGTTATTTTACATTGGTTACCTTAATTTCTGTAGTCTTTATTGTAAATCATTCTTACCATTAAAGTTATAAAACGTATTCAGTCAAGAGCAGAAAGTGATTTTCTTTGTCTTTTGTTCTTTGATTAAAATGACAGACAGCAGCAGGAATATTGGACTGCTGTCCCTTTACTAGTTTATGAACGGTGTTCAATGGACCTAATAATGTTACACACAACATGGGTTCACTTTCTTAGCTATTTAACGATTCAAAACTGACTGTGTTTATCTGAATGCTCGCCAAGATTGCCTGTGCCACTGGTTTTGACATACTTTTGTATGTATTTTTAGTTTAAGCACAGGAAGGCGCTTATTTTGGTACTTGTGACTCTGTTTGACTTCTGTCTCTGTTTGAGACTGAGCGTGGCTTGTTCGCTCCACTAATATAGATCAGTAGTGCACATGCTTTTGGTGTGAGCGTGAGACCTGCGGGAATGACTAAAATTATGCGCAATACAAGCACTATTTAACCGGAATTGCATTGGCATGGTTCAAATCATACTTATCTGACTGTTATCAGTTTGTAGTAAACAAAGAAATGTCATATCGATCACAAGTTCAATATGGAGTACCGCAAGGCTCAGTACTAGGACCGTTGCTTTTCACTCTGTACATGCTACCCTTGGGAGATATCATTAGGAAGCATGGCGTTAGTTTTCACTGTTACGCTGATGATACTCAGCTCTATATTACTTTGCACCCTGACGAAACTTACCAATTCGCTAAATTAACAGAAGGTATAGCTGATATAAAAAACTGGATGACCAGAAATTTCCTACTACTAAATTCAGAAAAAACAGAGATTCTAATTTTTGGACCAAAAACTTTTTCACGCAATAACCTAGAATATTGTCTAACACTTGATGGCTGCTCTGTTATGTCTTCGTCGTCAGCTAGGAACCTGGGTGTGCTCTTTGATACCAATCTTTCATTTGAAGGCCATGTTACTAGCATCTGTAAAACCGGATTCTTCCATCTTAAAAATATATCTAAACTACGACATATGCTCTCAATGAAAAATGCAGAACAGTTAGTTCATGCGTTCATGACCTCAAGGCTAGATTACTGTAACGCTCTACTGGGTGGTTGTTCCTCTCCCTTGATAAATAAACTACAGCTCGTACAAAATGCAACAGCTAGAGTTCTTACTAGAACTAGGAAGTATGACCATATTAGCCCAGTTCTGTCATCACTGCATTGGCTTCCTGTTAAACATCGTATAGATTTTAAAATCTTGCTGATTACTTACAAAGCACTAAATGGTTTAGCTCCCCAGTACTTGAGCGAGCTCTTAAAGCATTATAGTCCTTCACGTCTATTGCAATCTCAGAATTCAGGCCAGCTGATAATACCTAGAATATTAAAATCAACCGCAGGTGGTAGATCCTTCTCCTATTTGACACCTAAACTCTGGAACAATCTTCCTAGCATTGTTCGGGATGCAGACACACTCTGTCAGTTTAAATCTAGAATAAAAATGCATCTCTTTAACCTGGCATACACATAACACATTATCAATTTATATTTACATAAAATATTAGGGCGCATAAATTAGGTCAGCCGGAACCGGGAACACTTCCTATAACACCAGATGTACTCATTACTTCAGAAGAAGAAAGGCATCAATGCTAATATTAGTCTTTCTGTTTATCCCGAGGTTTACCGTAGTCAACCGGATCCGGGCCGTATCCAGGTGAGATCGAGGACCTGCGCCTTGACACGACCACAATGCAGCCCTGAGTCAGCCCCGGGCCCAAATGCAAATTGTTTTTAAGGGACCCCCCCCCCCCCCCCCCCTTTTTTTTTTTTTTTTTTTTTTTTTTTTTTTGTGTTTTTTCGCATTTTTCGTCTTATGCAAAAGAGTCCCAGGACTTTAATATAAATAAGATATTATCACTAACATGCAGACAGAAATGGTAAAAACATTTATAGGAATGATAAAATGGCTTTTCAACACAGTCTACGTTTGAATGCGACCGATTTGACTCTTGCTTTGGAGTTTCAGAATGATCTTAGCAAGATGCGATGAGTCCGAAGATTATTCCAGTTATGAATTAATTATTCTGTCTTTTTTAATGCATGTTTTATTCCTAATAAATTTACTATAAGTTTCTTCTCTAAATATTTTTCCATCACGTTTTATTTTATTTCGTTGAATAAAGAGTATCCACCCCAACGAGTGTATGAGTTACATTTATTCACATCTTGAAATGTCATCTCTAAAATGTGCAGACGTAGTCGTTTTTTCAAAAAAAACAATATAACTCATTTAAAATTCTGTACTACTTACAGTACATTACTGCATGCATAAGTTTCACAAAGCGAATACTGGTCAAATACAATAGATCATTGTTAAGACATGGCATTGACCATTTATTAAGATTCTTAATGATTTTCAGTACATTTAACATAGATAAAGTTATTGACAACATTATTTCTATTATACATCATTTTTGTGAACATGTACATGGGTTCTCTCTCACGCACAGACGCGCATGCGAGCCTTTGAAAGTATTTAGCTGCAGAAAGAGTCATAACAAAGCACTGTTCGCCAGAGGAGAACTGGCCCCCTGACTAAGCCTGGTTTCTCCCAAGGTTTTTTTCTCCATTTTAACACGTTTGCCACTTGTTTGCCACCTGATGTCACCTGTTGGAGTTTGGGTTCCTTGCTGCTGTCGCCTTTGGCTTGCTTAGTTGGGGACACTTGACATTTGACTTGACATTTGATATTCAACAGTATTCTTGACATTTATCCAACAGTGCTTTGATCTGCCTGCATTGACACTATTCTTTAAGAGCTGCTGTGCAGCCAAATAATGTACCAGTTATCACTGTAAAGCTGCTTTGACACAATCTACATTGTAAAAAGTGCTATATAAATAAAGGTGAGTTGACTTGACTTGTGTGTGTGTGTGTGTGTGTGTGTGTGTGTGTGTGTGTGTGTGTGTGTGTGTGTGTGTGTGTGTTTTCGTTATTTATGAGGACACAAATTTGTATAATGACTTGGGTATTACACTGGTATTACAACGTAACTGTGTTTTCTCATATTTAAAATAGCTTTAAAAACATACTAAACGATGTTTTATTGAAAATGTAAAAATGTAAGAATGTTTCCTGTGATGGGTAGGTTTAGGGTTAGTGTAGGGGGACAGAATATACAGTTTGTACAGTATAAAAACATTACGCCCATGGAGAGTCCCCATAAACCATATACAAGTGTGTGTGTGTGTGTGTGTGTGTGTGTGTGTGTGTGTGTGTGTGTGTGTGTGTTTACAAAAATTAAAAACAATACTTTGAAAGTGTCAATGCAGAAAGATGAACGTGATGAACAGTGAGAATGAATCCAGCATGTTCTTCATTTCTCTTTACACCTTAAATTATTACAAGTAGAGTGTGACTTATTACCCCATGTCCCCATTTTTTAAAAGGCTTATAAATCATACAGAATGAGTTTTTTGAGAATTTAAAAATGCAGACAGTTTCTTTGATGGGTAGGTTTAGGGGTAGGGCTGATCAAATATACTTTACATTATGATTCATGTGAGAGTCAAATATGATCTTACCGCAGTATCTCCAGTTTACAGTGAGGATCCTGTAGTACATCAGAGAGAAGATTCACTGATTCTCCTATTTTATTCACAGACAGACTCAGTAATCTCAGGTATGAGGGGTTTGATCTCAGAGCTGAAGCCAGAGCAGCACAACCTTCATCTGTGACTGCACAATTACTCAACCTGTAGAGAACAATGACACACTCTTCACTCTCTCAGTTCAGATCAGATCAGTTTAGCAGTGAATCCATTATTAAAGAGAAAATACAAACTTAAAGCACAAATCAAAAATCAAAATGTGTGATAAATGAGATGAGATGAAAATGTCACAGAGCACAAAACATGATGTGTGTGTGTGTGTGTGTGTGTGTGTGTGTGTGTGTGTGTGTGTGTGTGTGATTTTACAAAATGAAAAACAATACTTTAGAAAGTGTCAATACAGAAAGATGAACATGATGAACAGTAAGAATGAATCCAGCATGTTCTTCATTTCTCAGTTGTGTTGAGCTCGAGTCTGTTTAAAGTCAAGAGACTGAAATGTTGATTGTGTGAAAGTGTGTATTTCAGTGTGACTCTCAGTCCTGCAGTATCATGTGACTGTATCATGTGTTCAATCATTTACAGCTCAATCAGCTGAACTCACAGCAGCAGAAAGAGGCTGAACACTTCAAATATACTTTACATTGTGATTCATGTGTGAGAGTCAAATATGATCTTACCACAGTTTCTCCAGTTTACAGTGAGGATCCTGTAGTACATCAGACAGCAGATTCACTGATTTTCCTATTTTATTCCCAGACAGACTCAGATCTCTCAGGTGTGAGGGGTTTGATCTCAGAGCTGAAGTCAGAGCAGCACAACCTTCATCTGTGACTCCACAATCCTTCAACCTGTAGAGAACAATGATACACTCTTCACTCTCTCAGTTCAGATCAGATCAGTTTAGCAGTGAATCCATTATTAAAGAGAAAGTACAAACTTAAAGCAAAGATCAATATGTGTGATAACTGAGATGAGATGTCAGAGCACAAAACATGATGTGTGTGTGTGTGTGTGTGTGTGTGTGTGTGTGTGTGTTTTGTGATTTATGAGGACACACATTTGTATAATGACATAGGTATTACAAGTAGAGTGTGACTTATTACCCCATGTCCCCATTTTTCAAAAGGCTTATAAATCATACAGAATGAGTTTTTTGAGAATTTAAAAATGCAGACAGTTTCTTTGATGGGTAGGTTTAGGGGTAGGGCTGATCAAATATACTTTACATTGTGATTCATGTGTGAGAGTCAAATATGATCTTACCGCAGTTTCTCCAGTTTACAGTGAGGATCCTGTAGTACATCAGAGAGAAGAGACACTGATTTTCCTATTTTATTCAGTGACAGACTCAGTACTCTCAGGTGTGAGGGGTTTGATCTCAGAGCTGAAGTCAAAGCAGCACAACCTTTAACTGTGACTCCACAATCTCTCAACCTGTAGAGAACAATGACACAGGAGAGTAATATAATTAGTCTGGTGCAACTTCACATCCAACAAGGTGCATGGAATGGAAAATATGCAGTTTAGGAAAAAAAAAAACAGCAGCACTTGTGGCACAGAAGGGTCAAGAATATAAACAAAAAACTATGAAGCTGGAGCTAAGTATCAAATTTATTTTGTCAACGCGTTTCGGCACACAGGACTTCGTCGGGGCTAAAAGGTTTCAGGTGTGTGTAGGTTCCTTTAAGTACAAACAGAAACAGAATTCAAACCTACAATGAACCAATGAAAAAATTGCATAAAATAACATCCACCAATCACAAAGCTTATAATAAATAATTGTGTATCAACCAATGATCATCAAAGGACAAAAAAAGAAATAAAAATAAAAATAATAATAATGAGAAAAAAAAAACCTACACAAAAATGTACACCTTTATATCAGAGCATAAAAATATTTTTATAAGAATATTTTTATTTTTATTAAGTTGATGTAACCTCCTCTTAGTGAAATGTTTATATGCTCAGTGCCAAAGTATAAAAAGGAAGACATAGGGTGATTACATTCTTTAAAATGTTTTGCTACGGGTTTTGTTATATCACCTCTTTTGATGGAACTCCTGTGTTCTGTAATACGATCCCTTAAACGACGTGATGTTTCTCCAACATATACTTTCTGGCAAGGGCACTTGATTAAATATGTAACGTTTTAGTGTTACATCTGATAAAACTTTTAATATGTATATTCTTTTTGTAGACAGGGTGTTCAAAACATTTAATGTTCCTGGTATATTGGCAGTTAATACAATTACCACATTTAAAATTTCCCAAAGGAATTTTTCTTGTAAGGGTCTTAGTTGTAGGTTTATTTGGGGAACAAGCCCTAACTAATTTATCCTTAATATTTCTGGCTCTTTTGTGAGCAATAAGTGGAGGATTTTAAAATGTACCTTTTAAAGAAGGATCGTCTTGTAAAATATGCCAATATTTATTCACCACCTTGTTGATATTGAAGGTTTTTGGAGCATAGGTAGTGCAGTATATAATACCTGACCTTGAAGATGTCGTCTTACCTTTGTTAGAATTTAGGCAATCTTCACGACTTCTAACTTGTACTTTTTCCTCTGCTTGTGAGAGCCACTTTTCATTGTAACTTCTCTCTTTAAATTTTGATAACATTTTACATTTTTCTATTTCGTAGTCCTCACTATTTTCACAAATACGTTTTATTCTTGTGAGTTGACTTATTGGTAAACTTATTTTTAAAGAGACAGGATGAAAACTTTGACCATGTAACAATGTGTTCCTGTCTGTTGGTTTTGTATATAAGGATGAAACAAGATTTTTCCCTCTTCTTTCAACAAATATATCCAAAAAGTTTTTTTTCATGTTAAAAGTCAAAGAAAATTTTAAACCACCAAAATTCATATTCAGAAATTGTAAAAATTCATGGAGAACAGCAACTTGTCCTTTCCAGAGCATAAACACATCGTCAATATATCTTTTCCAAGAAACAATATGTGGTAAAAATGGTTGTTCTTTTCATATAAAAAACACTTTCTTCAAGTGAACCTACAAAAAGGCAAGCAAAACTGGGTGCTATTTTTGTTCCCATTGCTGTGCCTGAAATTTGAAGATATGGGATATCGTCAAAAAAGAAAAAAAGATTTTTTTAGAGACCTTAGAAGAAAATAATTTTTTTTTGAATACTAACCATTCCTCTGATTGTACTTTTAGGAGTTCCTTCCATATTAAGAGCACTTTTATTCCTCCTAAGAATAGGAATCATACTATTGAAACTTATTGAAAACTTACAGAAAAAGTATTTAAGAACCATATAAAGAAAAAAAAAAAAAAAAATCAACCTATAAGAACATTTCACAGGAACAATATAAAGCAATTTCTGAACTTGAGAATAATAAATCAATAGTTATAAAACCTGCTGATAAGGGTGGGGCCATTGTAATAATGGATAAAATGGATTACAAATCTGAAGTATATAGTCAATTGAATAATTTAAGTTTTTATAAGAAATTAACATGTGATCGAACAAAAAAGTTTCATGATGAACTACGGTTAATTATTGATAATGCTGTACATAATGGTAATATCTCATCAAAGGAATCACAATTCCTTCTCAATGAATATCCTCAAAAAGCTTTTTTGTATGTTCTTCCAAAAATTCACAAAAGCTTAAAAAATCCACCAGGTAGACAGATTGTCTCTGGTATAGGTAATCTTACGGACAGAATTTCCAGTTATGTAGATTACCATATACATATAAAAGATCTTGTCTCCAATCTAAAATCATATATTGAAGAAAGTTCTGAGTTTTTGGTATACCTAAAAAATCTTTCACAACTTGAATCAGATATAATCATGTGTACCCTTGATATTGAGTCCCTATATACCAATATTGACCATAAGAAAGGATTTGAAGCTTTTGAATATTTTCTTAATAAAGGAGCAATTCAAATTCCATCTACAGCTTTTTTGATTGAATTGGCTTCTTTTGTCTTGAAAAGGAATATTTTTTTTTTGACGATATCCCATATCTTCAAATTTCAGGCACAACAATGGGAACAAAAATAGCACCCAGTTTTGCTTGCCTTTTTGTAGGTTCACTTGAAGAAAGTGTTTTATATGAAAAGAACAACCATTTTTACCACATATTGTTTCTTGGAAAAGATATATTGACGATGTGTTTATGCTCTGGAAAGGACAAGTTGCCGTTCTCCATGAATTTTTACAATTTCTGAATATGAATTTTGGTTATATTCACTTTCTGTTCCAGAAAGGGAGGCTATGGAGAAATATATTTTTGATTCACTGGCATCGAGGTTCATCCACCCTTCCTCTTCTCCAGCGGGGGCGGGGTTCTTTTTTGTGGGGAAGAAGGACGGATCTCTGCGACCTTGTATTGATTACCGGGGGCTGAACAACATCACGGTAAAGAATACTTATCCTTTACCGTTGATGTCTTCAGCATTTGAGAGGTTGCAGGGAGCGTCAATTTTCACAAAATTGGATTTACGTAATGCTTATCATTTGGTCCGCATTAGGGAGGGGGATGAATGGAAGACTGCTTTTAACACCCCTAGGTGGCACTTTGAATATTTGTTTATGCCGTTTGGGCTTTCCAACTCCCCAGCGGTCTTCCAGGCACTCGTCAACGACGTGCTGCGAGATATGGTCGACCAGTTCATATATGTCTACCTGGATGACATATTGATTTTTTCCTCTTCTCTTCAGGAACACGTGCAGCACGTTCGATGAGTGCTTCAGAGGTTGCTAGTGAATGGGCTTTTTGTCAAGGCGGAGAAATGCGTTTTTCATGCACAGTCTGTTCCTTTTCTAGGGTACATCGTGTCGACTGAGGGATCCTGAGAAGGTTAAGGCTGTGGTGGATTGGCCAAGTCCAGATTCCCGTAAGGCCCTACAGAGGTTTCTGGGATTCGCCAATTTCTACCGGCGTTTTATTCACAATTTCAGCCAACTAACTACACCTCTGATTGCCTTGACCTCCCCCAGAACTACGTTCAGGTGGTCAGACACAGTTGAGGCTGTGTTTGCCAAACTGAAGGGTTGCTTTGCTTCAGCCCCCATTCTCATTTCCCCTGATCCATCACGGCAGTATGTGGCGGAGGTCGATGCGTCAGAGGTGGGGGTAGGTGCAGTGTTATCCCAACATTCTCCCACAGACGACAAGATGCACCCTTGCACGTTTTTTTTCCCATCGGTTATCTCCTGCTGAACGTAATTACGACATTGGTAACCGAGAGTTGTTGGCAGTCAAGCTTGCATTAGAAGAGTGGCGCCACTGGTTAGAAGGTTCAGGGGTGCCTTTTATCGTATGGACTGACCACAAGAACTTGGAATATATTAGAACTGCTAAAAGATTGAACTCCAGACAGGCTCGGTGGGCACTTTTTTTTGGTCATTTTAATTTTACTCTCTCGTACCGCCCGGGTTCCAAAAACATCAAACCCGATTCATTATCACGCATTTTCGACCGTTCTGAACGCCCGTCTACTCCCGAGTGCATTTTACCTGAG
Source organism: Ancherythroculter nigrocauda (assembly GCA_036281575.1). Classification (NCBI taxonomy): domain Eukaryota; kingdom Metazoa; phylum Chordata; class Actinopteri; order Cypriniformes; family Xenocyprididae; genus Ancherythroculter; species Ancherythroculter nigrocauda. Next base: position 40,818,596 of record VTFQ01000013.1, read on the forward strand.
ACTTTAGTTGTCTCCACACTCACATGGGAGGTCGAATCGAAGGTCAAGACGGCCTTAGAAGGGGTAATGCCTCCGCCCGGGTGCCCACCGAATCGGTTATTTGTGCCGGAGGGATTACGGTCCATGGTCATTCAATGGGGACATTGTTCTAATGTGGCCTGTCATCCAGGAGTTAAACGCACTAAATTTCTAGTCAAGCTACGATTCTGGTGGCCGCTCATGGCTCGTGACGTTCACAGTTTTGTTTTGGCTTGCTCAGTTTGTGCCACTGGTAAGACTTCCAATCGACCCCCTGATGGGCTACTCCAACCGCTGCCTGTCCCTTCGAGACCCTGGTCCCATATTGCGCTAGATTTTATCACCGCCCTTCTGCTCTCTCAAGGATACACGGTAGTTTTAACAGTGGTGGACCGATTCTCGAAGGCAGCTCATTTCATCCCCTTGCCCAAATTACCCTCAGCCAAGGAGACAGCGTTGATGGCCGTTAATCACGTCTTTCGCTTACATGGCCTCCCGACGGACGTGGTTTCCGACAGAGGACCCCAGTTTGTGTCCAAATTTTGGCAAGAATTTTGTAAGTTGTTGGGAGCAACTGTCAGTCTGTCCTCAGGGTTTCATCCCCAGAGCAATGGCCAAACTGAGAGAGCCAACCAAGATTTGGAAAGAACGTTGCAATGTTTGGTCTCTAAGAATCCTTCCTCGTGGAGTCAGCAACTCTCTATGGTGGTGTACGCCCACAATACGTTACCGGTGTCGTCCACGGGCCTATCTCCGTTTGAGTGTAGTGTAGGTTACCAGTCATCCATTTTTCCTAGTCTGGAATCCGAGGTTGCGGTTCCCCTCAGCTCACGCCTTCGTCCAGAGGTGTCACCGCACTTGGACTAGAGCCCGTGAGACTCTACTCCAGGTGAGGGAGCGCACCAAGGCCGATCGCCACAGGTCTAAGCCTCCTGTATACGTCGCTGGTTAAAATGTGTGGCTTTCTACCAAGAACATTCCTCTCCGCTCCGTGTCTAATAAACTTGCTCCCAAATTTATTCGTCCGTTTACTGTCACCAAGATCATTAGTCCGGTGGCAGTCCGCCTCAAACTCCCTCCAGCGTACAGGAGGATTCATCCCGTCTTTCACGTATCCAAAGTAAAACCCGTGTTTCATTCTAGTATTAATCCGCCAGCCCCGGTTCCCCCACCGTCGCGACTCGTAGATGGGGAACCCACTTATGCGGTTAATCGTATTCTGGACTCTAGGCGGAGGGGACACAGATTCCAGTACTTGGTGGAGTGGGAAGGTTACGGTCCGGAGGAGAGAAGTTGGGTACCTGCCAGAGACATTCTGGATCCCTTATCGATGATTACAATTGACAGGTAAGGGAGTCGGGGAACGCCAGGAGGCATTCCTAGGAGGAGGGGTACTGTCACGGTATTTGAATGCATTGTTTCCTGCTTGTCTCGTGTCACTGTTGTTGTGTGTGTGTGTGTGTGTGTGAGTGGGCGTGCCCGAGCCACATGGATGATCAGCGCTTCCAGCTGACACTCATCACAGCACCAGCTGCAGCTCATTCACTCACCCTTCATATGCTCACTCATTTCTCATCTCCTTTGTCAGATCGTTGTTTGATGTCTCTGTGCTGTGTGTCCCATCCCGTTCCTGTTCGGCATTCCAGTCTTGTGTTTCCTGTTCCTGTTAGGCGTCTTCGTGGGTTTCGTTCTATGTCTGGATTCTTCAATCGTCACCACCAGCACACTTCATCTCACCAACGCACCTTGTCTTCACGCTGACCGTCTCAGTCCCTGCGCCACCTGTGACTCCACATTCAGTGACTGTCCAGTTTATTTTACTTTCAATAAACGTGTTAACTTGCTATTGCTTCCTGTGATCAATCATGACAATCAACAAGGTGGTAAATAAACATTGGCATATTTTACAAGATGATCCTTCTTTAAAAGGTACATTTCAAAATCCTCCACTTATTGCTCACAAAAGAGCCAGAAATATTAAGGATAAATTAGTTAGGGCTTGTTCCCCAAATAAACCTACAACTAAGACCCTTACAAGAAAAATTCCTTTGGGAAATTTTAAATGTGGTAATTGTATTAACTGCCAATATACCAGGAACATTAAATGTTTTGAACACCCTGTCTACAAAAAGAATATACATATTAAAAGTTTTATCAGATGTAACACTAAAACGTTACATATTTAATCAAGTGCCCTTGCCAGAAAGTATATGTTGGAGAAACATCACGTCGTTTAAGGGATCGTATTACAGAACACAGGAGTTCCATCAAAAGAGGTGATATAACAAAACCCGTAGCAAAACATTTTAAAGAATGTAATCACCCTATGTCTTCCTTTTTATACTTTGGCACTGAGCATATAAACATTTCACTAAGAGGAGGTTACATCAACTTAATTAGAAAAAGAAGGGAGGCTTTTTGGAATTTTTATTTAAAAAGTTTGTTCCCTACTGGGATTAATGAGGAATTGGTCTTAAAAGATTTCTTATAAAAATATTTTATACTCTGATATAAAGGTGTACATTTTGTGTAGGTTTTTTTTATTTTTTATTATTATTATTCTCATTATTATTATTTTTTATTTTTATTTCTTTCTTTTTTTTCCTTTGATGATCATTGGTTAATACACAATTATTTATTATAAGCTTTGTGATTGGTGGATGTTATTTTATGCAATTTTTTCATTGGTTCATTGTAAGTTTGAATTCTGTTTCTATTTGTACTTAAAGGAACCTACACACACCTGAAACCTTTTAGCCCCGACGAAGGCCGGTGTGTTGAAACGCGTTGGCAAAATAAATTTGATACTTAGCTCCAGCTTCATAGTTTTTCGTTTATATTCTTGACCCTTCTGTGCCACAAGTGCTGTGAACAATGACACACTCTTCACTCTCTCAGTTCAGATCTGATCAGTTTAGCAGTGGATCCAAAGAGAAAATTAAAAAACGTAAAGCAAAAATCAATGTGTTAATTTATTGAGATGTCACAGAAAATGTCACAGAGCACAAAACATGATATGTGTGTGTGTGTGTTTTTGTGATTTATGAGGACACAAATTTGTATGGGTATTGACATGGTATTATACTGGTATTATGACATAAACATGTTTATGAGGACATTTCAGGAGTCCTCATGTATAAAATAGCTTTAAAAACATACTAGTATACTAGTAATGTAAAAATGCAGAATGTTTTCTGTGATGGGTAGGTTTAGGATTAGTGTAGGGGGAGAGAATATACATTTTGTACAGTAAAAAAGCCATTACGTCTATGGAGAGTACCTGTAAACCATATATAAGTGTGTGTGTGTGTGTGTGTGTCTGTGTGTGTGTGTCTGTGTGTGTGTGTCTGTGTTAGGGCTGGGCGATATACCGCATGCGATTGTCACGCGCATTTCGTCAGTAAAGCCGGTTCCCTGATTACCGCTAAATTGCCATCACCTGCTTTCAAATGGAGTGGCATTTAATAGACAGAGCCGTAGTTCACTGACAAGATACGCAATATCGCATTCATTATCGAAGGCGATTCATCTGCGGTAATGAACGCGATATTGCATAGCTTATCAGTGAACTACGGCTCTGTTTATTAAATGCCGCTCCATTTGAAAGCAGGTGATGGCGATTTAGCGGTAATCAGGGAACCGGCTTTACTGACAAAATGCGCGTGACAATCGCATGCGATATATCGCCCAGCCCTAGTGTGTGTGTTTACAAAATTAAAAACAATAGAAAGTGTCAATGCAGAAAGATGAACGTGATGAACAGTAAGATTGAATCCAGCGTGTTCTTCATTTCTCTTTACACCTTAAATATACTTTACATTGTGATTCATGTGTGAGAGTCAAATATGATCTTACACCAGTTTCTCCAGTTTACAGTGAGGATCCTGTAGTACATCAGACAGCAGATTCACTGAATTTCCTATTATATTCGCAGTCAGATCCAGTTCTCTCAGGTGTGAGGGGTTTGATCTCAGAGCTGAAGTCAGAGCCAAACAACCTCCATCTGTGACTCCACAATCTCTCAACCTGTAGAGAACAATGACACACTCTTCACTCTCTCAGTTCAGATCAGATCAGTTTAGCAATGAATCCATTATTAAAGAAAAAATACAAACTTAAAGCACAAATCAAAATGTGATAATTGAGAAATAAAATGTCACAGAGCACAAAACATGATGTGTGTGTGTGTGTGTGTGTGTGTGTTTACAAAATTAAAAACAATACTTTAGAAAGTGTCAATGCAGAAAGATGAACATGATGAACAGTAAGAATGAATCCAGCATGTTCTTCATTTCTCACTTGTGTTGAGCTCGAGTCTGTTTAAAGTCAAGAGACTGAATGTTGATTGTGTGAAAGTGTGTATTTCAGTGTGACTCTCAGTCCTGCAGTATCATGTGACTGAGGAGCAGCTCATGTGTTCAATCATTTACAGCTCAATCAGCTGAACTCACAGCAGCAGAAAGAGGCTGAACACTTCAAATATACTTTACATTGAGATTCATGTGTGAGAGTCAAATATGATCTTACCACAGTTTCTCCAGTTTACAGTGAGGATCCTGTAGTACATCAGAGAGAAGAGACACTGATTTTCCTATTTTATTCAGTGACAGACTCAGTTCTCTCAGGTGTGAGGGGTTTGATCTCAGAGCTGAAGTCAGAGCAGCACAACCTTCATCTGTGACTCCACAATCACTCAACCTGTAGAGAACAATGATACACTCTTCACTCTCTCAGTTCAGATCAGTTTAGCAGTGAATCCATTATTAAAGAGAAAATACAAACTTAAAGCACAAATCAATATGTGTGATAATTGAGAAATAAAATGTCACATAGCACAAAACGTGTGTGTGTGTGTGTGATTTATGAGGACACATGGGTATTACACTGGTATTATGATGTAAACATGTTTTATGAGGACATTTAATGAGTCCTCATATTTAAAATAGCTTTAAAGGTGCCCTAGAATGTTTTTTTACAAGATGTAATATAAGTCTAAGGTGTCCCCTGAATGTGTCTGTGAAGTTTCAGCTCAAAATACCCCATAGATTTTTTTAATTAATTTTTTTAACTGCCAATTTTGGAGCATCATTCTAAATGCGCCGATTCAGCGTGCTTCCCCTTTAAATCCTCGCGCTCCCCGCCCCTGAGCTCTCGACTATAATACAGTGCATAAAGTTCACACAGCTAATATAACCCTCAAAATGGATCTTTACAAAGTGTTCGTCATGCATTCTGCGTGCATGTGTCGGATCATGTGAGTATATTATTTATTTGGATGTTTACATTTGATTCTGAATGAGTTTGACAGTGCTCCGTGGCTAAAGCTAACATTACACACTGTTGGAGAGATTTATAAGGAATGAAGTTGTGTTTATGAATTATACAGACTGCAAGTGTTTAAAAATGAAAATAACGACGGCTCTTGTCTCCGTGAATACAGTAAGAAACGATGGTAAGTTTAACCACATTTAACAGTACATTAGCAACATGCTAACGAAACATTTAGAAAGACAATTTACAAATATCACTAAAAATATCATGATATCATGGATCATGTCAGTTATTATTGCTCCATCTGCCATTTTTCAATATTGTCTTTGTTTGGTTACCTAGTCTGATGATTCAGCTGTGCACAGATCCAGACATTAATACTGCCTTGTGTAATGCCTTGAACATGAGCTGGCATATGCAAATATTGGGGGCGTACATATTAATGATCCTGACTGTTACGTAACAGTCGGTGTTATGTTGAGAATCGCCTGTTCTTCTGAGGTCTTTTAAACAAATGAGATTTATATAAGAAGGAGGAAACAATGGTGTTTGAGACTCACTGTATGTCATTTCGATGTTCTGAACTCTTGTTATTCAACTATACTAAGGTAAATTCAATTTTCCATTCTATGGCACCTTTAAAAACAGACTAAACAATGTTTTATTAAAAATGTAAAAATGCAGACAGTTTTCTGTGATGGGTAGGTTTAGGGTTAGTGTAGGGGGACAGAATACACAATTTGTACAGTAAAAAAGCCATTACGTCTATGGAATGTCCTCACTTTGATAGCAAAACAAACCTGTGTGTGTGTGCGCGTGTGTGATTTTACAAAATGAAAAACAATACTTTAGAAAGTGTCAATGCAGAAAGATGAACGTGATGAACAGTAAGAATGAATCCAGCATGTTCTTCATTTCTCTTTACACCTTAAATATACTTTACATTGTGATTCATGTGTTAGAGTCAAATATGATCTTACCACAGTTTCTCCAGTTTACAGTGAGGATCCTGTAGTACATCAGACAGCAGATTCACTGATTTTCCGATTTTATTCAGTGACAGATTCAGTTCTTTCAGGTGTGAGGGGTTTGATCTCAGAGCTGAAGACAGAGCAGCACAACCTTCATCTGTGAGATCACAAGTCATCAACCTGAAGAGAGATGAAAATATAATTTAACAGTATCAAATTTTTTTTCCAAGTTTCATGGTCAAATTCACACTAATCAAAAAAGTTAAGTTTGAATTAAATTAATATTTATGTATTTATTAACTAAACCAAGGGTCTTCAACCGGGAGGTCCCGGGCCGTCTCGAGCCGAGGCTCAGAGGCAGGCCCAGAGGGATAGTGTCGCCGCTCATGCGCCTCCTCCTCCTCAGAGCAAGTCGCAGAGATGGCGAGATGCGAGAAGGAAGAAGCAAGATCTGAGGGAGGTGATCGAGGATCGGCGCCAGCAGCGCCGGTAATCGATCCCCTCTCTCGCGAGGGCTTTTTGCTCGCCCTCTCTCTTCCTTCACCTCCCGGTAGCATTCTCGACATCTATATGCTACGGGCTTTACAGTCAGGCTGATGATGTGGGCCTATGATGAATATATTTCTGACGGCCCGCCGTCTGGCTTGATAGTGAAAGTGCTTTTGGGCTAAAGAACTTTGGATTTTTCCTTCCGTGCGACGAAATGAGGAGGAATCTGCGTTCTACGAGCCGCAGGAGGTAAGCCAGGTCCATCTTTATTTTTAATATAGACCTTGCTTTTCCTGTATAGCTACCCGTGCATATAGTTGTCATTGTTCTCGTTTTTAAGGGGTTATTTGGGCAAATAACTGTATGGTAGGCTGGCTGTTTTCAGGCAGGCCGTTTATGGCCGCTTTGCTGTTTAGCCTTCGGCGTTTGTGTAGCTTCTCGGCTGATACTGTGTATAGCTAGAACTAGCTTTCGCTATTTCAGTTATTTGTGTGTTGGCCGGTTTTTCGGCCACCTAATGCTGTCGCTCGCGCTGCTTTACTTCTCTGTGTTTTTGGGAATATGAAGCCCGAGTGTAGCTTGGTCTCATATAGGCCTTAGCTAGCGGCTAGGCTAGAACTAGGTTAGGTGTTTGTTTGTTTACATCACCCCTGTTATGACTATCCCCCTGCGGTTGTATAGTTCCTAGTTCTGGCCTCCTCCTGAGGTGGTTGCTGGCCGTCTTTTGCCCAGATTTCCCCTTCATATGTTATATGCAGGTGTGTTATGTGAGCTTATTTATGCTGCCACAGGTTACACCTGTTTCTGTGATAGCAGGCTTTGTTTAGCTTGTTTAGGGCTTGTGTTTCACTGAGTGCATCACCTGCTGGATTGCACACTCAAGGTGAGTGTAGGGAATAGTGTTTGCCCGACCTCTCCCGGTCGTTTGTACCGCAGCAGCTGGGTTTCATTGCTGTTTGATTGTTGGCTATTTGTTATAGCCTCTCTGTTATGCAGCTCGTTTTGAATACAGCGCTGTTGGTCTGCGATTTCCGGTTCGCTCACGCATTTCAGCATAGTTAACATTGCCTGTTGGAATGTGTGTGCCTAGGCTCAGGTTGTGTAGCTAGTTCCCTCAAATTTGTCATTTAAGGTTATAACTGGCCCTTCCTTGAGCTAGGGCCCTGTTATGGCCACGGGCTGGTGCCACATGGTTCTTTAAGTAGCAGGCCTTTCCAGGCCTCTCTTGTAGCTTCCTGTTGGCCCAGCTGGGCTGGTCATGTACTGATATCATTCCATGATTGAGTCATGCGTTACCCTGTTGTTGCCAGGTGTTTATGGAAGTCGTTGGCCCCCATTGGGGCCTCCTTTCAGGTGTTAAACCTAGCATGTTGGCACAGCTTGTATGGGTTTCTGTATGTCTCTCCCCTATGGGTGAATTTTAATTGCACTAGCTATCGCCGCGTGTTTTATAAGGTCATAGGCCTCTTACAGGCCTTCCTTTGCTAGCATGTCAGAGTTTAGCGTGGTACTCCTCTCGCTTAGAGAGTAAAAGGTGTTTTACTGAGTATTTTGGTGCATTTATTTCCTTTAGCTCTAGTCGAGCTAAATATTTACCCTGTCTGATTCTGGGTTCTATTCTGCTCCTAGAACTTTAGTGGCCGCTGGCTGATGCCGCGTGTGAAGGGTAGGCCTTAAGGGCCTCCTGTGGAGCATGCTGACATTTTCCTTCTAGGTTTTCCTTTGACAGCAAAGGGATTTGTGTCGCCGGCTGGCCGGGGCTCGGGTTGACTAATGACCTCCTTTTGTAGTCGGTCTGTTTAGCCTGAACCTTGATAACACTGCCACGAGCTGATGCCACGTGTCTGCCGAGGTTATAGGCCCATGGGGCCTTCCTTAGCGCATGATGGCGTATGTTGTACTCCTCTTGCTTAAAGAGTAGAAAGGTACTTCACCAAGTGCACTGTTCGTTGGATTGTGTTGGACAGGCTGTCTCGTGGGCACTCGCAGCTGCTATTTCTTGGTGGTTATGCTCCACCTTGATATGCTACGGGTTTTTGGCCTTACAGGCCATCCTGGGTTACCACCGCCTGCATTAAGTTTCTAGTTCTTTCTGGTGAACTCTGGTTGTAGGCCCTTTTTCCCGGCCTCCATGACTATGAGCTAAAGCTCAGATAAAATGTATGACTCTATGTTAACTATACATCAAATGTGTTTTAGGAGATTTGAGCTTCTTAATAAAATGAGTTGTTTTTCCAATTTGGTCTTAATTTTTTTATGTATCTTAATATCTATTTATAAACAAATATTTAAATTTCTTCTTTATGCACAAGAACATTCAACTGGTAAACCTGAATTATTTATTCATATGCAAATTCTCTGACTTTGAATATCTGAAGTAATTTTATATTGTGACGGTTTAGAAAACATCAAAATACTGACCACTAAACTCTGGACAACTTCTGCAGCACTGAAGATTTATGAACTTTTATATTCCTGATGTTTTAACAGTGAAGTGATTGTTCTCAGAGATACTTACTGAACTGATCTGGATTCTTTAATTACAGGCAGCAGCTTCTGAAAAACTTTCATATCTTCAGCTTTATTTTTTCCTAGAATAAACTTTGTGAGATCAAATTTATCCAGCTCCTTTTCTGATGTCAACAACACAAAAACTACAGCTGACCACTGAGATGAAGAGAGTTTGGCTTCCTTTAATCTTCCAGATGTCAGATACTGTTGTATTTCCTCCACTAGTGAATGATCACCCAGTTCATTCAGACAGTGGAACAGATTGATGTATTTCTCTGGAGAGTCAATGGACCTGATCTTCTTCTTGATGTACTCAACTGTTTTCTTATTGCTGTCAGATCTACTTCTTCTCTGTTTCATTAGTCCTTGTAGGAGAATCTGATGAGACTCCACTGACAGACCCAGAAGAAACCGCAGGAAAAGGTCCAGATGTCCATTTTTACTCTGTAGAGCCTCATTCACAGCTCTCTGATGCAGCTCAGATAATGAAACATGTTCTGATGAATTGTGTTGAAGCAAGTCCTTAACTTTAGACCGCAAACTCTGTTTAGTGATGGGCTCAAACACATTTCTGTTGTTGTTAGTACAGGAGAGATGCACATATAGAGCCGCTAGATGTTCCTGAATGCTCAGATGAACAAAGCAGAAGACTTTCCCCTGATACCAGCCAAACTCCTCTCTGAAGATCTGAGAGCACAATCCTGAGTACACTGATGCTTCTGTCACATCAATGCCACACTCTCTCAGGTCTTCCTCATAGAAGATCACATTGCCTTTCACAAGCTGCTGAAAAGCCACTTTCCCCAGTTTGAGGATCATGTCTTCATCTGTCACGTTCTTCTCATAGTCCTTCTCATGTTTGATGTTGGTCTGAAGGATCAGGAAGTGTGTGTACATTTGAGTGAGAGTCTTGGGAATCTCTCCACTCTCTGCTTCGCTCAACATCTTCTCTAGAACAGCGGCTGAGATCCAGCAGAACACTGGGATGTGGCACATGATGTCGAGGCTCCTTGATGACTTCAGGTGTGAGATGATTGTATTGGCCAGACTCTGATCACTGATTCTCTTCCTGAAGTATTCCTCCTTTTGTGGCTCATTGAAGCCTCGTACCTCTGTCACTCGATGGACACACTCAGAGGGGACGAGATCAGCTGCTGCTGGTCTGGAGGTGATCCAGATGAGAGCAGAGGGAAGCAGATTCCCCACAATGAGGTTCGTCAGCAGCACATCTACTGAGGCTGATTCACTTACATCACACAACCTCACATCGCTCTGAAAATCCAGAGACAGACGACACTCGTCCAGACCATCAAAGATGAACAACACTTTATATTTGTCACTGGATATTTCCATTTCTTTTGTTTCAGGGAAAAAGACACGAAGAAGATCAGAAAGACTGAGTGTTTTGTCCTTCATCAAATTGAGCTCTCTGAAAGGAAGTGGAAATATGAGCTGGACGTCCTGATTCTCTTTCCCTTCAGCCCAGTCCAGGATGAACTTCTGCACAGAGACTGTTTTTCCAATGCCAGCGACTCCCTTTGTCAGCACAGTTCTGATGGGTTTGTCTTGTCCAGGTAAAGGTCTAAAGATGTCATTGCATTGGATCGGTGTGTCCTCTGTTGCTGCTCTCCTGGATTGTGTCTCAATCTGTCTCACCTCATGGTCATTACTGATCTCTCCACTCTCACTCTCTGTGATGTAGAGCTCTGTGTAGATCTCATTCAGGAGTGTTGGGTTTCCCTGCTGTGCTGTTCCCTTATACAGACACTCAAACTTCTTCATCAGATTTGATCTAAACCTGTTGAGGACTTCATGGCTGTAAAATTAGAATACCACATTATTACAATAGTTAATGAGCACAATGTCTTTTAGCATTCTGTATCATAATTAATGCATATATTTTACAGAAATGTTATACCTCAGATCAGTCTGTGTATCTCCACTCAGAAAATGTATTTTATGACCCATAGACTCGTCACTCCTCATAGACACACAGCTGGACTCTGGTTCTGATCTCTTCTGATCAACTGAACTACAACAAAGAGAGATTAAAGTGAATAATTTAAATGGCTATATTAAAAAACCTAATCATTTACATTGTTGATACAAAAACTGTACATTTAACTAAGCTCTCTCATAGATGTGTCTCTGTGTGAGCAACATTATATACTTTAAATATCAGATAAAGATAAAAAAAAAAAACTATAAACCAAGTAAAAGAATAATTATTCATTATCAGAATTTTTTTTTTAATGAATAATTATTCTTGTACGTTGTTTATAGTTATTTAGAATTTTAGCATACTATAATCATATTTTTATAGAAATGTTATACCTAAGATCAGTCTGTGTATCTCCACTCTTAAACTCTATTGGTGGATTCATAGACCTGTCACTCCTCATAGACACACAGCTGGACTCTGGTTCTGATCTCTTCCGATCAACTGAACTATAACAGAACAGATTTGATCCTTTATGATTATAATCACTTTAAGATAAGGTCTTACAAGCATTTATCATCAAACATATTTTTGCATCCTAACAAAATATCTTGCGATCTTCAGACATTTAACCAACATTTAAAGGTGATTTAATCCAGTGTATCACTTTTACCAGCACTTACACACATTATCAACATCTCTCCACACTGGCATTTTCCCTAACACATTCAAGCTTGCGTAACCCCACTGCTTAAAAAAACCCACATTTAACACGTAATTTGTAGACAGTTATAGACCTGTCTCTCTCCTACCATTCATAGCAAAAACACTTGAATGAGTTGTTTTCAGCCAGGTGTCATCTTTCAATTGGACGTCAATCAATCTGGTTTCAAGAGTGGCCACTCAACCGAGACTGCACTGCTGTCGGTCACTGAATCCTTGCGGATTGCAAAGGCTGTTTCCAAATCATCAGTTCTCATTCTGCTCGATCTATCTGCTGCCTTTGACACAGAGAATCATCAGATCCTTCTGTCCACCCTCTCATCACTGGGCATCACAGGTACTTCTCTGGTTTGAATCCTATCTCACAGGAAGGTCTTTCAGGGTTGCCTGGAGAGGGGAGGTATCCAAAGCTCATCAACTGACCACGGGTGTTCCTCAGGGTTCAGTTGTTGGACCCCTCCTCTTCTCCATTTACACTACATCACTTGGTCCCATCTTTCAGGCACATGGTTTCTCCTACCATTGCTATGCTGATGACAGGCAGCTCTTCCTTTCATTCCAACCAGATGATCCCACAGTAGCTGCTCGAATCTCAAGCTGTCTGGCGGACATCTCGGCATGGATGAAAGAACATCATCTGCAGCTCAACCTGGCTAAGACTGAGCTTCTCGTCTTCCCTGCCAATCTGACTCTAAATCATGATTTCAGCATCCAGCTAGGTACATCCTGAATTACCCCATCAAATTCAGCCAGAAATCTTGGAATAATCCTTGATGACCAACTGACCTTCAAAGACCACATTGCAAAGACAGCTCGGTCATGCAGATTTGCACTATACAACATCAGGAAAATCAGGCCCTTTCTATCAGAACATGCAACACAACTTCTCGTCCAGGCCCTGGTCATTTCTATGCTTGATTACTGCAATGCTCTTCTGGCTGGACTGCCATTATGCACAATCAAGCCTCTACAATTGATGCAGAACGCTGCAGCACGTCTTGTCTTTAACAAGCCCAAAAGAGCCCACGTCACACCTCTCTTCATCTCTCTGCACTGGCTCCCACTTGCTGCTCGCATCAAGTTCAAGGCATTAACGCTTGCACCACAGGCTCAGCACCCTCCTACTTCCACTCACTCTTACAAGTCTACACTCCTACCAGAAGCCTACACTCACTAAAGGAGTAAAGGCTTGTGGTACCATCACAGAGAGGCACAAAATCACTCTCCAGAACATTCTCGCTCACTACTCCATGCTGGTGGAACGATCTTCCTGCCTTCATCCGGAATGCAGAATCCCTGGATATATTCAAAAGACAGCTGAAAACTCATCTCTTTTGTGAGCACTTAACCTCATCTTAAAAAATCCTTTCATTACCGGAATTCATTCACTTAACCTAAAAAACCCTATCCTTTCATTACCTATACTTTCACTTCCTTTAATCCCTCTCTATTGTAGCGTATGATACTCTGAGCAATGTCTGAAACTTGTATTATTAGCACTTCTTGTGTCTATTTGCCTCTTCATGATGACTCCCTTGTTTTATTCCTCACTTGTAAGTCGCTTTGGATAAAAGCGTCTGCCAAATGAATAAATGTAAATGTAGTGTTTATTCAAAGTACCTGAATCCTGGAGAAAAATCTTCATCTCTGGATGTTTGTGTGTCATCCATGATGAATCTGAACAGTTGAAACAGAATCTGATCTCCAACACTGACTCTGGATGGAAGATCTTGTACAAACACAATAATTCAGCTTTTCCTCAGACAGGATCAAGAGACGCGGCGTTCACTCAAATACACAATGTTATTGTATGTTCACACAAATGCTGAAATAAACCACAGAAAACACGAAACAAAACCATGTTAATTTGCTTCAAAATGAAAAACATCAAACGCATTTCAAAGAACTATTTACGTCCTTCAGATAATGCGGAAGTCACCTGTAAGCCTCGTGACCTGAAAACTCACCTTGATCAACATTTAATTATATGTCGATTAAAAAAAAATAAATAAATAAAACTCCTCCACCTTTCTATCAAGTATCTACACGTAAATTAATGATTTAGCTTTTATAAAGGTTCCTATAAAACATATATTCCTGTTGTAGAATCGGTTCTGGTTGTTTAAATGGCGAAACATCAACTCTGTTCATTTACTTTTACTTTTTATTTGTGGCGCGAGCGATGATGACGTCACGCTACGCGCTCGAGCTCAAACCCCATATATAGGCCTACGTACGGCGCTGCAGTGCGAAAATGATTACATGCATTAGCTTCGTATAATGTTACAGTATATCATGCCAAATGTATTGTGCGGTAAAGTTGGTTTTTAGGTCAATATTCGCTGGATATTCCCATATGGAGCGTAAGGGACCGTCTGAAAACTCCGAACACAGTGGAAAAATGTGAGCGATGAGATGTCCAATCATTCATGATGATATTTAAGTATTTAGGAGATCACAGATTTTTACAGATCACAGATTTATATTCTATTTTTATTTTAAACTACAAGTCAATCTATTGAACCATTTAGGCTACACAGATTTTGAACTATGAGACATAAAAGGATTTTTTTTTTATCCTTTATCTCCTTCTGGTGGTTAGTATTATGGCCTTAAAGGACTAGTTCACTAGTTCTGATAAACACAATTGCATCTGAGCTTTATAATGGCAGTGAGCGCAACCAATGAGTATGAAGCTGAAGAAATCCATCCGCATCCATCCATCACAAACATACTCCACAAGGCTCTGGGGGTTTCCATTCTGTTTTTTATACTAAGTTGAATATGGAAGACCGTCTGGTGGAAGCTAGATATTTTACTTCATAACTTGTTAAATATATTTTTTTAACACATTTTCACTTCAGAAGGCATTTATTAACCCCCCGGTGGTGAACACATTTATGATGGATGGATGTGGATGGAGACACTTTCTTCAGCTCATTCTCGCTCACTCAAAGCTCAGATGCGTCAGGATGTTTATTAAAGGTCCCGTTCTTTGTGATCCCATGTTTCAAACTTTAGTTAGTGTGTAATGTTGTTGTTAGAGTATAAATAAAATCAGTAAAATTTTAAAGCTCAAAGTTCAATGCCAAGCGAGATATTTTATTTAACAGAAGTCGCCTACATCGAACGGCCAGTTTGGACTACATCCCTCTACTTCCTTCTTTAATGACGTCACTAAAACAGTTTTTTGACTAACCTCCGCCCACAGGAATACACAAGAGTTGCGTTTGTAGAGTGTGTTTGTCGCCATGTCGTCGAAACGCTGTTATTTTCATCCCGCAGTCCAATCACCGGGTCTGATTCCGGCTCAAATTGATAGGGTAAAATTAAAGACATGTTTACAATAACACTGAGTGCGTGCATCTCCACGTTATGATAAGAGGCGTGACCTTTCCGGGCAAGATGCGCTAAACTGCTGTCGAATCACAACACAGGAACCGCTGGCACAATCAGAACTCCTTATGCATTTCTGAAGGAGGGACTTCATAGAACAAGGAAGTCATCAGCCCGTTTTTATGACAGTGGAAACAGCGGTATACAGATAAGTAAATTATGTGAAAAATACTGTGTTTTTTTACACGCGAAACATGAACACATGTTATATTGCACACTATAAACACAATCAAAGCTTCAAAAAAACACGAAAAACGGGACCTTTAATATTTCTCTAATTGTGTTCATCAGAAAGAAGAAAGTCATGTACACCTAGGATGGCTTGAGGGTGAGTAAAGCTTGGGGTAATTTTCATTTGAAAGTGAACTAATCCTTTAATCTCTCATTCCCATTGATATAAATTGCTGCTCATTTATAAATTGCTATTAGTGAGAAAAAATAAATAAATGGCAAAACAATAAAAATACAGTCGATTAGACCAGTAATTATTATCAATTTATTGACTTGCTCTCTATTCATGTCTTCATTCATACTGGCCAGAGATGTTACGCTCTTTTGGTCTCCATTTTCACTGGCTGTGTTGCAATACAAATTTTTTGCCCTTCCCTCACTAACTTCCCTAAGTCTCCTTAACTTTGATGTTTGTCCTTTCGTTATTTACATTGCACAAGTGCCAACTACTGTCTGGCAAAACAAATTTATGTCTGTTACACTTCATTTTCCTGGTTAAATAAACATTACAAAAGAGAGTCCAAATACAATTATATTTTGTATTTTTACACTAATTATGTAATGTTTTATTTATTAAAACCAAGTATTCATTTAATCAAGTTAGTGTTTTTTATGCATTTTTACATTTATTTCAAAATAATAACTAAAGGCAGTAACAATTTAAACAATATATATTATTTGCAAAGTAATGTTCAGCTTTTCTTTTTAATAATCATCTTATGTTCATCATTTGTCAAGCTTGTACACACTGGTCACGGTCATGAAGATGTACAGTAATCTACCTTTAATTTCCCTTCAGCTGATGTTCACTAAAACACCACAGTCAAATCTACCTGAAAAACTGCAAGTGTACAGGAGAAAAACTGCTTTAAACACAATTTATGACATTATTTTTGAAAGTGCCTAAAACTTTTCACAGTATGTTTTCATTTTTTTAACAATAGTTAATGCATTGATTAACATGAATAAACAATGAACAATATATTTTATTAGTCTTTGTTAATGTTAGTTAATGTAAATGTTTAAAGCTTTTTGGATCGAGGCATCATTCACACTAATCAATCTTTGTCATATTTGTCAGTAACAGGCTTTGTGTTTCTTTATTTAATCTCATTTTCTTTAGTTGACTCCAGTTATCTTTTGGAGAAGTCGTCACACAGAGTTTCACACACTGTCCTGTCAATGATCACTCAATGACTTCAATATCATTCTGAAAAATATAACTGTGTGTTATTAGATTAGTCAGATTGTGTTTGTCTATGAGTTTGACTTAATTTTATTAATAATAAATGCAGAAATTCAGATATTTTCAAAGGGTTCACAAATGTATTCTTGTCACTGTATATATTGTATTCATATTGAAATGGTTCTTTGTTCAGATGTTTCAGTTGTAAATTTATATCATTGTCAAGGCCTCATATTCACAGTGTCTCTGCTGCCCTCTGCTGGTGAACAACATCAATAATACAGATTCAATCTTCTTCACTTACACATTCTTCTTCTTCACAACTCAAAACTGCAGTGATCTTTCTGAATTACATTTCTGAATATAATTACATTAAATAAATGTCTACAAGCACAGACTCTTCCTGAATAGTGATCATTTTTACACTTTTGTGTTTTGTTCACTTATTCATAAAATGCTGTAAACTTTGAAATGTTCATCTTTGACATCATCAGTCAGGGTGTCGATTACATTTTTAGCACAACTGAATATGATTAAACCAGTAATGATACATTACTAATTTTAACAATGGTGTATTATTGTTATTTGCATTATGGATCTTAAAGTGTCCATAATTTTTACACAGACTAGTCAGTACACTATAAATACAAATACACTGTTAAAAATAAAACAGATTATTAGAGCACATTTTACAAGACAATGTTATTTCAGTTTTTCTAGATCAAAATTTTACATTTAATTCAATGTTTCTTGCCGTTTCTTTGTGTTTGAGAAATTTACTAGTAATTTCTGAGTGAAAACTGTTTCTACACCATTTATTTCAGTCTACAAAACATCCTCAAGCACTATTATTATGAAGCACAGTCCTGTAATACATGTAAACACAGCAAGAAAGAACAATAAGTTCATGTGGAAAGACATCTCAATAAGGCAGTTTTTAAAAACATAATGACGTCAGCAGTTTAAATCAACCCATCATTCACACTTTAATATGAGCAGTTTATGGATGTGTGTTGGGGTTGATCTCTGTGTTCAATACGAGCTGATCATCATTTCTGCTGACCTAAAGACTGTTATGTGCTAACATATGAATAACACTGATTTCTTGTAATACTAATGCCAAATCAGACTAGACGACGGCACAAAATGTGATTTTTAAATAAAATAAAATGCTGCTTAGTTGTAGAAGGTCAGCAGTTTAAATTTAAAAACCAATGATAAACATTATTTGACATGGAAATGGAGTTTCTTACACCTTTGAAAAGACACTTCATGATTACAGCACTACTATATTCTCATCTCCATTCAGACTAGAGCTTCATCAACATCACATTATAGCAGTGACATCTTGGCCATTTCTGAGAAGTTACTGGAGTAACAAAGTGGTAGCACAGTCACTTTTATTTATAAATAACTTTATACCGTATATAATACAGATTGTTTCAAAGTATCTAAATATAAAAATACAGAAAAACAAACGATGCAAACTTCATCAATTATGAGACAAATTCAAATTGCTCTGTCAAGTAGATTATATAGTATCTTATACATATACAAGTTAAAAAAGTTAGTGTATAACCAACATACTGTATAATCATCATCAACATTTATAAAACCCTGTCTTAAAAAAGCTATATTATTAATCTATCAGTCTGTATTCAGTATGTATAACAAGAAACACAAACGGTGTCTCTCTGTCAGCTCTCTGAGCTCTCTGCTTCAGGACCCTGTGGTTTCTGCTGCGTGATTCAGATCAGAGGAGTTTATAAACACTGTGGTGAATTTCTCAAGTTAGAGTGGAGAAAGAAGAGAGTGTCCGTGAGGAGAGTGTGTGGAGCCGGACTCAGAGCGGATATTTTAATAGAAATGTGAATTTCCTCAAAACCTGTAAATCCAAAAATAAAACAGTCATTTCTATAAAATCAGACATTCATTTGAAATAATAACAAATCTGAAACATGCCTTTAGTATTTTAATACAGATCAATTATAAACAAGCCAAATCTCTCTGTAAGAAACTGTTGAAACTTGAAACTGTAAGAGCTGAAAATTAATTAACTAAAATGAAATTTATTGACTGAAACCAAAAATTATGCAAAAACCAGACCAGAAGCCAAAAACAATAAATATATACAACTATACTACCAGTTCTAACTAATGTTATATATAGTATAGTATAATATACAAAATAGTCTCCAATAAATTGTAAATTAAAAATATAGCTGCAAGCAGCGATGTTGGGCCCAAGCCCGGTGGTACCGCCACCCCGGTGGCTTCAGGGCTACTGTTCACAGCGGGCAATAGGCATTTAAAATGGTTAAACATCAAAGGACTATGTCAAATTTATTCTACATTTACTGCACTATAAGATGGTGCTATTGAGCCCTTCCTCCCTGCCCATTTCTAAGGCTTTGCCCATGTCTACTTGCTAACAATTCTGACGTGTGTCGAGTTTCAAACAATTTGATACATGCTAAGAGTCTCAAAAGCATCCAAAACGAATATTAAAGTTTGATACGTTGCCAAGGCAACTGTGTTTGAGATATCTTGGTGATAATCTATCAGATGCAAGTATTCATTTATATGCTGACGACACCATAATTTACTGTTTTGCATCCTCCATTGATAGCTGCATCTTAAAGTTGCAGGAAGCATTTGTAATACTTCAGCGTAACTTCATCTCTTTAAAATTAGTTCTGAATGATAAGAAAACAAAATATATGGTCTTCTCTAGGAAACGTAAGTGTGAATCTTCTCTACCATCTCTTTACACTCTGCAGGGTAATTCTATAGAACTAGTCTCATCCTATAAATACCTAGGCTTTGGGCCCTATAATACACCCGGCGCAATGCGACGCAAGGCGCAGCGCAAGTGTGTTTGCTAGTTTGCGTCCGGCGCCGTTCGCGTTTTCCCGTTCAGCGCCACGTCCTTAAATTAGTAAATGCATTTGCGCCAGTTAGTGCGCCCATGGGCGTGCTGGTCTAAAAAAGAGGTGTGTTCAGGCGCATTGCCGGCGCATTGCTATTTTAAGGAGCTGAAAATAGACTGCGCCATAGACCAACTCAAACCTGGTCTAAAGTCTAAAGTCAATGGCGCAATATTTTTTTGTTAGAGCGCGTTGGTAGAAACTGCGCCTCTGGGCGCGTCCACAGTGCGCGTTGACTTTGCTTATTACACACAGGGATGCGCATCACACAAACATGCCAAATATTAAAAACAAAAGGATTACAGTGTAAAAGAACATTATTGTGTAGGCTACATAAATATAAAAATGTAATGATGAATAGTCATTGCGTGTATTAGAATTAGGCTACCTATTTTCAATTCAGCCTATTACTACTTATAATGATGAACGAAATTGGCTAATTAATTGAACAATCGTGCCAATACACACACATATATATTAACCTACTCATCGCCAACAAATTCCGCCATGTAAATAGCAATCCGCAATAGCGCGAGCGCATCTCGCTCTTAAAGGGAATGGGAGATGACACTCTGATTGGTTTATTGAGCGTTACGCCCATTACTCATTAAGAGAATAGGGACAACCCATTTCAAAAATGCGCCCCGGCGCACGGACCGTTTTTCCGTCGTTAAAATAGCAAAAGTGGATTTGGACACGCCCTGAGTGCACCTGCGCCGTGCGCTTTACACTTTGCGTTTAGATCATTAAAATAGGGCCCAATGTGTTGGAAGAGGACTTATCATTTAAGTTACATATTAAACATTTGTTGTCTAAGTTAAGGTTACAGCTGGGGTTTTACTTTTGGAATAGTGCTCGTTTTTCACAGTCAGCCAAGAGAAAGCTGGTGGAAGCTACATTCTTACCTGTCTTAGATTATGGAGACGTTTTTTACAGAAATACCACTAAGGCTCTTTTACAATCATTGGACTCTGTTTATCACTCTGCTTTAAGATTTATAACTCATACAAATCATTATACTCATCACTGTGCACTGTATGAAATGGTGGGTTGGTCTTCACTTTACTTAAGAAGGTACAAGCACTAGCTTATATTTGTGTACAAGGCCATAGTTGGCCAGCTTCCTCTGTATATGAATAGTCTATTAACTGTCAATAGTCAAGGGCATAATCTGCGTTCAAGTAGATATATTCTTTTAAATGTTCCCTTAATGAAGACAGAGTTTGGAAAAACTGCTTTTACTTATAGTGCATCAACTGCTTGGAATGAAATTCAAAGATCATTGAAACTTAGTGTATTTATTTCAATCAATGAGTTTAAGCTATATCTTAATCGAACATTCCAAACTGTCTGCACTTGTTCTTAATCTTGTTTCATTGTTGGAAATGTGTGTGTTGTAATTATTGTTTTATGTATTTAATTTTACTTTGTTTATTTTTATTTTGTTTATTGTGTGCTGCTACCTTGGCCAGGGCTCACTTGTAAATGAGATATCTATCTCGATGTGATTTTCTTCCCTGGTTAAATAAAGGTATAATAATATCACGATTCTTTTCAAAGGTCTACATCTGCCATGTTTTGACATTATTCAATTGAAGTTTGAAACAAATCGGGTAAAAATAAGAGGGTGATCTCAAAGCATGCTGAAAGTAACACATTTCCTGCTGCCAGTTGGTGGTGCTATAACTTCATTCATGTGATCAGCCTTGTACAACGAAGACTAAGCCGAAGTTTCATCAAAATCAATTAATGTATGCAGAAGTTATAACACTTTGTTTCCCTTTTCTTGCTATAAATTCGTTGCCTCGCCACAGCCAAACCATTTGAGATATCAAACATCTGTTTGCAATTAAACAACTTCAATGTGTTAGCACCAAGTTAAAAAAAAATTGGTGTAAATTGTATAAACCCTGTAGGAGTAGTAGTATAAAATTCATAGCCTGTTTTTTTCAAAAAATTAACATTCAAACCAAAATAGCTGACTTCCTGTTGGTCGGAACTAATGAATGTAAATTAGAAAGTTGTCCGGCTTAATGAGAACAATATGTGTACAGAGTTTGGTGACTGTAGGTTAAACTAACACCCCACTTTTTTCAAAAGGTGGCGCTATAGAGGCCCTCCTTCCTGCCTGTTTCTGAGGCTTTGCCCATGTCTACTGGATGACAATTCGGACATTTGAGACGAGTTTCATGCAACTGGAAGCATGTTAAGTGTCTCAAACCCATCCAAAATAAATATTGAAGTTTGATCTGTTGCTATGGCAACAGTGTTTGAAAAATATTAAAAATCTTTTTACAGGTCTACATTCGTTATGTCTTGACATTATTCTAATGAAGTTTGAAGGAAATTGGGTAAAAATTAAAGGGTGATCTTAAAGCATTTTGAAAGTAACACTTCCTGCTGCCAGTTGATGGCGCTAAAACTTTGACTCACAATAGTCACATCCATGTGATCAGCTTCCTACAATGAGCACAGAGCTGAAGTTTCATAAAAGTCAATGTATGCAGATGCTATAACACATTTCCTGTTTCCCTTTTCTCGCCATAAATTCGTTGCCTAGCCACAGCCAAACTGTTCGAGATATCAAAAATCCACTGGCAATTTTACTTCTTCAATGTCTTGACTTCATGCTGACTGAGTTTGGTGGTGATCGGCTTAATCGCCTAGGAGGAGTATATCAAATTCCAGAGCATGCGTTTTTCAAACAACCCATAATAACTGACTTCCTGTTGAGCCAGCGTATAACTTAGAGCAGGGGTATTCAACTAAAATTAAGAGGTCCAGTTAGAGAAAATTTCTTAAAGCAAAGGTCCGGAAGATCATAATGTCTAACTAGTTAGTGTGATATATATTATATACATTTTAAGCAGCCTAGTAGTTGTATCACTATCTGCATGTAATTGATTCCTGACTGTCAAATCAAACGAATTCAGTACAATTCAAAAATGTTTTGACAATATTTATTGACACGTAAAATAGAACTGAACAAATATGTATGACTGTAGATATAATGTTCTCTCATTAGCTAAATAAAATAGAGCTACATTTCAAAATAAGAGAAAATAAACAAAAACGATTGTGCATGTTCTGACTTAAGTAAAGTTGGCCACATATTCACAGGTTCGAATCAATAACTCGTGAGCCAAATTACATAAATAACACCTCTTTTGAATTATTTCACACTCCACTGCTGGTTCTACTATAACACTTATTTTGGAAAAATGTATTTTTGCATTCACTTTTTTGTATTTTTTATTATAAAAAAAATAATGAATAACTTATAACGTAATACACTGCACTATTGACATTTTTCCATAATAAGTGTAGTAGTATCTACTATCAAGACATCAGTGATGTGTGAACTGAATTTGGTGACAGTACAGTGTGTTACAGTGAAGTTATTACATGTATTTTTCATAATGAAGTTCATAATTTCTTAGTGAAGTTATTGAATATTTTTCATTATAAGAAAAATTATAAATTATTAAAAAATATATTTTTCCTAAAAGAGTTGTAGTATAACCAGCAGTGATGGGTGAACTGAATTTGATGACAATGCAGTGTGTAACATTGAAGATATTGACTGTTTTTGTAGTAACGCTTTTCAGGTTTTGCACTTTGCAGTCGGTCCCTTCGGATCTGTCTCTCAGCCGTCCGTGCATATAGACGTGCATTTTGTCCACTGCGGAGGAAAGCTTGTTTTAAGGAAAATTAAGTTGTAGCTGCTTGCCTACATTAAAAAGTTAATCTCACGAGTTTATCTACGTTTATCTCATGAGTTATTTATCCGGAAAATTTGAATCTGTGAAAATGCGGCCAACTTTACTCTCCCTTTCTCTGTCTCACTCGCCTGTTTCTCGTTTCTCTCCCTTTCTCCGTCTCACTCGCCTGTTTCTCTCCTTTTCTCCGTCTCTGTCACTCGTCTGATTCTCCCCATTTGTTTTCTACATGTATCGCTATCCTTCTTTTTCTTTCTACCGTCTTTTCAATGTGTAACTTGCCTGTAACTCTCGCATCTGTCTGCACTATAGAGTCAAAGATTACCGCCTGAGATGCGCGGACTTGATTGGCTGAGTGGTATCACGTGGAATAGTTTAACTCGCATGCAATTGGTCCGTGCGTTTCTACCACTACCTTAAAGACTACAAAAGCTGCGTCGGTCAAAATAGAAGCGTCCCGTCAGGTTTTAAATCATAACCTTCTGTTTTGGCTGTAGGTTCGGGTCCGTACGGGGCGGCTTTTGGGTCCGGACCCGGACCGTGGTCCGCCATTTAGTGACCTCTGACTTAAAGCATGAAAGGTGTTTGGCCCGATGAGGTCTATATGAGTAGAGTTTCATACTAATACATGCAAGCGTGTTTGATATATGGACCAAGTTTTCGGACACCATTCAAGGGGGCACTGTCGAGCCCCCCTGTCACGCCCGGGTCCCATCCTTTGCGGCGTCCTAATGGCTGCAGATTCCAATGTGTGTGCCAATTTTCAAGAGTTTTTGAGCACGTTACGGTCCCCAAAAAGCCCTGGATGATGGAAAAAAATAATAATTCTCCTTAGAAAAACAAAAGGGCCCTGCGCCTGAGTGGCTTGGGCCCTAATAATAATAATCCTTGGGGGATCAAGAGGGCCCTGCGCCATTAGTGGCTTGGGCCCTAACAATAGGGCCTTCAGCCTTTGGCTTTGGCCCTAATAAACGGAGCAATCCCAATAGGGTCCTCACACCATCGGTGCTCAGGTCCTAATTACAGAAATTATTTACAGATGTAATTAAATGCAGTGTAAGACTTGATTTTCCTGCTAAGACAAAAACTGAGAACAACATCTTTACCTGACAAATAAAATGTTATATTTGGTTTATTCTGTATTATTCTTAAAAATTATTTCTAGTAGATTAAAGCGAAGGTATTACCACAAATCTGTGTTCAGGATTGATCATACGGATGCATAACCAATGATTAATTTCTAATTGGAAACACAACCTAAGAATAAGAATCTTTTGAAATTGGAGTCAGATTAAACGAGTGAAATTAAGTGAACTTCACAGAGGCACTGAAAAGACATACAGGCGTTAACCTTCACCCAGGCCGTCGGATTCCGTTTTTAGGCCGATGCGGGGTTCCTTACAGCAGGTATTTTTTTTAAATATAAGTACAATGTAAAAACATTGCATTGTAATAAATGATTAATTTAAATGTTAGTACATAGTTGTTAAAGACACCTAATATAAAGTGGGACCAAATATGCATATAAATATATAAATGTTCAGCTATATGAAAATGTATGTATTTATTTGAAATTATTACTTACCACAGTGTCTCTAGTTTATAATGTGGAGAATTCTTTAGATCAGTGAGCAGTTCACGTCCTGAATCTCCTATATTATTCACAGAGAGACCCAGTAATCTCAGGTATGAGGGGTTTGATCTCAGAGCTAAAGTCAGAGCAGCACAACCTTCATCTGTGACTCCACAATCACTCAACCTGTAGAGAACAATGACACTCTTCACTCTCTCAGTTCAGATCAGATCGGTTTAGCAGTGAATACATTATTAAAGAGAAAGTACAAACTTAAAGCTGAAATTAATAGGTGTTAAATCATTGAGATCTGAAATGTCACAGAGCACAAAACATGGTGTGTGTGTGTGTGTGTGTGTGTGTGTGTGTGTGTGTGTGTGTGTCATATTGTTACTAATGTGGTTTATCAATTTATCTGTTATTATATTTTGTACTTCCACTTTAAAGGTGCCCTAGAACTTTTTTTAAAAAGATGTAATATAAGTCTAAGGTGTCCCCTGAATGTGTCTGTGAAGTTTCAGCTCAAAATACCCCATAGATTTTTTTTCAACTGCCTATTTTGGGGCATCATTATAAATGAGCCGATTCAGGGTGTGTGGCCCTTTAATTCTCGTGCTCCACGCCCACGGAGCTCACGCTTGCCTTGAACAGTGCATAAACAAAGTATAATATATAAAATAAATAAATAATAATAATATAACCCTCAAATGGATCTTTACAAAGTGTTCGTCATGCATGCGGCATGCATGCGTCGGATTATGTAAGTATTGTATACTGTTATATTGTTTACATTGATTCTGAATGAGTTTGAGGCTGTGCTCCGTGGCTAACGGCTAATGGACTTCAGAAGCCTGATCGAGACGGTACGAGCCACATCGCCCGCGACGAAGATCATCGTGTCCGGACCGCTTCCGACGTACCGACGAGGACATGAAAGGTTCAGTAGATTATTTGCTTTAAATGAATGGTTGATGTCTTGGTGTAATGAACAGAAGCTGCTCTTTGTAAATAATTGGAATCTTTTCTGGGAGCGTCCTAGGCTTTTCCGTGCTGATGGCCTGCACCCCAGCAGCATCGGAGCTGATCTTCTGTCAGAGAACATCTCCAAGACGCTTCGCACCATATGACTAGTAAGTCAAACCTCAAATCACAGCCTGTGTTCTGCCCACTTCATTGATAGAAATGTGAGTGTAGTACAGTCTATAGAAACTGTGTCTATTCCCCGAATAGTGAGGTTTAACAATAAAAATAAAGGATCTAGAAAAAACCTAATCGTGATCAAACCAGATTTTTGTAAAATTACTGAACAAAAACAATCTCTAAAACTAGGGCTACTAAACATTAGATCGCTGACACCTAAGGCAGTTATCATAAATGAAATTATCACGGATAATAATCTTGATGTAATTTGCCTTACTGAAACATGGCTTAAAGCAAATGATTATTTTGGTCTTAATGAGTCTTGTCCTCCTGGCTACCGTTATAAAAATAAATGCCGCCTGATTGGCCGTGGCGGTGGTGTAGCAACAATCTATAGAGAGATACTTAATGTTACTCAGAGAACAAACTACAGGTTTAATTCATTTGAAATTCTTATGCTAAATGTTACACTCTCAGATATAAGTAAAAAGTCGCTACTATCTCTTGCTTTGGCTACCATTTATAGACCTCCAGGGCCTTATGCTGATTTCCTAAAAGAGTTTGCAGACTTTCTCTCAGACCTATTGGTCAACGTTGATAAAGCGCTGATTGTTGGAGATTTTAACATTCATGTAGACAATACAAATGATACGTTAGGGGCTGCGTTTACAGATTTACTAAACTCATTTGGGGTTGAACAAAACGTCACTGGACCCACTCACCGTCTTAATCATACTCTAGATTTAATTATATCACATGGAATAAATCCTACTGATATAGAAATTCTACCGCAAAGTGATGACGTCTCTGATCACTACCTTGTAACATGCGTACTGCATACTGATGATATTTGTCAAATTGCGCCACGATATCGACTAGGCAGAACAATTCTCCCGACAACTATAGATAAATTCACAAATAATCTGCCTGATCTGTCTCAGCTGCTCATCGTACCCAAACACGCAAATGATCTTGAGGAAATGACTAGCAGTATGTGCACCATTTTTACTAGTACATTAGATACTGTTGCACCGATGAGATTAAAAAAGGTTAGAGAGAAAAATACTGTTCCATGGTACAACAGTATTACTCGCGCTATGAAAAGAGAAACTCGTAATCTAGAACGCAAATGGAGACAAACTCGTTTAGAGGTCTTCAGAATCGCATGGAAAGACAGTTCATCCCGCTATAGAAAGACTCTAAAAGCAGCCAGGGCTGAGCATCTTCGCAAACTTATAGAGAATAACCAAAACAATCCACGGTTCTTATTTAGTACAGTAGCTACATTAACAAATAAACAGATATCACCAGAACAAAATGTTTCATTACAGTTTAGTAGTGATGACTTTATGAATTTCTTTAATGAAAAAATCGAAAGTATCAGAAATAAAATTGTAAATGTACAACCTTTGACAGATTTTTATGATTCAGCCTCAATTATCGCCCCTCAAGAACAGTTGCAGTGCTTTACAACTATAGGACAGGAAGAGCTAAATAAACTTATTACTGCGTCTAAACCAACAACATGTTTATTAGATCCAATACCCACTAAACTACTGAAAGAACTGTTACCTGTAGCAGAAGAACCTCTTCTCAATATTATCAACTCGTCTTTATCTCTAGGTCACGTCCCACGATCGTTCAAGCTAGCAGTTATTAAGCCTCTCATTAAGAAACCACAATTAGATCCAAACATATTAGCAAATTACAGACCCATTTCAAATCTTCCATTTATGTCTAAAATACTAGAAAAAGTAGTGTCGGTCCAATTGTGCTCCTTCTTGCAAAAAAACTCTATCTATGAAAAATTCCAGTCAGGATTCAGGTCTCATCATAGCACAGAAACTGCGCTCGTTAAAATTACAAACGACTTGCTTCTAGCTTCTGACCAAGGCTGTGTCTCAATACTAGTGTTACTTGATCTCAGTGCTGCGTTTGACACTATAGATCATATAATACTCTTAGATCGACTACAATATTACACTGGTATTCAGGGACAGGCATTATGGTGGTTTAAGTCGTACCTATCAGACCGTCACAATTTTGTTTATATAAACGGGGAAAAATCTAAGATAACGATAGTAAACTATGGAGTGCCGCAAGGATCTGTGTTAGGCCCTCTGCTATTTTCAATTTACATGCTGCCACTCGGCAATATTATAAGAAAACATGGAATTAGTTTCCACTGCTATGCCGATGATACTCAGTTATATATTTCATCACGACCAGATGAAATCTCTAAATTATCCAAACTGACAGAGTGTGTTAAAGAATTAAAACATTGGATGACTAGTAATTTTCTTCTATTAAATTCAGATAAGACTGAAGTATTACTTATTGGACCAAAAACCTGTACACAGAATCTCTCAGACTACAATCTGCATTTAGAAGGATGTACTGTTACTCCATCCTCGACAGTTAAAGACCTGGGTGTTATATTAGACAGCAACTTGTCCTTTGAAAATCATATTTCATATGTTACAAAAACAGCCTTCTTCCACCTCAGAAACATTGCTAAAATACGGAATATGTTATCTATTTCTGATGCAGAAAAGTTAGTTCATGCTTTCATGACGTCTCGACTAGATTACTGTAATGCATTATTAGCTGGTTGTCCTGCTTCCTCAATAAACAAGCTACAATTAGTACAAAATGCAGCTGCTAGAGTTCTTACCAGGTCAAGAAAATATGATCATATAACACCAATCTTATCATCTCTACACTGGTTACCTATTAAGTTCCGTATCGATTATAAAGTATTGCTAATGACCTATAAGGCTCTAAATGGTTTAGCTCCTGTGTACTTAACCGATCTTCTATCGCCCTACAATCCTTCACGCTCTCTAAGGTCACAAAACTCTGGACTTCTGGTTGTACCTAGGATAGCTAAGTCCACTAAAGGAGGGAGAGCGTTTTCACATTTGGCTCCTAAACTCTGGAATAGCCTTCCTGATAATGTTAGGGGCTCAGACTCGCTCACCCAGTTCAAATCTAGATTAAAGGCGCATCTCTTTAGCCAAGCATTCACATAATGCATCTCATACCAGATCAACTGCACATGACTATCTTTGCTTAAAGTTATGAACAGCAGCTACGCTAATTATTCTCCTTTTGCTTTTCTGTTTTACCTCGGGACACCCGGCCTGAGGTGACTAGAGAGTACATCAGCTTCAGTTTGGATCCAGCCTCTTAAGAAGACCTCAGATGACCATCACCTGTGAAGAGACGGCGCCAGCTCCTGCGAGGACTTCAGAAGACGCAATCATCTGGATCAACATTCACATTGCACAATCTCTATATCCTAATTTATTGTTAAGGAGCTCTTTGCTTCTACCTTCAGTTAAACTGCTAACAGTGATTGTAATTAATTACCTAAAGTATATTATTTGCTAACTACATTCTTTAAATTGTAATGTTGACATCCATTTTCTGTAAAGCTGCTTTGAAATGATATGTATCGTGAAAAGCGCTATACAAATAAATTTGAATTGAATTGAATTGAATTAATGCTACACTGTTGGAGAGATTTATAAAGAATGAAGTTGTGTTTATGAATTATACAGACTGCAAGTGTTTAAAAATGAAAATAGCGACGGCTCTTGTCTCCGTGAATACAGTAAGAAACGATGATAACTTTAACCACATTTAACAGTACATTAGCAACATGCTAACGAAACATTTAGAAAGACAATTTACAAATATCACTAAAAATATCATGATATCATGGATCATGTCAGTTATTATTGCTCCATCTGCCATTTTTTGCTGTTGTCCTTGCTTGCTTACCTAGTCTGTTGATTAACCTGTGCAGATCCAGATGTTACTGCCTGCCCTTGTCTAATGCCTTTCATAATGTTGGGAACATGGGCTGGCATATGCAAATATTGGGGCGTACACCCTGACTGTTACATAACAGTCAGTGTTATGTTGAGATTCGCCTGTTCTTCGGAGGTCTTTTAAACAAATGAGATTTATATAAGAAGGAAGAAACAATGGAGTTTGAGACTCACTGTATGTCATTTCCATGTACTGAACTCTTGTTATTTGACTATGCCAAGATAAATTCAATTTTTCATCTGAGGTCACCTTTAAAGAGCCATTTTGGGATCTGCCGGGGGTCAGCCATTTTAAAACAGGAAGTGATGTGGCAATGGTAGGGGGAAGGGAGACAGTTTTTTGACCTACACTATACTGCTCTACACTGTTTGGGAATCATGGTTTTGCTTTTAAAGGATTAGTCCACTTTTAAATTTTAAACTTTTCCTGATAATTTACTCACCCCCATGTCATCCAATATGTCCATGTCTTTCTTTTTATATGCATTATGCTAGTTCAATAGTATATAACAATTAGTTCAAACTTTGGCCTGTGGAGGGCAGTATTACGCTTAGCAGCGTCTACACTGCTGGAATTCTAATAGAGGAGAAGAAGAAGAGAGCTAGTTCAAGATGAGCATTTAAGATTAAACTTATATAATTTTCAATTTTTTTCCAGAAAATGAGCGATGGTTTCACTAGATAAGACCCTTATTTCTCATCTGGGATCGTGTTGAACAATTTGAAGCTGCAGTGAAACTAATTATGACCTTCAACTGTTTGGTGCCCACTGAAGTCTACGATAAGGAGAATAATCCTGGAATGTTTTCATCAAAATTTAATTTCTTTTCGACTGAAGAAAGAAAGACATGGACATCTTGGATGACATGGGGGTGAGTAAATTATCAGGAAAAGTTTATTTAAAAGTGGACTAATCCTTTAAGTTTTCACATTTTTGTTACTGTGTGTGTGTGTGTGTGTGTGTGTGTGATTTTACAAAATGATGAACAGTAAGAATTAATCAGCAGTTGTGTTGAGCTCGAGTCTGTTTAAAGTCAAGAGACTGAAATGTTGATTGTGTGAAAGTGTGTATTTCAGTGTGACTCTCAGTCCTGCAGTATCATGTGACTGAGGAACAGCTCATGTGATCAATCATTTACAGCTCAATCAGCTGAACTCACAGCAGCAGAAAGAGGCTGAACACTTCAAATATACTTTACATTGTGATTCATGTGAGAGAGTCAAATATGATCTTACCACAGTTTCTCTAGTTTACAGTGAGGATCCTGTAGTACATCAGACAGCAGATTCACTGATTTTCCTATTTTATTCTCAGACAGACTCAGTTCTCTCAGGTGTGAGGGGTTTGATCTCAGAGCTGAAGTCAGAGCAGCACAACCTTCATCTGTGACTCCACAATCTCTCAACCTGTAGAGAACAATGATACACTCTTCACTCTCTCAGTTCAGATCAGATCAGTTTAGCAGTGAATCCATTATTAAAAAGAAAGTACAAACTTAAAGCACAAATCAATATGTGTGATAATTGAGATATAAAATGTCACAGAGCACAAAACATGATGTGTGTGTGTATGTGTGTGTGTGTGTGTGTGTGTGTGTGTGTGTGTGCTTTTGTTTATATTACATTGTGGGGACCAAATGTCCCCATGATGTAATATAAACCTGAGTTCACCTACATCGTGGGGACCAGCCAGCGGTCCCCACAATGTAAATGGGTTTATAAATCATATAGAATGAGTTTTTGTGAAAAAGTAAAAGTTTGCACAGTTTCCTGTGAGGGTTAGGTTTAGGGGTAGGGGCAGGGTAGGGGGATAGAATGTACAGTTTGTTCAGTGTAAAATGCATTGAAGTCTATGGAAAGTCCCCACAATTCACAAAAACAAACGTGTGTGTGTGTGTGTGTGTGTGTGTGTGTGTGCGCGCGAGCGTTTTTGTGATTTATGAGGACAAATTTGTATAATGACATGGGAATTACACTGGTATTACGACGTAAACATTTCATGAGTCCTCATATTTAAAATAGCTTTAAAGGTGCCCTAGAATTGAAAATTGAATTTACCTTGGCATTGTTGAATAATAAGAGTTCTGTACATGGAAATGACATACAGTGAGTCTCAAACACCATTGTTTCCTCCTTCCTATGTAAATCTCGTGTGTGAAAAACACCACAGAAAAACAGGTAAATCTCAACATAACACCGACTGTGATGCAACAGTTGGGATCATTAATATGTACGCCCCCAACTTTTGCATATACCAGCCCATGTTTAAACCAGTATTAACATCTGGAGCTGCACAGCCGAATCATCAGATGTTCTGCAGGTATTGTGAAGCCATCAATCAATGACAATAGCAAAAATGGCAGATGGATCGATAATAACCGTTTATGAGCCATGATATCATGATGTATTTAGTGATATTTGTAAATTGTCTTTCTAAATGTTTCATTAGCATGTTGCTAATGTACTGTTAAATGTGGTTAAAGTTACCATCGTTTCTTACTGTATTCACAGAGACCAGAGCCATGTCGTTATTTTCATTTTTAACCCGAAAACGCTTGTAGTCTGTATAATTCATAAACGCATCTTCATTCTTTATAAATCTCTCCAACAGTGTAGCATTAGCCATGCAGCATTATCAAACTCATTCAGAATCAAATGTAAACATCCACAATATGCAATACTTACGTGATCTGATATGCTATGTGTCTATTGGTGAATTTAAATGCATTACAAAGAAAGTGGTATTGAAAGCTTGTGATTGTTTTTGTTGAGAGGATGTTTAAATAATGTTGTAATGTGTACTTGTTGTATTTTAAAATTCTCTTACTGTTTGGCTGTTACCTTGGCCAGGTCTCACTTGTAAAAGAGATTTTAAATCTCAATGAGACTTCCTGGTTAAAAAAAGGTAAAATAAATAAAATAATGCTGCATCACAGTTTGTAAAGATCCATTTTGAGAGTTATATTGTGAACTTCAGTATTGTTTATGCAATGTTTATTGGAGTCGCGAGCTTGGGGGCGAGGAGCACGAGCATTTAAAGGTGTACACACACAAAATCAGAGCATTTTTAATTCCACCCCAAAATAGGCAGTTAAAACATGGTATAATAAATGATCTGTGGGGTATTTTGAGCTGAAACTTCACAGATACATTCTGGGGACACCAGAGACTTATATTACATCTTGTGAAATAGTGTTCTAAGGCATCTTAAAAACACACTAAACAATGTTTTATTAAAAATGTAAAAATGCAGAAAGATTTCTGTGATGGGTACAGGGCAGATCTACCAGGGTGGCATGGGGTGGCAGCTGCCACCCTAAGAAAAAGCTCTGCCACCCCAGAAGTATCACAGAATAAATTATAAATGTAAGCAGTGTTTCAAGTACTGCTTTTCAGCAGCAGCGCTTCAATGTGATGACCTAAAAAAGACATCGTAACACAAAATAATGGCAAGAAAACATGTCTTTCAATAAACTGTGCATGATGGTTGCACGCGGCGCGCCCAGTGTAGTTAGCTTCATTAACTGATGACTCTTATGAACCGGTTCTTCGGGAGACAAAAACACACAGCGCAGCCAAGTTCACTTATGAAATGTTTTTCCATTTGTTGGTGAATTGGAAAATTACTGCTGCTTGACTAACTCAGAAGTCCTGTGAGAGATGTAATCCCATGGGAATATGTCTGAGATTAATTTTTGTAATTGTTTGGCTGATTCTCTGACCGCCCACTCCACTTTCATCATGGATAAAGGCCTTTTTGCCATCCGACGAAACAATAATATGAAATCAATAAGAAGATCCCGATCACAGAAAATAACAGCAGGGTTAGGTAAGAATCTAAACGTATTTTAGCTTTTCTCGATTGCTAACACATACATACATATATATATATATATATATATATATATATATATATATTTGCACAAATCAAAAAATCGTTTTAATTCTTTTGGTGTTATTGGAATACTTCTTTCATGTTGTGGACAATTTTAAGATTTTGGTCTATTTTTGCTTCCAATTCTTCTTTTACTCTAATGGAAAGAAACCTTCCAAAATACACATTTAGATTGTGTTTGTTTTAAGCCTACTACCCTCCGTCTGTTTGCATATGCAGATTTCTTCTAAATTAACCAAAACAAGCTAATCTGCTTATTTAAACACATTGACCCCCGGTTTCACAGACAAGGCTTAAGCTAGTCCTAGACTAAAATGCATGTTTGAGCTGTTTTAACTGAAAGTAACTGGCACTGACATGTCTTAAAATATGTCAGAGCCATTGTTTTGTCCCAAGATGCACACCACATGTTTTTTTCTAGTGTATGTTTATAAAAGCTACTTAAATATCCTAATTGAACTAAGGCCTAATCCTGGCTTAAGCTAAGCCCTGTCTGTGAAACTGGGCCCAAGAGTTTTTTCCCCCCGAAATGTTACAAGTACATAATATGTATTATAACAAATGCCTGCAGAGGGCGCCAAAAGCCTGGTGATTGTTGTTGTTACACAGCACGATCAAATCCTTGTTTTTGACCAACCAGGCATGGGTGGGTTTAGGTGTGCAGGGGGACAGAATATACAGATTGTACAGTATAAAAACCATTACACCTATGGAATGTCCTTACTTTGATAGCAAAACAAACCTGTGTGTGTGTGTGTGTGTGTGTGCTTGTTTTTGTGATTTATGAGGACACAAATGTGTATAATGACATGGGTATGACATAGGTATTACAAAAAGAGGTGACTTATGAGGACATTACCCGTGTCCCCACTTTTCAAAAGGCTTATAAGTCATACAGACTGAGTTTGAGAAAGTAAAAATGTGCACAGTTTCCTGTGATGGGTAAGTTTAGGAGTAGGGGTAGTGTAGGGGGATAGAAAATACGGTTTGTACAGTATAAAAACCATTACGCCTATGGAATGTCCCCACAATTCACAAAAACAATTGTGTGTGTGTGATTTTACAAAATGAAAAACAATACTTTAGAAAGTGTCAATGCAGAAAGATGAACATGATGAACAGTAAAAAAAAAAATAATCCAGCATGTTCTTCATTTCTCTTTACACCTTAAATATACTTTACATTGTGATTCATGTGTGAGTAAAATATGATCATACCACAGTTTCTCCAGTTTACAGTGAGGATCCTGTAGTACATCAGACAGCAGATTCACTGATTTTCCCATTTTATTCTCAGTCAGATCCAGTTCTCTCAGGTGTGAGGGGTTTGATCTCAGAGCTGAAGCCAGAGCAGCACAACCTTCATCTGTGACGCCACAATTACTCAACCTGTAGAGAACAATGACACACTCTTCACTCTCTCAGTTCAGATCAGTTTAGCAGTGAATCCATTATTAAAGAGAAAATACAAACTTCAAGCACAAATAAATATGTGTGATAATTGAGATATAAAATGTCACAGAGCACAAAACCTGTGTGTGGGTGCCAGCGTTTTTGTGTTTTATGAGGACACATTTGTATAATGACATGGGTATTACACTGGGATTACAACATAAACATGCAATATGACAACATTTCATGAGTCCTGATCTTTAAAATAGCTTTAAAAACACACTAAGCAATGTTTTATTAAATATTTAAAAAAGCAGAATGTTTTCTGTGATGGGTAGGTTTAGGTTTAGTGTACTGGGAGAGAATACAGTTTGTACAGTATAAAAACCATTACGCCTATGGAGAGTCCTTACTTTGATAGGCAAGGCAATTTTATTTGTATAGCACATTTCATACACAATGGTAATTCAAAGTGCTTTACATAAAAAAGAATAATAAAAATAGAACATAAGGAATAGAAATAACAGTAAAAACAGAGAATTTTGCTATCTGGATGGAAGAGCTAGGAAGTCTCAGGGAGTTTGTTGTTGTTGTTGTTGTTGTCCATCAGAGTGGATCTAAATGGATCTATCCATCAGAGCGGATCAGAATGGATCTTCCTCACACGACAGGACTGCTACCTGTTAAGGCACTTCAAACTGATAAACAAAGTTTCAATCTCCCCTTTTGCCAAGACACCTCAAACTGCACCACACAGCCCTAATCCCCCTTCCGGAGATATCTTATCTATGCAACACAGTTCAAATTTCCCCTTTGGAAATTTCCCCCTTTGGAAAGTGTCCTGACTGTAATCCAGAGATATCTTAACCATGCACTACAGCTTAAATTTCCCCATGGTTTGTCCCCTTATCCAAATTTACCAAATTTTAACCTAATCACTTTCTTCCTAATTCTCCCAGCTCTTTCAACCAGACAGCAATATCTAAAACGCATTAAAAGTCAGAATAACAAGATGATACATAAAAGATATAAAATACATTAAAAATGAAATAAAAACAGGAAAAGGAATTAAAAGAATAAAAAGATAATACGTATAAAATAAAGTGCAAACAGTTCGGACATAGCACAGTGCTCAATCAGCAAATGCATAGATAAAAAGATGTGTTTTGAGTCTGGATTTGAATGTGGCTACTGTTGGAGCACACCTGATCTCTTCTGGAAGCTGGTTCCAGCTGTGGCTTGCGTAACAGCTAAAAGCAGACTCTCCTTGCTTTGAGTGAACCCTTGGTATTTCTAAATGACTTGATCCTGATGATCTGAGTGATCTGTTAGGTTTATATTCTATGAGCATATCTGCAATGTATTGAGGTCTTAGGCCATTGAGTGATTTATAAACAAGTAACAGTACTTTAAAATCAATTCTAAATGCAACTGGAAGCCACTGCAAGGACTTGAGAACTGGTGTGATGTGTTCATGTTTTCTGGTTCTGCTCAGAATCCTGGCAGCAGCGTTCTGTACGAGCTGCAGCTGTCTTATGGTCTTTTTGGGAAGACCAGTGAGGAGCCCATTACAATAATCCACCCGGCTGGTGATGAAAGCATGAACAAGTTTCTCTAAGTCTTGACTGGAGACAAAGAATCTAATTCTTGCAATATTTTTGAGATGATAATATGCTGATTTAGTTATTGTCTTTACATGGCTACTGAAACTCAGGTCTGACTCCAAAATCACACCAAGATTCCTGACTTGATTTTTAGTTGTTTGACCCCTAGAGTGAAGGTACATGTTCACTTTGAGAACTTCATCTTTGTTTCCAAACGCAATGATTTCAGTTTTGTCTTTGTTTAACTGAAGGAAGTTTAGACACATCCAATTTTTAATTTCATCAATGCATTGGCACAGGTAGTCAATGGGGCTGTAGTCGTTAGGTGATAGGGCTAGGTAAATCTGGGTGTCATCTGCATAGCTGTGATATGCAATTTGGTTCTTTCTCATTATTTGGCTCAGTGGCAGCATATATAGGTTGAACAGGAGGGGTGCAAGAATTGAACCTTGAGGGACTCCGCATGTCATGGATGTCCACTCAGACTTATGGTCACCGATACTCACATAATAACCTCTCCCTTCTAAGTATGACCTGAACCATTTAAGGACCATCCCAGAAAGCCCAACCCAGTTTTCCAGCCTGTCAAGAAGAATGTTGTGATCGACAGTGTCAAACGCAGCACTGAGGTCGAGTAGAACCAGCACTGATAATTTACCTGAATCTGTGTTAAGGCGAATATCATTTATTATCTTTATGAGTGCTGTCTCTGTGCTGTGATGCGGTCGGAAACCAGATTGAAAGTTGTCAAAGTATCCATTCAAGCTTAAGAACTTGTTCAGCTGATTGAAAACAACTTTTTCAATGATCTTGCCTATGAAAGGAAGATTTGAGATTGGCCTGTAGTTGCTCAATATGGTGTTATCCAGATTGCTCTTTTTCAGGAGGGGCTTGACAACTGCAGTTTTCAGGGATTTTGGAAAACTCCCAGAGAGAAGTGAGGCATTTACCACTTCTAGGAGATCTGCTTCTAAACAGTTAAACACACTTTTGAAAAAAGATGTGGGAAGTGTGTCAAGGGCGCAGGTTGTTGTTTTAAGGTGCTGTACTGTTTCTTCCAAAATTTTACCATCAATTGCTTCGAAAACAGACATAATAGCTGCTTTCTGATGTTGTGATCTGATCTGTTTTACCCCAGTGCAGCTCAAGGATGTGCTGATCGCCTTTCTGATATTATTAATTTATTCAGAGAAGAAGGAAGCAAACTCACAGCATTTGCTGTCTGAGAGCATTTCACTGGGAATCTGACTTGGGGGGTTTGTTAGTCTCTCTACAGTAGCAAAAAGAGTGCGGGTGTTGTTTAAGTTTTTGTTTATGATATTTGAGAAGAAGGTCTTTCTAGCTTTGCCTAATTCCACATTGAAAGCATGAAGAATATCTTTATAGATGTTATAATGGATTTCAAGTTTTGTCTTTTGCCACATGCGCTCAGCTTTTCTGCATTGTCTTTTCATATTTTGCACTGCTGTTGAGTTTCTCCATGGTGCTTTTTGTCTGCCACTTTTCTTCCTGACTTTCACAGGAGCAATGTTATCAATAACATTCTGTACTTTTAAGTTAAAAGAATTAAGGAGAAAATCAACAGAGTCTGCAGATATGCTTGGTGTTAAAGACATAGCCTTCATAAACAGTGCACTAGTATTCTCATTTAAGCATCGCTTTTTGACCGAGATAGATCTAGCTTCAACAGTCGGAGAGATCAATAAATCAAAGAAAATACAGAAATGATCAGATAGCGCTACATCCTTAATAATGGATGAAATGTTTAGACCCTTACTGATAATTAAATCTAGAGTGTGTCCATGATTGTGTGTAGGTCCATGTACATGTTGAGTCAGATCAAAAGTATTCAAAACAGTTATGATTTCTTTTGCCATATTGGATTCTGCATTTTCTATGTGGATGTTAAAGTCCCCAGTAATAGCAAAACAGTCAAACTCAGAGGAAATTGCTGATAACAGTTCTGTAAAGTCCTCCACAAAGGCTGGAGAGTATTTTGGAGGCCTGTAGATAACTATAAGTAGAATGCGAGGAGCACCTTTTAACACAATACCCAAGTATTCGAAAGACAAGTAATCACCAAATGACACTTGCTTGCATTGATAGACATCTTTAAATAGAGCAGCAACACCTCCACCTCTCCTAACAGCTCTGCAGACACTCATAAAAGTAAAGTTAGGAGGGGCTGTTTCATTCAGGATTGTTGCACTGCAGCTGTCTTCAAGCCATGTTTCATTTAGAAGAATAAAATCTAGGTTGTTTGAGGTTATTAAGTCATTGACTAGGAGTGATTTATTTTTAAGTGAGCGGATGTTTAAAAGTGCTAACTTAACAGTCTTACTTTCTGTCTCTACAGTAATCTTAGTTTGACGTGTAATAGGTAGCAGATTAAATGGGTTTGCCAAACGGTTTGAGAAGGCCTTAGGCTTTCTATAACGTAATAAAACAGAAATAGACAAAGCTACAGGCACACTGGGTTCCCACTTGTTCTGTAAACATTTGATAAAGTCACTGTTATCATAGCGGGGACCCGACACACATCACTGAGAGCTGTTATCGGTTGTTTTTGGTTCACCTAGAACAGACGGAGGAGGTTGAGGGCCCTGGCGTTGTGGCAGGGGCCGAAGAGCTCTCGCAGGAGGAGGGGGAGGGCGAGCTGGGCCCACAGGCTTTGGTGGTTTCGGGGCTTGACACTTTTTTTTTGATATCTGGGGGCTCGCAGCAAAAGAGTGGGAGAGTTTGGTTCCAGCATACACCAGTTCCTCCATTTTCTCTGAGAAGCACAGAAGAGGGGATGCTGGAGAAAGGGATAACGTGTCCGGTGAGAGGGGCTGTTGCTCTGGTGTTACCGGAGGCTGTAATATGTTGTCCTGGCTTCCCTGGCTGTTTTCCCGAAAGTCGTCCTTGGGTGCTGAATCTTGGAGCAGTTCTAACACGTCACTGTCTCTCGGTGAGCTCTGTGGGCAGGGCTCAGTCAGGATTGTGTGCGTGAGCAGTGGTTGTTGTGGCTGCGTGGTGTTATCATTGACCTTGTAGGATGTGTCAACCGCATGTCC
Source organism: Ancherythroculter nigrocauda (assembly GCA_036281575.1). Lineage (NCBI taxonomy): Eukaryota > Metazoa > Chordata > Actinopteri > Cypriniformes > Xenocyprididae > Ancherythroculter > Ancherythroculter nigrocauda. The sequence continues at coordinate 40,858,471 of VTFQ01000013.1, forward strand.
ATTCAGGTGCTGAAATGAAGTCCTGTGGTCAGTTGTACTCTGTCCAGGTGTGTTTGTGCCATTCAGGTTGAGTGGATTTGCACACACTGCTGAAGGATGATGGAGGCAGAAGTAGATATTGTCCTTTAGCACTCTTGAGCCCAGTTTGTTTGGGTGCAGGCCATCATGAGTGAACAGTTGTCTCTGACTCCAGAACAGATTGAAGTTGTCGATGAAATTCAGTCCTTTTAAGTTGCAGTTTTTTTGCAGCCATGTGTTAAGACCAAGCAACCGTGTAAATCTATTTGTTCCTCTTGCTGGGAGTGGTCCACTGATGAATGACTGAACTTTTAGTCTTTTAAGCATTTCAAAAAGTTCATTGAAATCCCTCTTAAGGAGTTCTGACTGCTCCTTCCGAATATCATTCTTCCCCACATGAATGATTAGTCGATTTGCGGTCTTATATTTCATCAGAATGCTCTTAAGTTCCCCGTTTACATCAGAAACTGTTGCTTGTGGAAGGCAGCATGTAGTTGTATCCCTGCTGCTAATGTTTCTGATAATAGAGTCACCCACTATCAGAGTCCTGGGCTCGGCTGCTCTCTGAGCTGAGTGCCGCTGACTGTTCAACCTTAAGCGGCAGTTAGCATCGGTGTTAGCTGCTGGCTGATTTGATCTGTGTCCGATCATGTTTGGGGATTCCTCACCCACATTCATCATGTCTGGAGATTCCTCACCCACATTCATTAACACTTCAAATCTGTTCTCCAGATGTATTGGCGGTGGTAGGGAGCTATTGTTTGGGGTAGAGGATGCTACTGCATTAATATGTGATACTCGTGACAATCTGATGTCTCGAGTGCCTTTGGGTCTCGCTCCCTGTGTGTGCCATCGATTAATATGTTGATCAATTTCGGCACTCAGTACGGTCTGTTTAGGGGCATTAGTTTCATGGGACTCACCGACTGTGTGCTGAGGACGTCCATGATGAAGCTCTGTTGTGTGTTCCTTCTGGTTTGGTAGTCCCGCAAGTAACTTTGTTTCAAGAACTGCAATCCTTTGTAGAAGTCTGTGGCAGTTTGTGCAGCAGGTAGATTCTTCAACCAGAGGAGGCATATTATTTCTAATCCTTTTGGATGTAGGCAGCTGTGTTTTCCCTTCTCCGGAATGTAAGCTGATGGCTGCCGTCAGTGGGAGGCTGGTTGGATAAAAATTCCCCTTTTTTGTAGCAATTCTTCCAGTTAAAAAGATTGTTGGTGCCAAGATTTGTCGTTTGAGCACTGTGCCTATTTGCTGTAGTTAAAATTAGGAGATAAAATATAAAAGCAATAGAGCAAAGCGCGGAGCTGTAAGCAAGAGCGTCCGAACAGTAGCGAAGCAGGAAGTAAGCAAACCAAACCTGCGTGTGTGTGTGTGTGTTTTTACAAAATGAAAAACAATACTTTAGAAAGTGTCAATGCAGAATGATGAACAGTAAAAAAAAAATCCAGCATGTTCTTGATTTCTCTTTACATCTTATATATACACTTTACATTGTGATTCATGTGTGAGAGTCAAATATGATCTTACCACAGTTTCTCCAGTTTACAGTGAGGATCCTGTAGTACATCAGACAGCAGATTCACTGAATTTCCTATTTTATTCCAAGTCAGATTCAGTTCTCTCAGGTGTGTGGGGTTTGATTTCAGAGCTGAAGTCAGAGCAGCACAACCTTCATCTGTGAGATCACAATCACTCAACCTGTAAAGAACAATGACACACTCTTCACTCTCTCAGTTCAGATCAGATCAGTTTAGCAGTGAATCCATTATAAAAGAGAAAGTACAAACTTAAAGCACAAATCATGTGTGTGATAATTGAGATATAAAATGCCACAGAGCACAAAACGTGTGTGTGTGTGTGTGTGTGTCTGTCTGTCTGTGTGTGTGATTTTACAAAATGAAAAACAATACTTTAGAAAGCGTCAATGCAGAAAGATGAACGTGATGAACAGAAAGAATGAATCCAGCATGTTCTTCATTTCTCTTTACACCTTAAATATACTTTACTGTTACGAAGGAAGCGCAAAAGCGCCATCTAGTGGCCATTAGTAGATGTGCTGGAAGTGATTGCGCATGAGAAATACGCATGACAATAACAGCTGCGCCACAGGAAGACTGTTCCAGAAGTCGCGATGCAGTGTTTGGGTTACTTATTAAACTGTGTGCGTCCATTTGAGATAAGTGAGTCTCTAATTTTTCATTACTTGTTTAAGATTTATTATATACGCGAATATCTAGAAATAATCAAGTATTTGGGTCATACATCCACTCCACAGAATTGATGAGTCATGCCATGTCATTAGAATAGTATGAACGTCATTGTAGATTTTTAATGCACGTTGTTTGTTAGAGATTGAAGTGTTGCTCTTGTAGTATTGAAACGGATACATTATTATTTGTTCTGTACAAATTAATAACTGAAGAAATTGTGACTTATAAGTTTCAGCCTGGTTAAGCTGTTCTATTGTGCGGGACATGATGTTAAGCTAATAGACATCAATAATTATGCTTTATGTAACATTGATTACTGGTTTGTTTATTTGCAGCCACACACACACCCAACATGCTTATGATTATGATGTAAACCTACCATCTCCATAAACATAAGCTGAGTGCCAACTGCTGCATCCAAATTTGCACCTATATTGTAATGTGTGGCAACATTGCTGTCTAATGTATGTCTGTGCTGTTGAAGAAAGTTCAGTAAACTGTTCAAACTGATTCCTGCCTCCTGACCAACGCTCCAAGGCGAGAACTAGAACCTCCTAAGCACCTGTGGTCCTTTCTCTCAAACAATTTGGTCCTTCGAGCTGGAGCTCAGTGCTTACCTTGGTTAAAGATAGCTACTTCTAAAGGCAAGAGTGAAGCCCTTTCAGAATCTGTGCGGCCAAAACATCAAGTCCGACTGCCAACCTATTTGTCAGACTACCAAGTGAATGTAACAGGCCACAGAGAACTGACTTCCTCTTATACAGAAGATACTGCAGCACAGACTACATTTAGACTTAAAGATGAGTGCAGTGCGGAGAGTGATGGAACTGCTAGGAAGATGTCTTCAGCTGGTTCAGCATCGTCCAGACCTGGAAGTCTGTATTCTGCAAGAGATGAGTGGGGAACCTTTTATGCTGAATTAGAGGACATTCAAGCTTAGCTTGGCCAGGACACCCAGCTCATACGGAGTTTGCGAGATCGAGTGCGCCAGCATGTATTATCCAAATGCTGTGGGGAGGAAATCTCACATGCAGATACACGCCATTACTGTAAGATGACAAAGTTTCTTCGCCTGCAACCAGGCAGGCCACTTTCAAACCTTGCTCACTTGTCATCCTCACCAGCCTCCTTCTCTGCATCATCCCAGGTCTCATCACTCTGGTCCCAAGTATCAGCTGTGTCTTCAGGCGAGTCCCATTCAGTCACCCACCTAACACCACAGAGACTCAGAACAACATTAGAAGTAAATCCACCTCCTCAGGAGGACGAGTCATGGCCTGAACCACCACCTCCTGTATGTGATGATGTACCATACAGAGCTAGAGAAGAGCATGCATTCACAGTCAGTTATGCTACTTCTATTTATTCTAGTTATTCAAACCCAGTGGAACCAGCTGTGGAGAGAGCAGTAGCACAGCCCTGCTATGGACATTATGCTCCAGTCTGTGTAAACTCATTCCAGAATCCTTCATTCAGGCCTCACTGATGAGATATCAGAACTAACCCCATGCCACAAGATACACAGGGTCAGGGCAGTTCATTGTATCCTTCCCTTGCATGTCCTCCAACTCAAGCTCCATATTCAAGGCCTTATTCTGCACCCTGGCTGAATGTTTCTCCGCCAGCTCAGCAACAATCCATGTATGCTCCACGATCAGTGCAACAGACTGAACCATGGCTTACACACCCAGAAATGCCATACAGCCAGCCACAGCCATCGCCTTATGACACCTTTCCCACATCGCTGCCAGCACAGGAGAAAGTCTATCTAGGCCCTAAGCCATGAATCCCCATGTTGATTCATCGAGATCCTGCAGAATTCGCCAGGTTGAAGATGTCATTGGAGAATCTACTGCCAGCTGATTCCACAGAGCTCTTTAAATACCAGATATTGGTTGACCATCTCAAATTAGAGGAAGCCTCCCTTATTGCTGACTCTTATCTGAACTCTGCCACCCTATACTCTGACACAATGACAGCCTTAAAACAAGAGGTTTGGTCAACCGCATCAGTTAGCCCTCAAAAGAATTGCCCAAGTCATGGATGCTCCTGACATCAAGCGAGGGGATCATGAGGCATTTCAGAGGTTTGCACTACAGATCAGAGCTCTTGGAAACCCTTGGTGTAGAGGGAGAAGTGGAGTTTAAATGTTGTTCCCATGTTGCCAGACTGCTTGGCAAACTACCTCCAGAGTTGCGTGCAGACTTCCGCAGACACCTGTGTTATCAGTCTTATTCAATGTATACATTACCTGAATTCTCTAAGTGGCTCCAGTACGAAGCATGGTGTCAGGGCCATACCGAACCACCCGCCAAAAGAAGTACTGAGAGCCAGGCAAAGCCGGCCTGCCTAACCAGACCAGCCATGGTCCTCCATGGTGCCACAGCTGCCTCACAGATGAAGGGCCCAGAACCAGGAACTAAAACATCCACCTCAGGCAGGAAAAGAGGTAAAGTGCTACCTTATTGTCCATATTGTGAAAGCTCTAAACATTTCTTAAGTCAGTGCGCTACTTTCCAGACTTTCACTCCTGAGCAGATTCGTAAGTGGATTATGGAGAACAAGAGGTGCATAAAATGTGGTCGATCTCATGCTGTTGCAGACTGCACGCTTAAGAAACCATGCAGCATTTGCCAAAACAAACACCTCCAGATACTGCATGAAATCAATTTCAAGGCAGGTAAAGAGGGCACATGCATGTTGAGCTCTGCAGTTGGCACTGCTTACTTGAATCGTCCAACAGACTGCAGCCGGGTATTGCTGAAAGTGGTGAAAGTTCGTCTGCAGTATCGTGAACGAGCTCTGGAGACTTATGCTGTCCTCGACGACGGTTCAGAGAGGACTATACTTCTATGTGAAGCAGCAGATAAGCTTGGCCTGGAATTTCTGAAGAACTGGCATTGAGAACAATCAGAACAAACCCAAGTACTTCAAGGAGCCTCTGTCTCTTTCCTCTGCCTCACAGCCAAGACGGAATTACCACATTAGTGGAGCATTCACTGCTCAGAATCTGGGACTGGCTGATCATTCCTACCCACTAGCCACCTAACAGAAAAGGTACCGGCACCTCAGAGGCTTGCCACTTGAGCCATTCGATCGAGTATCTCCTCTCCTTCTCATTGGAGCTGATCAACCCCATTTGATCACTCCAACAGAACCAGTGCGTCTGGGACCCCCAGGAGGGCCTGTCGCTATACGGACCAGAATAGGGTGGACACTACAAGGCCCAGCCAGAGGTCTACCACACCATCCTAGACCTCAGAACTGTTACCTGACCTCAGTAAACCCTGAAACAGCTGAACTTCTGAGAAATGTGGAGAAGTTGTGGCAGGTGGACACGCTGCCATTCAAATCAGAGAAACAGGCAACTCGATCACGAGAGGATCAAGAGGCACTCTCACTGCTGGAAAGTAAAACCATCCGTGTTGAGCATAACAAGGTCCAGCACTATGCAACACCTTTGCTACGGAAGAGAAATACTTCCCCTTTCCACGCAACCAAAGATGCTGTCATGCCAATTCTCTGAGGTACAGAGAAACGACTCTGTAAAGATGAAGACAAAGCCTCAGCATACATCACAGAGATGAGCAAACTTGAACTGGCAGGCTCAGTACGCAAGCTGACCGAGGAAGAGGTTGCACAGAGTGAGGAATCATGGTTCATTCCCCATCATCTAGTACATCATAATGGGAAGAACCACCTAGTATTCAATTGTTCTTACCAATTCCAGGGCCGCAACCTCAACGAATCTCTTCTTCCTGGGCCTACCCTTGGTCCGTCGCTCCTGGGGGTTCTGCTTCGTTTCGCGAACATGCCATTGCAATAAGCGGAGACATAAAGGCCATGTTCCACCAGGTCTGCCTCCTGCCTGAGGACAAGTCCCTTCTTCGGTTTGTGTGGCAAAACCTCTACCGTGATGTGCCTCCTATGGTCCTGCCATTTGGTACCACATGTTCTCCTTGTTGTGCCACCTTTGCCCTCCAAAATCATGTGCATGATCACAGCAACGAGGGAAAAGATGTCAGGAATTCAGTAGACAGGTGTTTCTATGTAGACAACTGTCTACAGAGTCTACCATCAAAAGCTGAAGCCAAAGAATTACTTGACAAATTACGAGTCCTGTTGGCATCAGGGGGATTCGAGATCTGCCAGTGGGCTAGTAATGCCCCCGACATCCTCAGCCATCTTCCTCAAGAAGCTTGCTCAGATAATGCTAAACTGTGGCTCACCCAAAACTCTGCAGATATTCAAGAGTCTACATTAGGACTAAAATGGCACTGCCCTACAGATACCATCGGCTATAAGCATCGACTCGATGACTATGGCCCAACAACAATGCGTACTGTGTACCGTATTTTGGCCAGACAGTATGACCCTTTAGGGCTAATTTTGCTGTATACGACGCAAGCCAAGGTGATTGTACAGCGACTCTGGGATAAACAACGGGAGTGGGATGACCTATTACTACCTGAGGAGCTGCTACAAGCCTGGAATGCATGGGTAGCAGAACTGCCTGAATTATCTCGCATTACCTTACCTCGCTGCTATGTTCCCACAACAATGGACCAGCCAGATGTGACAAGAGAGGTCCATGTGTTCAGTGATGCATCTGACAGAGCTTATGGATCAGTGGCCTACCTACGCTCTGAAGATGCCGACGGTGGTGTTCACTTGGCTTTCCTGCTGGCCAGATCTCGAGTCGCACCAAAAAGACAACAATCCATGCCAAGACTGGAGCTTTTTGCAGCAGTCACTGGAGCTCAACTTGCAAAGCTGGTAGTCAGTGACTACGACTCGACCACTGTCCTGACATGGCTCCGGTCAGACTCGTGTCGATTCAAGGTCTTTGTGGGAACCAGGATTGCTGAAATCCAAGAGCTCACAGATCAGCAGTCATGGAGGTATGCGAGCTCCACCCTTAATCCAGCAGATGACCTAACCAGGGGCAAATCCTTGGTGGAACTAGCACAACCGAATAGGTGGTGTCAAGGCCCATCCTTTCTGTTGCGACCACCTCATAAGTGGCCTGAAGCTCCAGCTTGGACATATGAAGAAGACCCTACAGAGCTGCAACGGTCCTTGTTCTGCCATTTCATCTCAAAGAGCTCGGATATGTCTGTCCCTGATTCAAGCCAGTATGCTACATGGACTGAACTAGTGGAGGCCACAGCACGCACATGATGAAGCAGAGCAAGATGCTTCACCTACTGCAAGAACTTATCAGCAGGTAGTCTCTTTCCTCATTAAACAGTCCCAACTCGAAAGTTTCCCGGAGGAATACCACCTTCTCAAGGCCAACAAATCAGTCCCTCCCAGTAGCCGCCTTCTTGTTCTGGCTCCTGAGTTTGATGCAACAGATGAGGTCATCCGAGTTGGCGGGCGCCTTTGAAGAGCAGAGGATTTGGATCCAAACTTCAAACACCCTATTGTGCTGGATCCAAGCCATTGCATCACAAAACTGCTAATCCAGGATTGTGAGCAGAGATTATGCCACCCTGGACCAGAACGTGTCTTCGCTGAACTTCGACGGTCATACTGGATATTGAGAGGGCGTGAGGCTGTTCGGAAGCATCAATATGCTTGTCTGGATTGCCGAAAAAGGAGATCCAAACCTGTTGTACCAAAGATGGCTGACTTGCCTCCTGCTCGACTCCGTTTGTACAAGACAGCATTTTATTCCACTGGGATGGACTGCTTTGGGCCATTCCAGGTGAAGATTGGCAGGCATACAGAAAAACAGTGGGGTATTATATTTAAATGCCTTACCACTCGAGCAGTGCATCTGGATGTACTTACCTCCATCGATACAGATGCCTTCTTAATGGCTGTACGGAGATTTACGGCATGCCGTGGTACCCCTGCCGAGCTTTACTCGGATCAAGGGACAAATTTCAGAGGAGGAGAGAAAGAGTTGAGAGAGGTTTTCTCTGTCATGAGTCCTAACCTGCAAGGTTTGCTGGCGAAACATCAGATCAACTTCCACTTCAATCCTCCCACAACTCCACACTTCGGAGGAGTGTGGGAGCGAGAGCTTCGCTCTGTGAAAGCAGCACTTAGTACCACAACTGGAGCACAGAGCGTTCCCAAGGAAGTACTCAGAACAGTTTTAATTGAAGTGGAGGCGATCTTGAATTCTAAACCGTTGGGTTATGTGTCATCCAACGTCTCAGATGTTGACCCAATAACACCAAATCATCTTTTGATGGGGCGGCCCAGTAGTTCTTTGCCACAAGTTGTCTACCAAGATTCTGAACGCCTAAGCCGTAGACGGTGGAGACAAAGTTAGATACTGGTGGATCATTTCTGGGCCAAATTCATAAGTCACTACTTACCTGGTCTTCAGCTGAGGCAGAAATGGCAAGGAACTACTGCAGACCTTACGGAGGGGTCTGTTGTGATGATGGTTGATGCTCAATTGCCAAGGGCTCTATGGTTAGTAGGCAAAGTGGTGAGAGTGTTCCCTAGCACTGATGGACATGTAAGAGCAGCTGAGGTAAAAGTCAATAAAGAGTTTTACCAGACCTGTGGTAAAGTTAATTAAGCTGCCTGAATTGCCTAAAGATGATTAAAATTAAATTGGAGCACATTTACGCTGCAAATGTGGGGGCGGCTGTTACGAAGGTAGCGCAAAAGCGCCATCTAGTGGTCATTAGTAGATGTGCTGGAAGTGATTGCGCATGAGAAATACGCATGACAATAACAGCTGCGCCACAGGAAGACTGTTTCAGAAGTCGCGATGCAGTGTTTGGGTTACTTATTAATAACTGTGTGTGTCCATTTGAGAAAAGTGAATCTCTTATTTTTTATTACTTGTTTAAGATTTATTATATATGCGAATATCTAGAAATAATCGAGTATTTGGGTCATACATCCACTCGATAGAATTGATGAGTCATGCCATGGCATTAGAATAGTTTGAACGTCATTGTAGATTGTTAATGCACGTTGTTTGTTAGAGATTGAAGTGTTGCTCTTGTAGTATTGAAACAGATACATTATTATTTGTTCTGTACAAATTAATAACTGAAGAAATTGTGACTTATAAGTTATGATTCAGCCTGGTTAAGCTGTTCTATTGTGCGGGACATGATGTTAATAGACATCAATAATTATGCTTTATGTAACATTGATTACTGGTTTGTTTATTTGCAGCCACACACACACCCAACATGCTTATGATTATGATGTAAACCTACTGTAACACAGTTCGTAAATGTGGGAAGAAGGAGGCGGGAACCGGCGAACATTCAACGTAACTTTTAATTCAAAATAAACAAAGAACAAAACGAAAGTAATGCCGGCAGACCCTCGCGGACGTCTGCCGGCCACACAAACATAATAAAACATAACATAAAGTCCAGGCCTGGTCCTCTCTCGTCCTTCACTGTAGTCGCTCCTCCTTTTATGCCTCCGGAGCTCCTCCGTGAGGGACTCGCAGGTGATGCTCATTATCACTCGCGTCACCGGCCTCGCGCCGTTCCCTCACGGCTCTCGCCCGCCCTGCTCGTCACATACCCCCAACGCCCCTCGCAGGCCGGGGGGTACTCCCGCGACTGCGCTTACTCCCCCCCGGGGCCTGTCTCGGCGGCCGCAGCACCTGGGGGTAAGGACAGACGAGACGAGAGAAAGGAGACGGAAGCAAGGGGAGCGACAGGACGAGAGAGGGGAGAGAGGAAAAAGAGAGAGAGAGAAAAAAAAAAAATTCTTGGTCCGGTTCCCCGACACACTGCCGCTCGGTCCTCAGCCTGCCAAGAGGCTCTTCCTCGCGGTGCCACATGCGATGGCACTGGACGCGTGGTGGACGGCCCGAACCTCGACCGCCTCCTGGTGGCCGGCGATGGCTCCTCCGGCTGAGGGCAGCCGGCAGCGAGTCCCCCGTCCCCTGCTCCTCCCCTTCATGGCGGACGGCAGCAGGCTCCGGCCCACGGCGGACGGCGGCGACTCCTCCGCTCCCTCCTGGACGGCAGCCACCCCACCTCGTCCCAGGAGCACGGCATCAGGGTCTCCGTCCCACCTTTCACTAGGCTCCAGTACCACCGCCTCGGGCAGCCTCTCGCGGTCTTCACTTCCGCGCTGCCCGAACTCCGCAGCAACGCGATCCCCCTCAGCAGCGAGGGCTCTCCGACAGCATGTCCCTCCTTCCTCCCGGGTTTCGGCACCAATGTAACACAGTTCGTAAATGTGGGAAGAAGGAGGCGGGAACCGGCGAACATTCAACGTAACTTTTAATTCAAAATAAACAAAGAACAAAATGAAAGTAATGCCGGCAGACCCTCGCGGACGTCTGCCGGCCACACAAACATAATAAAACATAACATAAAGTCCAGGCCTGGTCCTCTCTCGTCCTTCACTGTAGTCGCTCCTCCTTTTATGCCTCCGGAGCTCCTCCGTGAGGAGGTGATGCTCATTATCACTCGCGTCACCGGCCTCGCGCCATTCCCTCACGGCTCTCGCCCGCCCTGCTCGTCACACCTACCATCTCCATAAACATAAGCTGAGTGCCAACTGCTGCATCCAAATTTGCACCTATATTGTAATGTGTGGCAACATTGCTGTCAAATGTATGTCTGTGCTGTTGAAGAAAGTTCAGTAAACTGTTCAAACTGATTCCTGCCTCCTGTCCTGCATTCTGACCGACGCTCCAAGGCGAGAACTATAACCTCCTAAGCACCTATGGTCCTTTCTCTCAAACATTTACACTGTGATTCCAGTGTGAGAGTCAAATATGATCTTACTCCAGTTTCTCTAGTTTACAGTGAGGATCCTGTAGTACGTCAGATAGCAGATTCACTGATTTTCCTATTTTATTCTCAGACAGACTCAGTTCTCTCAGGTGTGAGGGGTTTGATCTCAGAGCTGAAGTCAGAGCAGCACAACCTTCATCTGTGACTCCACAATCACTCAACCTGTAGAGAACAATGACACACTCTTCACTCTCTCAGTTCAGATCAGATCAGTTTAGCAGTGAATCTATTATTAAAGAGAAAGTACAAACTTAAAGCTGAAATTAATGTGTTAAATCACTGAGATCTGAAATGTCACAGAGCACAAAACGTGCGTGTGTGATTTTACAAAATGAAAAACAATACTTTTATAAGTATCAGTGCTGAAAGATGAACGTGATGAACAGAAAGAATTAATCCAGCATGTTCTTCATTTCTATTTACACCTTAAATATACTTTACATTGTGATTCATGTGTGAGAGTCAAATATGATCTTACCTTATCTCCAGTTTACAGTGAGGATCCTGTAGTACATCAGACAGCAGATTCACTGAATTTCCTATTTTATTCCCAGTCAGATCCAGTTCTCTCAGGTGTGAGGGGTTTGATCTCAGAGCTGAAGCCAGAGCAGCACAACCTTCATCTGTGACTCCACAATTAAACAACCTGTAGAGAACAATGACACACTCTTCACTCTCTCAGTTCAGATCAGGGGCCTCGTGTAGAGAGATAAAAATCAAATAGAATAATAAATAGTTAAACTATCAAATAGTTTTTTTAAAAAGCAAGCAAGTAACTTTCCATTCCAATATAATTTAACAGTGTCAAATTCTTTTCCAAGTTTCATGGTCAAATTCACACTATCAAAAAGGTTAAAATTGAATTAAATTAATATTTATGTATTTATTAACTTTAAACCAAGGGTCTTCAACTGGGGGTCCACAGCGGTACTGCTGGGGTCCAACAGTTAATGTTTGATCACAGTCAGATACTTTTTTGATCTCTTGAACTCAATGGCCAATCAGAGGTGTTTCATTTAGTCAGAATACACTCACTGCTCAAAACACTGGAGTTTTTGTTCAGAGCTGAGTTCTGCACACTCACGAATCCTCTCATTAACAAAGACACAATGCAAGAGATTCATTATGCAGTGTAACAACTATATTGATTATAATGGAACTTTGTGAGATCGTGAACTGAGATGAGTGACATATTTTTAGTGATTGTAAAGCGAGCGCTCTTTCAAGGTTATACATAATCCACTGAATAAAAGTTTTGTTTTTCTTGCTGCTGAGAGGAGCGATGGCCAATTACATGCTGCAAAACAGCAAAATAGATACATGTAATGTAAAAGCAGACTAATAGTTTACTAGAAAAATATTCACATCAGCATTTTTGAAATTCTATTCCAATTATTTGTAAAAGTAATGACTTAATAACAATCTTTAATAATCTTAAATGTCTCACAGTACATTGTTATTCTTGTTATGGTGGAGCCGCTGCTACACATTACATCTGCTCTTTACTAGAGAACCTGCACTAATTTCAGAAACTCAGTGATTTGATTCTTAATCGTCCATCTGACAGTAAAATTAAAATGTGAATTTGTAATAAACTTTAAGCTAAAGTTCAGGTAAATGTTTAATTGTCCACCGGACTAGTAAAATTAAATGTATGACTCTATGTTAACCATACATCAAATGTGTTTTAGGAGATTTGAGCTTCTTGATAAAATTAGCTGTTTTTCCAATTTGTTCTTAATTTCTTTTATGTTATCTATTTACAAACAAATATTTAAATATTTAAATTCCTTCTTTATGTGCAAGAATATTCAACTGGTAAACCTGAATTATTTATTCATACACAAATTCTCTGACTTTGTTTGAATATCTGAAGTCATTTTATATTGTGACGGTTTAGAAAACATCAAAATACTGACCACTAAACTCTGGACAACATCTGCAGCACTGAAGATTTATAAACTTTTATTTTCCTGATGTTTTAACAGTGAAGTGATTGTTCTCAAATGTACTTACTGAATTGATCTGGATTCTTTAATCACAGGCAGCAGCTTCTGAAAAACCTTCATATCTTCAGCTTCATTGTTTCCTAGAATAAACTTTGTGAGATCAAACACATCCAGCTTCTTCTCTGATGTCAACAACACAAAAACTACAGCTGACCACTGAGATGAAGAGAGCTTGGTTTTACTTATTCTTCCAGATTTCAGATACTGTTGTATTTCCTCCACTAGTGAATAATCACCCAGTTCATTCAGACAGTGGAACAGATTGATGAATTTCTCTGGAGAGTCAATGGACCTGATCTTCTTCTTGATGTACTCAACTGTTTCCTTATTACTGTCAGATCTGCTTCTTGTTTGTTTCATTAGTCCCTGTAGGAGAATCTGATGAGACTCCACTGACAGACCCAGAAGAAACCGCAGGAAAAGGTCCAGATGTCCATTTTTACTCTGTAGAGCCTCATTCACAGCTCTCTGATGCAGCTCAGATAATGAAACATGTTTAAAACTCTCCTTAACTTTAGACCGAAAACTCTGATCAAACACATTTTTGTTGTTTGTACAGGAGAGGTGCACATATAGAGCCGCTAGATGTTCCTGAACGCTCAGATGAACAAAGCAGAAGACTTTCCCCTGATACCAGCCAAACTCCTCTCTGAAGATCTGAGAGCACAATCCTGAGTACACTGATGCTTCTGTCACATCAATGCCACACTCTCTCAGGTCTTCCTCATAGAAGATCACATTGCCTTTCACAAGCTGCTGAAAAGCCACTTTCCCCAGTTTGAGGATCATGTCTTCATCTGTCACGTTCTTCTCATAGTCCTTCTCATGTTTGATGTTGGTCTGAAGGATCAGGAAGTGTGTGTACATTTGAGTGAGAGTCTTGGGAATCTCTCCACTCTCTGCTTCCCTCAACATCTTCTCTAGAACAGCGGCTGAGATCCAGCAGAACACTGGGATGTGGCACATGATGTAGAGGCTCCTTGATGACTTCAGGTGTGAGATGATTGTATTGGCCAGACTCTGATCACTGATTCTCTTCCTGAAGTATTCCTCCTTCTGTGGCTCATTGAAGCCTCGTACCTCTGTCACTCGATGGACACACTCAGAGGGGACGAGATCAGCTGCTGCTGGTCTGGAGGTGATCCAGATGAGAGCAGAGGGAAGCAGATTCCCCACAATGAGGTTCGTCAGCAGCACGTCCACTGAGGCTGATTCACTTACATCACACAACCTCACATCGCTCTGAAAATCCAGAGACAGACGACACTCGTCCAGACCATCAAAGATTAACAATACTTTATATTTATCACTGGATATTTCCATTTCTTTTGTTTCAGGGAAAAAGACATGAAGAAGATCTGAAAGACTGAGTGTTTTGTCCTTCATGAAATTGAGCTCTCTGAAAGGAAGTGGAAATATGAGCTGGACGTCCTGATTCTCTTTCCCTTCAGCCCAGTCCAGGATGAACTTCTGCACAGAGACTGTTTTTCCAATGCCAGCGACTCCCTTTGTCAGCACAGTTCTGATGGGTTTGTCTTGTCCAGGTAAAGGTCTAAAGATGTCCTTGCATTGGATCGGTGTGTCCTCTGTTGCTGCTCTCCTTGATTGTGTCTCAATCTGTCTCACCTCATGCTCATTACTGATCTCTCCACTCTCACTCTCTGTGATGTAGAGCTCTGTGTAGATCTCATTCAGGAGTGTTGGGTTTCCCTGCTGTGCTGTTCCCTCATACAGACGCTCAAACTTCTTCTTCAGATTTGATCTAAACCTGTTGAGGACTTCATGGCTGTAAAATTAGAATACCACATTATTATATGAGTTAATAAGCACAATGTCTTTTAGCATTCTGTATCATAATCAATGCATATCTTTTACAGAAACGTTATACCTCAGATCAGTCTGTGTATCTCCACTCGGAAAATGTATTTTATGACCCATAGACTCGTCACTCCTCATAGACACACAGCTGGACTCTGGTTCTGATCTCTTCTGATGAACTGAACTATAACAGAGAGATTAAAGTGAATGATTTAAACAGCTGTATTAAAAATCTTAATCATTTACACTGTTGATACAAAACTGTACAATTAACTAAGCTCTCTTATAGATGTGTGTCTCTGTGTGAGCAACACTATATACTTTAAAATATCAGATAAAAATAAAAAACTATAAACCAAGTAAAATAATAATTATTCATTATCAGAAAAAATTCTGATAAATAATTATTCTTGTACATTGTTTATAGTTATTTCGTATTTTGCCATTCTATAATCATATTTTTATAGAAATGTTATACCTCAGATCAGTCTGTGTATCTCCACTCTTAAAATTTACTGGATGACCTAGAGACTCGTCACTCCTCATAGACACACAGCTGGACTCTGGTTCTGATCTCTTCTGATCAACTGAACTATAACAGAACAGATTTGATCCTTTATGATTATAATCACTTTAAGATAAGGACTTACAAGCATTTATCATCAAACATCTTTTTTGCATCCTAACAAAATATCTTGCCATCTTCAGACATTTAACCATCACTTAAAGGTGATTTAATCTAGTGTTTATTCAAAGTACCTGAATCCTGGAGCAAAATCTTCATCTCTGGATGTTTGTGTGTCATCCATTATGAATCTGAACAGTTGAAACAGAATCTGATCTCCAACACTGACTCTGGATGAAAGATCTTGTACAAACACAATAATTCAGCTTTTCCTCAGACAGGATCAAGAGACGTGGCGTTCACTCAAATACACAATGTTATTGTATGTTCACACACATGCTAAAATAAACCACAAACAACACGAAACAATATAACCATGTTCATTTCCTTCAAAAAGAAAAAAATATCAAAATGTATTTCAAAGTATTTACGTCCTTCAGAGAATGCGGAAGTCACCTGTAAGTCTCGTGACCTGAACACACCTTGATCAACAATTATATATTGATTAAAAAAAACTCCTCCACCTTTTCTATCAAGTATCTACACGTAAATTCATGATTTTGCTTTTATAAAGGTTCCTATAAAAACATTTATATTCCTGTTGTAGAATCCGTTCTGGTTGTTTAAATGGCGAAACATCAACTCTGCACATTTACTTTTACTTTAACCATTTCTCAATATGTGTTCTTGTCTGTACTTTTGTACTTTTGTTCTTGTGGACTTGTGAAACGTCATCAGTCGCTGCCCAAGTACTGTTCAAAGTTCACACAAAGAATATACACTAACAAGAAGCGACACTCAATAGAACGTTCCATTGCAACACCGGCGCCCAGCAGAGGGTTTTTTTGTGGTGAAAGCGAGTCGGCAGTCCACTAGTTTCTATGGCAATATCAGCTGCTTTGTTCAAAAACGTACATTAAAGCTGAAATCCAACCTGAATGATGACACAGAATAAAATACTATCACTAGTGATCATCAAATCCTTTTAACAGTTTATTTTACACACTTTGGCCCGGTTTCACAGACAGGGCTTAGCCTAAACCAGGATTAGGCCTTATTTCAATTAGGACATTTAAGTAGCTTTCATAAACTTTCACTAGAAAAAACATTACTGCTGTGCATCTTGAGACAAAACAATGGCCATAACATATTTTAATATCTGTCCGTACAAGTTACTTTCATTTCAAACAGCTCAATCATGCATTTTAGTCTAGGACTAGCTTAAACCTCGTCTGTGAAACCAGAGGTTTGTGTTTAAGTCTTTCAATTTTTTCACAAAACCTTTTCTCTCTAGAAACCCAGTCAGTTTGTTTAAAAAATTATTTAAAAGGCTTATAAACACTGAATTATGAAATTAAATTAAGGACATTCATCAGAAAAATTGGGAATGTTGGACAATAAATATATGAAAATAACAGCTTGATTTTGCAGCGTTGTCTAATGTCCGAAAAAGCAAAAGTGTCCAAAAGTGTTAATTATGCGATAACAGACACAGAAATGCATCATGTATAAGATCGTTATGTTTGTAGCATGATCCATTGAAACATATTTAAATTCAGATCTAGATCAGTGGTGTGCTGTGGTGTTTTCATTTGAGGAGGCAAAGTCCTCATTTATGTCCCTGTTACACAATTTTTAGTTAACATTACATAAAAAGAGAGCCCAAATACAATTCTATTTTGTTATTTTTACACTATGTAATGTTCTATTTATTAAAACCAAGTATAAATTTCATCAAGTTAGTGTTTTTACTCATTTTTACATTTATGTCTCATGAGATACCTTCCTCAGATCGATTTTTGAAGGAAGCATAGATGTATCCTTAGCTGCCTTTGATATCCCACAATCCTGTACTTTCCATTCTGTGACAGTTGAGCTAGAAAAATAAAGATGGTGGTCGAGAGGTGCGTTTGCTGCTCAGTTTGTGTATAAATGTACGATTTTGACCAACATATTTCAATTTTGATATCATTTCTATCGAGAAATTACTACTGTAATAATTAATTATTTGTTTAGTTCTCACCAAAGCTCGCGCTATTTTGCTGTAGATCATTAAACTGTTACGCTGCCTTAGAAGAGGTACCTTCATGCACAAACGCTGCCGTACAAGTCATTCTCTTATAAGACAGCGAGACATCACAGCTACCTAGGTTTTCGGACGCAGCCGCGGACTCCCCGCTGTAACTTCACCTGCTGGTGTCACTGTTTGACAGTGTTTCTTTAAAAAAAAAAGAGTGACTTTTACACTTTTTTATGTCAAATTTTCTAACATTTGCATTGTTTTATTTTTGTAATATTGATTATTTTCTCATCCAGTTTTTTTGAGAAGGCACTGCCTCCCTTGCCTCCTCAGAGGAAACGCCCCTGATCTAGATTAATATTATTACTCCACTAGGTCTGAAATATATTGTTCTCTGCAAACTTTCACGAATACAGCTCCCCCGGCACATCCTCCGGATCGCCGGAGGGAGCCATCGCCTGAATATTGACTCACACCCATCTGGACTACATTACCCATAGGCCCGCATTCCTGGGACTGATTGCACCTGCACCATATCACACTCACACTATTTAAGACGTACACACACACACTTCACTTGTGGTGGGCAGAGCGAGGCTTCGTGAAACACTGAAACAGTTGAAGCAAATGTGCCATATTGTGTCGAGGCTTCGAAACTCTACCGACACCCGTCTCCACAGTGACACCTAGTGGTCAATTTCACATGTTATCTGAAACAACCTTGACAAGCCATTTAAAAACTAAAAAAAAAATGTTTTTGTTAATGTGATGAGTTTTTAACATCTGTCTGACAATTACATGATGTTGGTTATGTAACCCTCCTCACTGTGAATAACTAGGTTATTTTGGTCATGAAAAATGAAGAATAATAAAACAAATCAAGCCACAATGGTCTCACATTTTTACAGATTTTTATTCAAGAATATTAATTGCTCTGCTGTGGAAGGACTTAGCCTACTTCTTTTTTTACATATAATTTCTCCAGCCTTTGAAAAAATCCTCTCACAAGGGACACTTGTTGCTGGCATACACAGATATTTTTTAGCAAGGACATACAAATGAGGGAAAATTACAGCTCTCTCTTTCCAGTAACTTAGAGGATCATGAGTTCTGGGCAAAAACACATCTTTGAGGTACTTTTTCACTTCAACTGTGGCATCAGCTGTAGCACTGTGTATCGCCTGGGTTTCACGGATACGATTATCAAAAAGTTCCCATAAACTGTCCTGGGTTTCTGCTGGTGTTGATGATGACGATGGACCTGATGTTGACTGTGTTGATGATGATGGGCCTGATGTTGACTGTGGCTCTAAATGAAAATAAAAACAAGAATTAGTTACAAAGCATAAACTGACAGCATATATGAAGTATAAGTCACATAATTTTTCAGATGACATAACTCCATAATGTCAGATGAAGACTGAAAGTGCTCACCAGGAGTTGCTGTGTTTGAACGCATCAGTGAAGCACACTCCAGGGTAATGTGCTTTTCAGCCTCCTGGGCTTTGGCAGGATTACCAAAAGCCACATTTTTGAATCTTGGGTCCAGCAGTGTAGCCACTGCCAATGCTCTGAATGACTCATACCCCCCACATCTGGAGTGCAGACCTTCTTGCAAGTGTGTGCCTGTTCAAAACACGAGCAAACCATATTAATTATATTGATAAAAAACAATGTGACAGTTGTGGCCAATTACATGGGTAGTATGGTTATTGTGGCCTACCTAATTGTACAGTTGATTCCTGCGCTGCATGTCTCTTTTTCTGTGCAAGCTTGTGCTGCAACATCCTGTAAAGTGGTATAAGTTTTGAAGCAGACACTCTCTGTTCCTCTGACATCTCTGTTGTTGCTAGTTTAAACGGTTGCAGTAGTGACAATGATTCTTGAATAATGTCATACTCAAAACTTGTCAGCGGAGCAGTATCACTGTTTAAATTGGATAGCGCAGCACCCACTGGCTCTCGTTGCTCATACAAGCGTTGCAGCATGTCGAAAGTGCTGTTCCATCTCGTCTCAACCTCCTGTACCAGTTTCAGAGTTGGTCTGCCCATCAAGCCCATCTCCACAAGCTTGTCCTTAGCTTTGCAGCTAGATCTAAACAACCCCACTATCTTTCTGGCTTTCTGCCGTATTTCATTGATGACTGGGGTTTGATCTAGGGCCTTTTTCACAATTAAATTTAAATTATGGGCAAAACATGGGACATGCCGAAGGTTGAGTAGCTGGGCACTTAGGATCATGTTGGATGCATTGTCAGTCACCATACACTGAACTTTGGAGGTTATTCCCCACTCAGCCATTAGCAAAGCTTTAGCCTCCATGAGATGCTGTGCTGTGTGGGTTTGGTAAAACCTCCTTACACCTAGTACAACAGTTGCCAACTTTGCCTCTGGTGTTATGTAGTGGCAAGTTACACCAAGGTATCCATCCATATTAATGGAAGACCACATGTCAGCTGTAAGGCTAACAAAATCTGCCTTTTTTAGGTCCTCCATTGTCTTTTCCTTAGTGTTGTTGTACCTTTCAGTGACCATTGTTTTCAGCGCCTTCTGGGATGGGAGGACATAGCTTGGATCAAGTTTGTTCACAAAGGCCATGAAACCCTCATCCACCACGACGGTGAAGGGCTGCAAATCCTTTACCACCATGTTCACCAGAGCCTCATCCAATTCCCTCTGTCTGCCTTTTAAAAGAAGATAAAGATAAAAGATTAAAACTACTTTCACAAAAATAAATTGAAAAAACAATATAGCTTGAAAAATTGCATAGCTATTTAGACTACACTACTGGTTCATTATTTCTAAACAAACAAGTTTGGAAAAGTTTATGCTCAGTGTGCAAAGACAGATCAAACTGAATATAGAACTACAACAATTAGGAAAACCAAAATGGTGTCTTCAGGTGTATAAAAAAAATTTATATGTAATACAGTGGCTAACTTTGTGAGATGTTATATTTACATATTCAGAGTGAAGCTGTTTTATATATATATATATATATATATATATGAATTTATATATCTACAAATCTATCTATCTATAGATATATATATATCTATGAATCTATATATCTATGAATCTATCTATGTTAATCTATGAATCAATCTATCTATGAATCTATCTCCTATGAAATTCTATATCTTTAACTACTATGCTATCTGTCAATATCTAACTTAGCCTATATGAATGTGTCACTATATCTATCCTAACTATCTGTCACTGTCATATTTCAAAATATACAAAAAATGGCCAAAAAATATATTCGCTATAAATATATTTTCACATATAAATATATTTTCTAAAAAATATATATTTTGGTCATTTTTTGTATATTTTAAAAAAATATATTTTCAAATATATTTATATAAATATATTTTCATAAAATGTATTTTTTGGCAATTTTTTTTATATTTTTTAAAAAATATATTTTTAAAATATATTTTACAAAAGCATTTAAAAATATATTTTGCCCTACATATATTTCAACCCAAGAAAATACATTCACATGTCACATTTGAAAAACTTTTATTTGTTGTCTATAACACATGAACATTTGAATAATAATCAGCAAGGAACATACTTTACAATGTTCAAAAAATTACAATATTCAAACAAATATAACTTTTTTGCTTTCAAGAAGTCTCAGTTTCCCCACGTCAAATCCTCAAAGCCTCTTTGGACACATTTGGAAATCTCTTCTTGACTGTGAGACAAAAATCAGTTATTTTTTTAACAATGTTTCTAGTAAATTTTCCTTTCACTAAGTATTAACTTACCGTATATATGGCTGCCATGGTTTCCTCATCAAGGGCACTTCTTCTCTGTCTCTACCACTGTACTCATACAAAAGACAAAACACAATAACTGAACATCAGTACAGGTACAGAGGGCATGCACTTTGTCTTCTAACTAGTTTTGGATTTCCTGATATTTTTGTTTACACTGGAACTAAAACAATTACAGGTATACTGGATTTTAAAGATATTTAATGGGCATATTTTTAGACAGTACAGTAAAGAAACTGATGATTGAGGAGAGGTCGAATTAGCCTTTCTTTACACTTCTGCATTGCATTTTCACTTTTACAAATGAAGGGATAGTGGAATATCACAAAGTCACTCAGTTAAGCTAACTTAACAAAGGGATACTTACCCTCATGCTGTTCCAGTTGATTATGACATTCTCTTTTTCTGTGGAATACAAACAGAGATATTTAGAAAAATAATCCATATTTGTGTGTTCACGCAAGAAGGTCAAAAACCAAAGTGAACATGACGGTAATCCACATGACCTCAGTTGATTAATCAACTTCTTCTGAAGTGAAACAATAGGTGTGTTTTTGGAAAATACTGTTATGTTAAATTTGTTACATTACAGATTTGCCAACTGTCCAATATGGGCTCAAAGTCAACATGTTGTAATTTGTGATGTGTTTTAAAGCTTGAGGAATCATTTGGATGTACAGACTTTAAAATATTAGTATTTTTCTAACACACACCTAGTGTTTCACTTCAACTAGGGTCATGTTGACTATTTCATGTTTATTACTGTGAAGCTGTTTTGTATAAAGTGCCACAGAAATGAAGATGACTTGACTATGAACATTATCCTGTACCTGTGACTTGTGGTTCTCCAGCACAATCGTTGGGCTGGTGGGGCGGACAGCAAGTGGACAAGCGTCTTGACAGATGGGTTTTGACCCGCACCTGTTCCAGACAGAAACAGATATTAACACAAGTGCAGAGAACATATCAATTCATAAATTACACAAATAAAATAATATAATTTGCTTAACAGTGCTTAATTAAAAAAAAAAAAATCTACTTCTTAAAGTGTCTCATCATTCTCACCTTGTTGCTGTTGCACAAACCGTCTCTGCTTCTGCTACTGAAAATAAAAAGTAGATTTTTTTACAGTAATGAATGACACATGTAAACCTGTAAGTCGTGACAAATAAGCATCTTCTGTTACAAGCAACTTACTGAATCACTGGCTCAACTGGATAATCGAAAACAGCTTCCCTACTGAAAAAAAAGTATACTTTATTGTATTTTAAATATATTCCCTTTTTCTATAGTACACTGCAAATATACTAACAAAAAATTTACTATCATTAAATATATAAAAAGTATATTAGTATCATATTTTCACAATGCAACTTTTAACACACTTTAAAATAATTGTACTTTAGTATATTTTCTAAAAATATATTTTAGAAAAATATACTTGAAGTGTAAGTTCAGTTTATTTTTTAAAAGTGTATTTATTTGCACTTTATAAAAATATATTTGAGGTATATTTTAAGTGTGCTGAAAATGTTCATTGTAATAATGCACTGAAAGTATATTTAAAAAATACATTATTTAATATCCTGAAGTTGTAGTGTATCTAATGTTAAATTTGAGTATATTTTTTAAGTTTACTTCTTCATCCTTGGAATTCATTATATTACTTGTGCTATTTATTTCAGTATGAATGCATTACAAGCCCATTTAGTATATGCAGTGTAGCCTATGCAATTTCCAAATATGTGTAAATGTTTATTAAGTTTACACTGGCAGAATCATTTTACAATCGTACACACAAATCTATATTAAACAACACACCAGCAGCACAAGTAATGCGAAAAAATATGTCGAGTGGTTAAACTTATCGGAATTCAAATGTCTCTTCAACTTGGTCTGTGACCAATCAGATTTTGTTGCTCACTGCCTTCAGCCAATCAGAGCTGCTGACGTCACGGTCGTCGTCTGAATCTCCTCGCTCAGTCACTCAGGTGAAGTATAATGTCGCAATGTATAATTTATTTAATAAAACACTGAAAGCGCAATACATCGCTCGATCTTGGGGATTCTGACCAGTTCAATCAAGTGACATCACAGACTGACCGTGATGGCGACGACAACCGGCTAATCTAATGGCCTACGCGATCCTGAAAGAACCGGAGAAAAGTGCTGCTATTGGGAGGTGAGTTGTAGTCTACCAGTTAATTTTATTTTCTTTAACAAACGGAGAGCGATATTTCGGCTTGATATCTCCTTTTTGAGTTTTTGTGTGGTGGTTTATGGCACATGTTTGTATGCAGCACCAAAACATTCATATGATTGGTCAAATCGGCCCGTATTCTGTACGATATTAATTCATAAAGTGTTTTATGCTTGACTACCGAAAACAATATCGACATGCCATTCTGATACAGTTCCTGCTGCTAATCCTCATTTACTGTTCAAAAATAGTATTGGTTCAATGTAGGATTTAGACAGACTATTGTAAACGTGAATAAAGAGTTGAACATGCTGTCTTATATCTTTGGTATATTCTGTCAACAGATGCTGTTCTTCACGCCATCAGACACAATGAGAAGCTCATCAGAAAATGGAATATAATGTGTAATTTGTATTTGTGTATAGAGGGTCACCATGGTCCAATATTTTTTTTTCTTTAATGAAAAACATGGTAAGTTTTGCTGAATCTATATTAAGTTTAAATAAAAACCATTGGATTTGTCAATGAAATATGTCTCTTCATTATGTTCTTATATTTAATTTAATTTAGTGGCCTTGAAAACAAATGCATTCAACTTTGGGAAAATGTGTTAAACTGTATTTAAATAGTAGCACAACTGTATTGTGTGAGATTATGTAATTCAAAGTACAGTAGTCAACATTTGAAGTGGATCAAAAAAGTTAGGACAACTTTGATTAAAGGTTTTGATCCGCTTCAAATGTTGACTATATTATACAAAGTATAAGTAATAACAAAGTGTATTGTTATTGACTGCAAAGTGTGTAATGTTTAATATTTGGAATAAGCCAAAGGTACTGAGCATACAGTATATACTATTACCTGTAAAATAATATATTCAGTGTATATTGCTTGTGTTTTCTGAAGACACTCGTAATTATTTTGTAATGTACTTAAATCACAAATAAAGTGTACTTATAACACAAAGTGTACTCATAACAGAAATAAAGTATACTTATAACACAAATAAAAGTATACTTATAACAGAAATAAAGTATACTTATAATACAACGTATATTATAACAAAAAACATACTTTTAACAGAAATAAAGTATACTTATAACACAAATTAAGTACACTTTAATATCACTAATCAAGCATGTAATTAGTCCCTACACAGACATATACTTAAAGTGTACTAAGTATACTTGAAGTTGTTCCAATTTAGCACACATAAGTATACTAAATATACTTAAAGTTGTATTTTAATACTACTTAATTTCAACTTAAATATACTTAGTACAAAATTAGTTGTTTCAAAATAGCACACTTTAAATGAACTAATCATTAACACACTTAAAATATACTAATAATTAGTCTTGCTGCAAGTATACTTAGTATACTTTTTTTTCACTAGGGCAAACTTAAAGCACAAATCAAAATGTGTGATAACTGAGATATAAAATGTCACAGAGCACAAAACGTGTGTGTGTGTGATTTTACAAAATGAAAAACAATACTTTAGAAAGTGTCAATGCAGAAAGATGAACAGTAAGAATTAATCCAGCTTGTTCTTCATTTCTCTTACACTTCAAATATACTTTACATTGTGATTCATCTGTGAGAGTCAAATATGATCTTACCGCAGTATCTCCAGTTTACAGTGAGGATCCTGTAGTACATCAGACAGCAGATTCACTGATTCTCCTATTTTATTCCCAGACAGATCCAGTTCTCTCAGGTGTGAGGGGTTTGTTCTCAGAGCTGAAACGTGTATATTATATTCATTCATTACACACAGACTGATATATTTCAAATGTTTATTTCTTCATTTTGATGATTATAACTGACAACTAAGGAAAATCCCAAATTCAGTATCTCAGAAAATTAGAATATTGTGAAAAGGTTCAATATTGAAGACACCTGGTGCCACACTCTAATCAGCTAATTAACTCAAAACACCTGCAAAGGCCTTTAAATGGTCTCTCAGTCTAGTTCTGTAGGCTACACAATCATGGGGAAGACTGCTGACTTGACAGTTGTCCAAAAGACGACCATTGACACCTTGCACAAGGAGGGCAAGACACAAAAGGTCATTGCAAAAGAGGCTGGCTGTTCAAAGAGCTTTGTGTCCAAGCACATTAATAGAGAGGCGAAGGGGAGGAAAAGATGTGGTAGAAAAAAGTGTACAAGCAATAGGGATAACCGCACCCTGGAGAGGATTGTGAAACAAAACCCATTCAAAAATGTGGGGGAGATTCACAAAGAGTGGACTGCAGCTGGAGTCAGTGCTTCAAGAACCACTACGCACAGACGTATGCAAGACATGGGTTTCAGCTGTCGCATTCCTTGTGTCAAGCCACTCTTGAACAACAGACAGAGTCAGAAGCAGCTAAAGACAAAAAGGACTGGACTGCTGCTGAGTGGTCCAAAGTTATGTTCTCTGATGAAAGTAAATTTTGCATTTCCTTTGGAAATCAGGGTCCCAGAGTCTGGAGGAAGAGAGGAGAGGCACACAATCCACGTTGCTTGAGGTCCAGTGTAAAGTTTCCACAGTCAGTGATGGTTTGGGGTGCCATGTCATCTGCTGGTGTTGGTCCACTGTGTTTTCTGAGGTCCAAGGTCAACGCAGCCGTATACCAGGAAGTTTTAGAGCACTTCATGCTTCCTGCTGCTGACCAACTTTATGGAGATGCAGGTTTCATTTTCCAACAGGACTTGGCACCTGCACACAGTGCTAAAGCTACCAGTACCTGGTTTAAGGACCATGGTATCCCTGTTCTTAATTGGCCAGCAAACTCGCCTGACCTTAACCCCATAGAAAATCTATGGGGTATTGTGAAGAGGAAGATGCAATATGCCAGACCCAACAATGCAGAAGAGCTGAAGGCCACTATCAGAGCAACCTGGGCTCTCATAACACCTGAGCAGTGCCACAGATGATCGACTCCATGTCATGCCGCATTGCTGCAGTAATTCAGGCAAAAGGAGCCCCAACTAAGTATTGAGTGCTGTACATGCTCATACTTTTCATGTTCATACTTTTCAGTTGGCCAAGATTTCTAAAAATCCTTTCTTTGTATTGGTCTTAAGTAATATTCTAA
Organism: Ancherythroculter nigrocauda; assembly: GCA_036281575.1. NCBI lineage: Eukaryota > Metazoa > Chordata > Actinopteri > Cypriniformes > Xenocyprididae > Ancherythroculter > Ancherythroculter nigrocauda. The sequence goes on from VTFQ01000013.1 coordinate 40,884,985, forward strand.
TTTTCTGAGATACTGAATTTGGGATTTTCCTTAGTTGTCAGTTATAATCATCAAAATGAAGAGAAATAAACCTTTGGAATATATCAGTCTGCGTGTAATGAATGAATATAATATACAAGTTTCACTTTTTGAATGGAATTAGTGAAATAAATCAACTTTTTGATGATATTCTAATTATATGACCAGCACCTGTAAATGTTCAGCTATATGAAAACGTGAATATTTATTTGAAATTATTACTTACCACAGTGTCTCTAGTTTATAATGTGGAGAATTCTTTAGATCAGTGAGCAGTTTACATCCTGAAGGTCCTATTTTATTCCTAGATAAATCCAGTTCTCTCAGGTGTGAGGGGTTTGATCTCAGAGCTGAAGTCAGAGCAGCACAACCTTCATCTGTGACTCCACAATCACTCAACCTGTAGAGAACAATGACACACTCTTCACTCTCTCAGTTCAGATCAGATCAGTTCAGCAGTGAATCCATTATTAAAGAGAAAATACAAAATTAAAGCTCAAATTATTATGTGTGTTAAATTATTGAGATCTGAAATGTCACAGAGCACAAAACATGATGTGTGTGTGTGATTTTACTAAATTAAAAACAATACTTCAGAAAGTGTCAATGCAGAAAGATGAACGTGATGAACAGAAAGAATGAATCCAGCATGTTCTTCATTTCTCAGTTGTGTTGAGCTCGAGTCTGTTTAATGTCAAGAGACTGAAATGTTGATTGTGTGAAAGTGTGTATTTCAGTGTGACTCTCAGTCCTGCAGTATCATGTGACTGAGGAGCAGATCATGTGTTCAATCATTTACAGCTCAATCAGCTGAACTCACAGCAGCAGAAAGAGGCTGAACACTTCAAATATACTTTACATTGTGATTCATGTGAGTCAAATATGATCTTACCACAGTTTCTCCAGTTTATAGTGAGGATCCTGTAGTACATCAGACAGCAGATTCACTGATTTTCCTATTTTATTCCCAGACAGATCCAGTTCTCTCAGGTGTGAGGGGTTTGATCTCAGAGCTGAAGTCAGAGCAGCACAACCTTCATCTGTGACTCCACAATCACTCAACCTGTAGAGAGATGAGAATCAAATAGCATAAAAAAATAGTTAAACTATCAAAAAAAAACAACAAAAAAAAAACATCAAACAACTTTCAATTCCAATATAATTTAACAGTGTCAAATTATTTTCCAAGTTTCATGGTCAAATTCACACTAATCAAAAAGGTTAAAATTGAATTAAATTAATATTTATGTATTTATTAACTTTAAACCAAGAGTCTTCAACCGGGGATCCACAGCGGTACTGCAGGGGTCCGACAATTAATGTTTGATCACAGATAGTTTTTTGATCTCTTGAACACAATGGCCAATCAGAGGTGTTTCATTTAGTCAGAATCCACTCACTGCTCAAAACACTGGAGTTTTTGTTCAGATCTGAGTTCTGCACGCTTACGAATCCTCTCATTAACAAAGACATGATAAAAGTAAGAGATTCATTCAGTGTAGAAAACTTTATTGATTATAATGGAACTCTGTGAGATCGTGAACTGAGATGAGTGACAGTTTTTTAGTTATTGTAAAGCGAGCGCTCTTTCGAGGTTAAACATAATCCACTGAATAAAAGTTTTGTTTTTCTTGCTGCTGAGAGGAGTGATGGACAATTACATGCTACAAAACAGCATGTCAAAATAGATACATGTAATGTAAAAGCCGACTAATAGATTACTAGAAAAATATTTGTATCAATAAGTTTTTTAAATTCTACTCCAATTATTTGTAAAAGTAATGACTTAATAATAATCTTTAATAATCTTAAATGTCTCACTGTAATAATTCCTAATAATTCCTTACATTTAAATAGCGCTTTTCTAGGCACTCAAAGCGCTTTACATATTGAAGGGGGAATCTCCTCAACCACCACCAATGTGCAGCATCCACCTGGATGATGCGACGGCAGCCATATTGCACCAGAACGCCCACTATACACCAGCTTATTGGTGGAGAGGAGACAGAGTGATGAAGCCAATCAGTGAATGGGGATGATTAGGAGGCCATGATGGACAAAGGCCAATGGGCAAATTTGGCCATGATGTCGGGGTTACACCCCTACTCTTTTGAAGGACATCCTGGGATTTTTAACGACCACAGAGAGTCAGGACCTCGGTTTAACGTCTCATCCGAAGGACGTTGCTTTTTTTGACAGTATCGTGTCCCCATCACTATACTGGGGTGTCAGGACCCACACAGACCACAGGGTGAGCACCCCCTGCTGGCCTCACTAACACCTCTTCCAGCAGCGACCTAGTTTTCCCAGGAGGTCTCCCATCCAGGTACTAAACAGGCTCAGCCCTGCTTAGCTTCAGTGGGCAACAAGTCTTGGGCTACAGGGCTAATATGACTGTACATTGCGATTCTTGTTATAGTGGAGCCACTGCTACACATTACATCTGCTCTTTACTAGAGAACCTGCACTAATTTCAGATACTCAGTGATTTGAATATTAATTGTTCATCTGACAGTAAAATTAAAATGTGAAGTTTTAGTAAACTTTAAGCTAAAGTTCAGATAAATGTTTAATTGTCCACCTGACAGTAAAATTAAATGTATGACTCTATGTTAACCATTCATCAAATGTGTTTTAGCAGATTTGAGCTACTGGACAACTTCTTCACTGAAGATTTATAAACTTTTATTTTCCTGATGTGATTGTTCTCAAACTTTTATTTTCCTGATGTGATTGTTCTCAAAGATACTTACTTAACTGATCTGGATTCTTTAATCACAGGCAGCAGCTTGTGAAAAACTTTCATATCTTCAGCTTTATTGTTTCCTAAAATAAACTTTGTGAGATAAAACTCATCCAGATTCTTCTCTGATGTCAACAACACAAAAACTACAGCTGACAACTGAGATGAAGAGAGTTTGGCTTCCTTTAGTCTTCCAGATGTCAGATACTGTTATATTTCCTCCACTAGTGAATGATCACCCAGTTCATTCAGACAGTGGAACAGATTGATGGATTTCTCTGGAGAGTCAATGGTGCTGATCTTCTTCTTGATGTACTCAACTGTTTTCTTATTGCTGTCAGATCTGCTTCTTCTCTGTTTCATTAGTCCTTGTAGGAGAATCTGATGAGACTTCACTGACAGACCCAGAAGAAACCGCAGGAAAAGGTCCAGATGTCCATTTTTACTCTGTAGAGCCTCATTCACAGCTCTCTGATGCAGCTCAGATAATGAAACATGTTCTGATGAATTGTGTTGAAACCAGTCCTTAACTTTAGACTGCAACCTCTGTTTAGTGATGGGCTCAAACACATTTCTGTTGTTGTTTGTACAGGAGAGGTGCACATATAGAGCCGCTAGATGTTCCTGAACGCTCAGATGAACAAAGCAGAAGACTTTCCCCTGATACCAGCCAAACTCCTCTCTGAAGATCTGAGTGCACAATCCTGAGTACACTGATGCTTCTGTCACATCAATGCCACACTCTCGCAGGTCTTCCTCATAGAAGATCACATTGCCTTTCGCAAGCTGCTGAAAAGCCACTTTCCCCAGTTTGAGGATCATGTCTTCATCTGTCACGTTCTTCTCATAGTCCTTCTCATGTTTGATGTTGGTCTGAAGGATCAGGAAATGTGTGTACATTTGAGAGAGAGTCTTGGGAATCTCTCCACTCTCTGCTTCGCTCAACATCTTCTCTAGAACAGCGGCTGAGATCCAGCAGAACACTGGGATGTGGCACATGATGTCGAGGCTCCTTGATGACTTCAGGTGTGAGATGATTGTATTGGCCAGACTCTGATCACTGATTCTCTTCCTGAAGTATTCCTCCTTCTGTGGCTCATTGAAGCCCCGTACCTCTGTCACTCGATGGACACACTCAGAGGGGACGAGATCAGCTGCTGCTGGTCTGGAGGTGATCCAGATGAGAGCAGAGGGAAGCAGATTCCCCACAATGAGGTTCGTCAGCAGCACGTCCACTGAGGCTGATTCACTTACATCACACAACCTCACATCGCTCTGAAAATCCAGAGACAGACGACACTCGTCCAGACCATCAAAGATGAACAACACTTTATATTTGTCACTGGATATTTCCATTTCTTTTGTTTCAGGGAAAAAAGACATGAAGAAGATCTAAAAGACTGAGTGTTTTGTCCTTCATCAAATTGATCTCTCTGAAAGGAAGTGGAAATATGAGCTGGACGTCCTGATTCTCTTTCCCTTCAGCCCAGTCCAGGATGAACTTCTGCACAGAGACTGTTTTTCCAATGCCAGCGACTCCCTTTGTCAGCACAGTTCTGATGGGTTTGTCTTGTCCAGGTAAAGGTCTAAAGATGTCATTGCATTGGATCGGTGTGTCCTCTGTTGCTGCTCTCCTTGATTGTGTCTCAATCTGTCTCACCTCATGCTCATTACTGATCTCTCCACTCTCACTCTCTGTGATGTAGAGCTCTGTGTAGATCTCATTCAGGAGTGTTGGGTTTCCCTGCTGTGCTGTTCCCTCATACAGACACTCAAACTTCTTCATCAGATTTGATCTAAACCTGTTGAGGACTTCGTGGCTGTAAAATTAGAATACCACATTATTACATGAGTTAATAAGCACAAGGTCTTTTTTACGTTCTGTATCATAATCAATGCATATCTTTTACAGAAACGTTATACCTCAGATCAGTCTGTGTATCTCCACTCGGAAAATGTATTTTATGACCCATAGACTCGTCACTCCTCATAGACACACAGCTGGACTCTGGTTCTGATCTCTTCTGATGAACTGAACTATAACAGAGAGATTAAAGTGAATGATTTAAACAGCTGTATTAAAAAATTTTAATCATTTACACTGTTGATACAAAACTGTACATTTAACTAAGCTCTCTTATAGATGTGTGTCTCTGTGTGAGCAACACTATATACTTTAAAATATCAGATACAAATAAAAAAACTATAAACCAAGTAAAATAATAATTATTCATTATCAGAATAAATTCTGATAATAAATAATTATTCTTGTACATTGTTTATAGTTATTTCGTATTTTGCCATTCTATAATCATATTTTTATAGAAATGTTATACCTGAGATCAGTCTGTGTATCTCCACTCTTAAAATTTACTGGATGACCTAGAGACTCGTCACTCCTCATAGACACACAGCTGGACTCTGGTTCTGATCTCTTCTGATCAACTGAACTATAACAAAAAGAGATTAAAGTGAATGATTTAAATGACTAAATTAAAAAAAAAAAAAGTTTAACTAAGCTCTCTTATAGATGCGTCTCTGTGTGAGCAACACTATATACTTTAAAATATCAGATAAAGAAAAAAATCTAGAAACAAAGTAAAAGAATAATTATTCGTTATCAGAATAAATTTTTTTTCTGATAATAAATAATTATTCTTGTACATTGTTTAGTATTTTGCCATACCATAATCATATTTTTATAGAAATGTTATACCTGAGATCAGTCTGTGTATCCCCACTCTTAAAATTTACTGGATGACCCATAGACTCGTCACTCCTCATAGACACACAGCTGGACTCTGGTTCTGATCTCTTCTGATGAACTGAACTATAACAGAACAGATTTGATCCTTTATTATTATAACAACTTTAAGATAAGGTCTTATAAGCATTTATCATCAAACATATTTTTGCATCCTAACAAAATATCTTGCCATCTTCAGACATTTAATCATCATTTAAAGGTGATTTAATCTAGTGTTTATTCAAAGTACCTGAATCCTGGAGAAAAATCTTCATCTCTGGATGTTTGTGTGTCATCCATGATGAATCTGAACAGTTGAAACATAATCTGATCTCCAACACTGACTCAGACAGGATCAAGAGACGCGGCGTTTATTCAAATACACAATGTTATTGTACACAAATGATAAAATAAACCACAGACAACACGAAACAAAACCATATTAATTTGCTTAAAAATGAAAAATATCAAACGCATTTCAAATAACTATTTACGTCCTTCAGATAATGCGGAAGTCACCTGTAAGTCTCGAGACCTGAACACTCACCTTGATCAACATTTAGTTATCGATTTAAAATAAACACCTCCACATTTTCTATCAAGTATCTACACGTAAATTAATGATTTAGCTTTTATAAATGTTCCTATAAAACATATATATCCCATTCCTGTTGTAGAATCGGTTCTGGTTTTTTGAATGGCGAAACAAACTCTGCATATTTACTTTCACTTTTTATTTGTGGCGCAAGCGATGATATCACGCTACGCGCTCGAGCTCAAACCCCACAGGCCTACGTACGGCGCTGCAGTGCACGTTTTTTGCGAAAATGATTACATGCATTAGCTTCGTATGTTACAGTATAGCATGCCAAATGTATTGTGCGGTAAAGTTAGTTTTTAGGTCAATATTCGCTGAAATTGCCAAATGGAGCGTAAGGGACCATCTGAAAACTCCAAACACAGTGGAAAAATGTTAGCGATGAGATCATCGAGATCATCGTCCAATCATTCATAATGATATTTAAGTATTTAGGAGATCACATATTTTTACAGATCACAGATTGCTATTCCATTTTTATTTTAAACTACAAGTCAATCTATTGAACCATTTAGGCTACACAGATTTTGAACTATGAGACATAAAAGGATTTTTTTTTTATCCTTTATCTCCTCCTGGTGGTTAAAGGTGCTCTAAGTGATGTCACACGTTTTTAGGCATTTTTTGTCACATACAGCAAACATCTCCTCACTATCTACTAGCTGCCCGTCCCTTGAACACACTGTAAAAAAAACGCGGTCTCTGTAGTCGCCACAAGCTCCAAAAACAGCAACAAAAACAAACTGTTGCAGCCTGGACCACGAAACAATAAACAGAGCCCCAGCCAATAACCGACAAGCAGCGTCAATACGCAAGCTACTTACATTTTAAATGCGCGTTCATGACTGTTTCAGGAAGCACGGAGGGAGGGTCTAGCTAGCCTCTTTTTTGTTTGACAACACTTCGGACGTCAACAGGAAGTTACTCCACCCAGGATCGCTTAGAGCACCTTTAAGTATTATGGCATTAAAGGATTAGTTCACTTTCAAATGAAAATCACCTCAAATTTTACTCACCCTCAAGCCATCCTAGGTGTAAATGACTTTCTTCTTTCTAATAAACACAATTGCGTCTGAGCTTTATAATGGCAGTGAGCGCAACCAATGAGTGAAGCTGAAGAAATCCATCCGCATCCATCCATCATAAACATACTCCACAAGGCTATGTTACATGTCGTGTTCCTGTGACCTAGTTTCCCGTTCGGTTTATTAGTTCATTTGATCCACCTGTGTCTTGTTAATTATCCCGTCACCTTGTTTAGCTCCCTTTGTTAGTCACCTGTATATATACCCTGTGTTCTCCTTCACTCCTTGTCTGTTCTCGTTTGTGTCTACACGTGTGTATGCTGTCTTACTCTGTTTGGAATTAAAGTATTGTTATTATTGTCATCTTCATCGTCATTGTGCTTGTTACTACAGCTACCCGTAACACTCTAGGGGTTTCCATTTCATTTTTTTTTTTTTACTAAGTGGAATATGAAAGACCGTCTGGTGGAAGCTAGATATTTTACTTTATAACTTGTTAAATATGTGGGTTTTTTTGTTTGTTTGTTTTCTTTTACACAATTAGTGAGGAAAAAATAAATAAATGGCAAAACAGTAAAAATACAGTCAATTAGACCAGTAATTATTATAAATTTATTGACTTTCTCCCTGTTCATGTCTTCATTCACATTGGTCTGAGATGTCACTGACTGTGTTGCAATACAAATTTTTTGCCCTTCCCTCGCTAACTTCCCTAAGTCTTGTTAAAGGTGATAGAGAGGATTTTTTCGTCGACTGAGAATCCAAAGACTGTTACTGAGTTTTTGAAATAAGCGCATGCGTAAGAACAGCCCCCCTCCTTCACAAGCTCATTTCAAAGGAACGCCTCCCAAAACTCGTGCACGAGTATTTGAACACGAGTGTTTACCACCGGCATTCGCTGTGTCGTGTTTTTTGGATTCATTATGTCGGACTCACCACAGGTAACTCATAATCTGCAGTTGTTATTCCTGTCTCTGGACAAAAACGTTGCATGCAGCGCCTGTGGAGTGTGGAAAGTTACTGGAGCACGCAGCCGTGCTCGTCTCTCACAAGGAACGTCACGGCAGTGATTGACAAGCCAGAGGGCCAATCGTTTACGCGATGATCACGTAAACGATTGGCTGATGTTTTTAAGGCCCTACCTCGTGCACAGATGATGTATATTAATATTATTACTTTCAGTGCACCTAATAAATAGTCTTTTATCAGTTAGTAAAGACAGTTTCAAGTAATATTGCAAAAATGTATAAAACAAAACATCCTCTTTAGCACCTTTAACTTCTTGTGTCTGACATTTAATTACACGTTTTATATTGCAAATTCTGGTAATAATAACATATAAAGAATGTGTAAATGATGGTAATGAAATTGCGAGCACATGACGTTGCTGTTACGTTGCCAGTAAGTCATGGAATGACCATTATAGTACGAATAGAGTACGTATCTGGAACGTCCTTGGTAATCTTGTAACGTTAGGAGAACGTACTGACGACGTTGTGATATGGTAATTTGATGGTAATATTATTACGGGCAGGGGCGTCGGACCAGGGGCGTCGGACTGGGGGGGTAAAGGGTACCGAGTACCCAGGGCCCGAGGCAGGGGGGGGCCCTTAGAAGTCAGTTTTCTATACATGCATATACATACACTAACATTTGTATAGCATTTATGTACAAATAAAAAAGTTCTTGTGCAAAACTAAACTTGTAGTTAGGCACTGGTTTGGTATAAAAAAAAAGTCATTTTCATGCTGTGCAGGGCCCCACCACCCCTCTCGAATCAATGTAAATGGTACGACCCGCAGGTCAGGTGCTTCTGCTGCGGACCTGCGGTGAATCAGTTAATGAGACAGGAGCTGGAGTTAGCCGTGATATGAACTAGGAAGACAGGGGAAGAGTCATGTCTTTCCTTAAGAAAGGAAAATCAGGGGCTCAAAAACGAAAAGAAAAGTAGATTAAAGAGAGAAAGGCAAATGAGGGCAAGCAGTTGCTCACTCAGTTTTTTGAAAAGAAAGGTGAGCTCCAAATGCTTCATCGAGCATTGACATTGTTTTAACATAAATATCTATTCCAGGTAGAATAGCATACATTTATGTTCGTACTCTATTTGAATAAGATACCAATACTTTATAGTATCACACCCTACATAGCGAGCAAACAATATTTCTGGGTAAATAACGGAGTGAGAAGCAGACGGAGGCGGAGCTGGAGCTCAACACACTGCCACTCCAGGCAGCTGCGCAGCTTGTCGTCTCTTCTGCTGCAGTTCTCCCCAGAGTCAGAAGTTTACATGAAAACATTGTCCATTGTCAAAATCTAACACCCGCGAAAACACAGATCGTTAGCGCCTATTTTACCGCATTGTTATGCAAATTAGCTCGCGCACGCTCTTACATTAAGTACAGGATTGTTCTCAGTTTAATGCACATCTTAATGATTGAAAATGACTTATTTTAAAACGTAATTCAAAGACTGAATGTCTAGTTTGGCGGTTAGTGTACCCTGTGATTCTATAGTCTGCATTTATTTTAAACAGACAAATAATCAGCAATTAACTTGTACTTAGCCTACACTTTAAAAAAGGTATTGTGACAATAAAGGATATTTTAGCAACCATTTGAAGCCATATATTTCAGTTTCAGACAAAAATATATTAATCAGAGTGTGGCTTATTTTGTTTACATTTTAAAGGTGCCCTAGAATCAAAAATTGAATTTATCTTGGCATAGTTGAATATCAAGAGTTCAGTACATGGAAAAGACATACATTGAGTTTCAAACCCCATTGCTTCCTCTTTCTTATGTAAATCTCATTTGTTTAAAAGACTGTAATATAGTGGAGAGCTCGTGTGGCAGGGAGCACGTGATTTAAAGGGGCGGCATGCTGAAAAAATCAGTGTATAGTTAATGATGCCCCAAAATAGGCAGTTAAAAAAATTCATTAAAAAAAATCTATGGGGTATTTTGAGCTGAAACTTAACAGACACATTCAGGAGACACCTTAGACTTATATTACATCTTGTGAAAAAGCATTCTTGGGCACCTTTTAAGTGTTTTTATGATAAAAATGCAATACCCCACCCATTGGTATCACTATGGTATTTGGTACGGGGGCCCAGCGAGATGGTTTGTACCCAGGGCCCAAAATTTGGTGCTACGCCCCTGCGTCGGACTGGGGGGGTAAAGGGTACCGAGTACCCAGGGCCCGAGGCAGGGGGGGCCCCCTTAGAAGTCAGTTTTCTATACATGCATATACATACACTAACATTTGTATAGCATTTATGTACAAATAGGAAAGTTCCTGTGCAAAACTAAACTTGTAGTTAGGCACTGGTTTGGTATAAAAAAAGTCATTTTCATGCTGTGCAGGGCCCCACCGCCCCTCTCGAATCAATGTAAATGGTACGACCCGCAGGTTAGGTGCTTCTGCTGCGGACCTGTGGTGAATCAGTTAATGAGACAGGAGCTGGAGTTAGCCTTGATATGAACTAGGAAGACAGGGGAAGAGTCATGTCTTTCCTTAAGAAAGGAAAATCAGGGGCTCAAAAACGAAAAGAAAAGAAGATTAAAGAGAGAAAGGCAAATGAGGGCAAGCAGTCGCTCACTCAGTTTTTTGAAAAGAAAGGTGAGCTCCAAATGCATCATCGAGCATTGACATTGTTTTAACATAAATATCTACTCCAGGTAGAATAGCATACATTTATGTTCGTACTCTATTTGAATAAGATACCAATACTTTATAGTATCACACCCTACATAGCGAGCAAACACTATTTCTGTGTAAATAACGGAGTGAGAAGCAGACGGAGGCGGAGCTGGGAGCTCAACACACTGCCACTCCAGGCAGCTGTGCAGCTTGTCTCCTCTTCTGCTGCAGTTCTCCGAGTCAGAAGTTTACATGAAAACACTGTATATTTCCCTCAATTGTCTAAATCTAACACCCGCGAAAACACAGATCGTTAGCGCCTATTTTACAGCATTGTTATGCAAATTAGATCGCGCACGCTCTTACATTAAGTACAGGATTGTTCTTCTCAGTTTAATGCACATCTTAATGATTGAAAATGACTTATTTTAAAACGTAATTCAAAGACTGAATGTCTAGTTCGGCGGTTAGTGTACCCTGTGATTCTATAGTCTGCATTTATTTTAAACAGACAAATAATCAGCAATTAACTTGTACTTAGCCTACACTTTAAAAAAGGTATTGTGACAATAAAGGATATTTTAGCAACCATTTGAAGCCATATATTTCAGTTTCAGACAAAAATATATTAATCAGAGTGTGGCTTATTTTGTTTACATTTTAAAGGTGCCCTAGAATCAAAATTTTAATTTATCTTGGCATAGTTGAATAACAAGAGTTCAGTACATGGAAAAGACATACAGTGAGTTTCAAACCCCATTGCTTCCTCTTTCTTATATAAATCTCATTTGTTTAAAAGACTTCTGGAAAACACGCAGATCTCAACATAACACCGACTGTTACGTAACAGTCTGGATCATTAATATGTACACCCCCAATATTTGCATATGCCAGCCCATGTTCAAGCATTAGACAAGGAAAGTCAGTATTAACGTCTGGATCTGTGCACAGACAAGGTAAGCAAGCAAGAACAACAGCGAAAAATGACAGATGGAGCAATAATAACTGACATGATCCATGATAACATGATGTTTTTAGTGATATTTGTAAATTGTCTTTCTAAATGTTTCGTTAGCATGTTGCTAATGTACTGTTAAATGTGGTTAAAGTTACCATCATTTATTACCGTATTCATGGAGACAAGAGCCGTCGCTATTTTCATTATTAAACACTTGCAGTCTGTATAATTCATGAACACAACTTCATTCTTTATAAATCTCTCCAACAGTGTAGCATTAGCCGTTAGCCACAAAGCATAGCCTCAAACTCATAGAGAATCAAATGTAAACATCAAAATAAATACAATACTCACATGATTCGATGTATGCACACAGCATGCATGACGAACATCTTGTAAAGATCCATTTGAGGGTTATATTAGCTGTGTGAACTTTGTAAATGTGCTGTAATATAGTGGAGAGCTCGTGTGGCAGGGAGCGCGCGATGTAAGCGGGTGGCGCCGAGTGTAAATCAGTGCATTGTTAAGGATGCCCCAAAATAGGCAGTTAAAAAATTAATTTAAAAAAATCTATGGGATATTTTGAGCTGAAACTTCACAGACACATTCAGGAGACACCTTAGACTTATATTACATCTTGTGAAAAAAGCATTCTTGGGCACCTTTAAGTGTTTTTATGATAAAAATGCAATACCCCACCCATTGGTATCACTATGGTATTTGGTACGGGGGGCCCAGCAAGATGGTTTGTACCCAGGGCCCAAAATTTGGTGCTACGCCCCTGCACAAGACTGAAATGTCCCTTAAGAAAAAAAAATGTTTCTTTTCACCAAATCAGAGTATGGATGACTGCTTTTTATATATAGTGACGTGACATACAGCGCGCGCCTCCACAAATGGAGTGCGCGCGTGCCCACAGTATGTTGATAAGAGTGTAAAGTTAATTTTTCTGAGAGAAGAATTTATTTTTCCGAGGTGACAACGAATAAATGGCTTTTATAAAAATGTATAAAGTTAACTTTGGAAAGACGCAAAACCTTTTTTTATTGTTATGTTTACGTTAGTGCAGGTGGCCGTTAGAGTTGCCATGGCAACCGGGAAAACATTCAAGCTGCTGGAGAGGACAGCGTCGACGTTTCTCCGTGTTTCTCGTCAGTTTTATAGCAATAAAGTTCAACAACTGCGTCAGATTGGTTAAGTACCATGACCCACAGTCTACCATAAGTACTTTTGTTAATATTTTTACCTCTGTGATTTCCTTGATCGTCTGAAATATATGTTAGCAAAATGTTACGTTAGCATAGCTTATGTTTTTAATGATACTGAGAGCAAAACGTCTTGAATGCTTTTATTTTATGTTTCGCTGTAGGCTATATGTTTTTATTTATAGTTTGAGTGTATTTTATTATTTTTATTTGGAGTTTTGTTCATGTTCTGTGTGTTTTTCAAAATAAATGAATTGAATTCATTTTGAGTCTGCATTCATCGTTCACAGCTGTTGGAATAGCCTTTACATTAGTTTGGGCAAATGAGGACATAAATTAGGTTAAACTACTGCATGTCCGCCCATAGAAAAATAAATAAATATAAGAATTACCAACTGATGACCAACACACAACTATTGATACACAACGTTGCCACGACGTCGCAGTTACTAACTGGCAACGTCACAAAGTTACGTTGTGGCGACGTATAGGCACCTTTCACTTTTCCGGTTGCCACGACGTAACTAGTTACGTCGCCACGACGAAAGTTTGGTCACCAAATTACGTTGCAGTTACGTAACAGTCACGTATTTTGGTTAGCTGGGAGCGTGTTATTGGGTCCCTCTGGCCTTGGACGTCGTCTCCAGTTTATGCGTGGCAGGCTAAACACAACGTTCAAAACGCTGCGGCTCAACAGCGGAGAAAAGTCTGGATCTTCGGTCAGGCAGGTGTGTGATAGGACACTCTCGGCAATGTCCTCGTCGGCGTCTTGTAGTTGTGGCATTGCTATGTTCCATTCGTGACAACAGATGCTCTCCACTTCTGTTGGCATCTCACAACACTTACTACAAGAACACCACCACTTTTGATGAGATCTCTGTCTCTCTGAGGCTTGAAGACGTGCTGCTGCTGCAGCAGATGCTTCCTCCATCTCGCTGAGTTCTTGATCAGAGTATTCTGGTTCAAATAAATACGGTTGGGCAAAAAAGTCCACGTGGTCTGTTGATATATCAAAATCGTCTTCCATTCTGATGACTTGTATGTGTAAATATCTTTAAATCGTCACAGTGGCAGGGAATACTCCCGCAACAACTGTGGACTTTGTAAACAATGAGTGACGTATACGCACGACAGAGATCACTTCCGGCGCTTGCACAAACTACGCTACAGTACGTACAAACCTCACACTGGATGTCGTGCGCATGCTCAAGGCAGTTGGACATAGTGTTGTTTTAGAGGTAAAAAATGATATAAATACTGTTCGGTTTCTCACAAAAACCGATCGTTTCGTGTCTTAGGACATCAATGTGTCGTCACGAGCCGCAGGATTTAATTTGGATTTGTCTGTGCATGTTTTATGGACTCTTTTAGATGAAGTTCCCATTGACTTCTATTATAAAACTGACAGACCTCAACGGTTGAAGTTAAAAATCATAATTTGTGTTCTACTGAAGAAACAAAGTCACCTACATCTTGGATGCCCTGGGGGTAAGCAGATAAACATCCAATTTTCATTTTTGGGTGAACTATCCCTTTAAATAGTGTGAGTGTGATGCGGTGCAGGTGCAGGTGCAATCAGTCCCAGGAATGAGGGCCTATGGGTAATGTAGTCTGGATGTGACCGAATCAGAATTCCTTTTATGTACATTTAACTTTTCCGGCCTCTTATTGCTACCTGTCCCAACTTTTTTGGAATGTGTAGCTCTCATGAAATCCAAAATGAGCCAATATTTGGCATGACATTTCAAAATGTCTCACTTTCAACATTTGATATGTTATCTATATTCTATTGTGAATAAAATATACGTTTATGAGATTTGTAAATTATTGCATTCCTTTTTTATTCACAATTTGTACAGTGTCCCAACTTTTTTGGAATCGGGTTTGTAATTCAAAGTACATTAGTCAACATTTGAAGTGGATCAAAAAAGTTCAGCAAAGTTGTCCTAAAAAAAACGTTTTAGGACAACTTTGATTAAAGGTTTTGATCCACTTCAAATGTTGACTATATTATACAAAGTATAAGTAATAACAAAGTGTATTGTTATTGACTGCAAAGTGTGTAATTTTTAGTATTTGGAATAAGCCAAAGGTACTGAGCATACATACTATTACCTGTAAAATAATATATTCATAGTATATTGCTTGTGTGTTCGGAAGACACTCATAATTATTTTGTAACAAACTTAAATCATAAATAAAATGTACTTATAACACAAATAAAGTATACTTATGACACAAATTAAGTACACTTTAATATCATTAATCAATCATGTAATAAGTCCCTACACAGGCATATACTTAAAGTGTACTAAGTATACTTGAAGTTGTTCCAATTTAGCACACAAAAGTATACTAAATATACTTAAACTAGTGTTTTTATACAACTTAATTACAACTAAAATATACTTAGTAAAAAATTAGTTGTTTAAAAATAGCACACTTTAATAATTAGTCTTGCTGCAAGTATACTTAGCATACTTTTTTTCACTTGGGCATTCTTCTTCACAACTCAAAACTGCAGTTATCTTTCTGAATTACATTTCTTCTTCTTCTTCTTCTTCTTCTTCTTCTTCTTCTTCTTCTTTCGGGTTTAATGGCGGTTGGCAACTAATCTCAAAGGTGCATTACCGCCACCTACTAGACTGGAGTGTGGGCATTAGAATGACATCAAAGGAGAGGTGAAGAAAAATTAAATAAGTAGATAAATAGAAATAAAAACTTATATAAAACCTTTACAAAAGAAAATTCCTTCCTATTAAATTCTTTCACTTAATCCAGTGTTTTTCAAAAACAAAATTAATAAATTGTGTATACCCCCAGATGATTTCCCTAATAAATGCTCAAGTGTCATGCTTTGTTCATCCATCTGTGCCTTTAATTGTGAATTACATTTCTGAATATAATTACATTAAATTAATGACAGCTGCCCCAGTTACCATGAGAAAAGCAAACACACACGCATACATTTGTACTTCGACTTTTGTCGATTGCTCCTGCTCGATTGCTCCTGTCTGCCTCGCTGCTGGTATTTGCATCTCCGTATAGCTTTGTTTTCTCTTACTTTTATTCATTGTTGCTTATATTACTATTATTGCCTACCACATTAATCTGACGTCGCTAGCTTGTAATCTTTGAATCTAAATCGCTGTTACAACGCGTTTTCATCTCGCTTGTTAACTTGTTATCAGTCTCGCGCGCTCCTTTTTCAACGCGTTCATCAAACAGCTGGTGTTTGCGTCTCCGTATAGCTTTGTTTTCTCTTACTTTTATTAATTTTTGCTTATATTATTATTGCCTACCACATTAATCTGACGTCGCTAGCTTGTAATCTTTGAATCTAAATCGCTGTAGGGTCAGTGACAAATATGGTGCGGCAAGATGAGAAATTAAAAAATCTTTTAAAAACCTGTTTTAAAAGCATGCATCAGGTACGTTAAAATGTATATATTGTGTCTAAGTTGATTTTATGTTGATAAAAATGACATTTGCACAATTTTTTACTAAAGTTAAGAATGAATGTACCTAAAAATGTCAAATGGTGTAACCGCCAAAGAATGAGAAATATTAAATATGTTATCCACATAGATGGCATGTAAGCTCACTTATAGAAATATATACTTCAATTTAAAATATCAAATGAAAAATAATTTTATTAGAGTTATCTCTAAATGTAAATTTTAACGTGTTTTTGCAATATTTGGTGGGACACATGCTGAAAACACATTTGTTTTCTAAATAATCTTTGACAAATTATTTTAAAATTGTTTAAAATCATGTTATTACACTAAACTAGATGATTACATTTTATTCCACATTAATTTTTCTGTAAATAATTATATTTTTTATGAAAAATACTGGTTACGCCAATTGACACAAACCAGTTACACCACCTGACCATGTTACTTCTACAGCCAAAGGCCATTGTTTGTTGAACAAATTGACACTGAAAATCAAGCATGACAGTCAGCAAGTTAAGTTAAGTGGTTTCAGTGATGAAAAACAACATCTGACAACAAGAAATAATCATAGTAATGAACAGTGAAATCATGTCTCATATATTTTACAGTTAAAGGGTTAGTTCACCCAAAAATGAAATTTCTGTCATTAATTACTCACCCTCTTGTCATTTCACACCCACAAGACCTTCGTTCATCTTCAGAACACAAATTAAGATCATTTTATCTCCCATAGAAAACAACGAAATTACCCCTTTCAAGGTCCAGAAAGGTACTAAAGACATCGTTAAAACAGTCGACGTGACTGCAAAGGATCAACCTTAATCTTAATGGTTCAACCTTATTATGAAGAGACAAGAATACATTTTTTGTGCAAAAACAAAACAAAAATAGCATCTTTATTAAACTATTTTGTCTCTTCCCTGTCATTCTCCTATGCTGTTGACATGGTAAACACAGTGCAGAAACTCCAGGTTTTACGTCAGAACACCGGCTCATTATTGGCCGGGCCCTGCGTCAGTCTCACACGCATGCGCTGTGCTGATCACGTGATCAGCTTTGGCCAATACTGAGCTGGCATTCAGACATAAAGAAGGAAGGCTTCACTGTGTTACTGTGTCACCTGCGTGAGGATAATGACAGGAAGAGAAGAGATTGTTGAATAAAGTCATAATTTTCATTTTGTTTTTGCGCACAAAAAGTATTCTCATCTCTTCATAACATTAAGGTTGAAACACTGCAGTCACGTTGACTGTTTTAACAATGGCTCTACAACCTTTCTGGACCTTGAATGTGGTAATTTTGTTGCTTTCTATGGGAGATTAAAAAAAAAGCTCCCAGATTTCATCAAAAAATACCTTAATTTGTGTTCTGAAGATGAACAAAGGTCTAACATGTGTGGAACGACATGAGATTGAGTAATAAATGACAGAAATTTCATTTTTGGGTGAACTAACCCTTTAAGGAACAATATCTGATAACAAGAAATCATCAAAGTGATGATTTCTTAAAAAAAAAAAATCTGATAGCAGGATTAGAATTCAATGCTCTGTGATGAGACACTGTTTCCTTGCTTGAAACTATATCAATTTATCTATTGGGGCAAGAGGGGCTCTGTTATGTCGTTTTAATTATAAAATCTTAGAAATTTAATGAATTGTATGTTATAGATGTAAATTGTAGTCTTTGGTTAAATGCACAATATGTAAGACTTTTGGATTCAAATATCAAAAAACCACTTGGACAATTTTATATATTTTGTTGACTTGTGTACTTATATTATGCCAGATGTTTCCAAGAATGTTTAAACCTAGAGAAATAATAACCAGGACACGAGCCATGTCCGTGCGTCGCCTATCAATGACATGATACCGCGTTAATCTCGGTTTCCGGTTTTATTTTGTCGAAACCACAGAAACACCAAAGACGCTTTAATATATTATGTGTTTTATTAGACAGATGAGCAACTGTTTGGATACATTTGTCGACAGAAATCTAATCATATTATATAGCTAAACATGTTTAGTCTTATTGTTTAAATCTTGTTTTCTTGATTTACTGTGAGTACCATGTTTTACCATGCCTAATATGGATCTAGTTGACTGCTGTGTGCAACAAGTGTCTCATGGCAGCTGCCGAGCGAACGCACAGAGTAGCATTTTAACAAATTTGAACACACAAATGTGTGTAATATTTTAAAACAGAGCTGCTTTACATCACATACGCTTGACCTGAAGAAGCAGAAGCAGCGACTGCGGCATAATAAAAGCTGTTGTCGATACGTTTGACGCACTTGTCTTTCATTAGCAATCACTCCATGATTTTATATTGCTTACATTTTTAAGTGAATGGAATAGAAATATTGAAGCTAAACATTTCAATGTTAAACATTAATGTTCTAAACATTAATGTTGTGCAACATAATTATATATTATTTTACTGAATTACAGAGCTTTAATAATAAAGTTGTGGATAAAGCACCACTTTCTCAAAAAAAAATAAAACATTGAACATTTGAAAATAGTTCCAAATAGTAGTTTAGTTTATATTACATCTTTAATCAGCAATATAAACTAGTGATTTTGACTAAATTTAAACAGAAAGGCTTGTAATAGAAGTCAAATGGTGTAACCGGTTACACCATTTGACATTTCAATTTAAAATCAAATTTGACAGGTATTATCATGGACACCTATGTAAGCACATGGCCTTGGTGGAAATATTTCAAATGTAATTTTTAAAGTCAATACACATTTTTATAATAATGATGAATATCAATGTATTCATGGGGTCATACCATTTGACATGTATACCTAAGAATACCTAACCATACCCTAAAAATGTCAAAATATCTCATATTTTAAAGACAGTTACTAACCTTTGCATGCAGCATTTAGTGTCACCAGGGGTCCCTCTTTGTGATATAATTTCCTGTCACATGGTTTTCTTGCACAATATTAACAAAATGGCTCCTTGAATGGTGGTTACACCACCTTGACACTTCAGGAATTTGACTTGACTCCAATGATTCCCCAAATTATTTATAATATTCAGAACAATGGTGTTAAACTTATTTTTATTTACTATTAAATTGTTCTAATGTAAGATTATGCCAAACTAGATAATATGGTGTTTTATTGAGAATTTCACCTTTTTTAAACAAGATCAATTATTTGGTACTAAGTTTTTACGGTTACACCACATTGACATTTTTGCAATCAATCCCCAAATATTCTCTCAAAATTGATTAAAACCAGAAATTTTAGACTTGGTCCTCAAAAAAGAGAATGTATGTAAGTAATTTGCTAATTTATTTTGCAATTTTTACCCTTTTAAATTTAACTAAAACTATAAGGACACAAAAAAATGAGCGTCACGTCATTGACCCTGTATCAGTCTCGCGCGCTCCTTTTTTAACGCATTCATCAAACAGCTGTGGTAACTTGGATCGGATCAGTCTACAAACACGGTGAGTCATGTCATCCTCTCCCTCTGTTATCTTGTGCACAGTCTGTCACATGTTCAGTGTAACTCTCTCTGTCAGCGACGAGGGATTTACATGTCATAAATGTAGGGAAATAGTCAGGCTGACAGAGAGAATCTCAGAATTAGAGACACGCATCCAAACTTTAATCGAGGATAGTAAGAATGCAGGGCCCTCAGATACTGTTTTGGATGCGACTAGCTTAGTGAACTCTGTACATTGTTCGGTTCCGGCTGTAGAGCCCGCGCAGCAGGGCACTTGGGTAATGGTGAGGCGGCCAAGCCGTGGAAAACACCACTCTTCCAGTAAGAACATCAAACAGGTTCTCCCCACTCAGTGACGCACCCACTGAGAATCCTGTTGAAAGTGCCCTAGTTATTGCCGATTCTATTACACGGAACGTGAAAATAGTGACACCAGCCACCATAGTCACATGTTTGCCAGGAGCCAGAGCACCTGACATAAAAGCAAATTTAAAAGTGCTGGCTAATGCTAATCGTAAATACTCTAAAATTATTATTCACGTCGGCACAAATGATGTTCGACTTCGCCAGTTGGAGATCACTAAAATTAACATTAAAGAGGTGTGTGAACTCGCAAATTCAATGTCAGGAGAAGTAATTTGTTCTGGCCCTCTTCCTGTTTGTCAGAGTGATGAGATAGTTAGCAGATTATCATCACTCAATGGCTGGCTGTCTAAGTGGTGTCCACAGAATAATATAGGTTTCATAGACAATTGGAAAAGCTTTTGGGGCAGACCTGACCTGTTGAAAAGAGATGGTATTCATCTGTCCCGGGATGGTGCTGCTCTTCTCTCTAGTAATATGGCACATAGTCTTAGAAATAAAACATGACAAACTGGGGCCCAGGACAGGAAGCAGACAGACTGGCTAAACCGACCGTCTGCTAGCTGCCTCACATTACAGAAGTCAGATAATTCCCAACACACAGAAACTCTCGCACCTAGATATTATCACATAGAGACTGTGTCTGTACCCTGAATTAATAAAAACAAAAAACTTCCAAACCCATTTAATAGTAAAAATTTAATTGATGTTCAACAAATAAAAAATAGAGATAATAATGATAAACAAATGATAAAGCTTGGGTTGTTAAATATTAGATCACTTTCTTCAAAAGCACTTATTGTAAACGATATTATCACAGACAATAATCTAGATGTGCTGTGTTTGACAGAAACCTGGCTAAAACCGGATGATTACACTACTTTAAATGAGTCTAGTCCTCAAGGTTATGATTATCGACACAATCCTCATCAGAAAGGCAAAGGGGGAGGTGTTGCTGTAATTTATAGTAATATTTACAGTATCAGCCAGATGTCTTTCAAATATAATTCCATCGAAGTGATGGTGCTTTACGTAACATTATGTAAGTTGACATTTGTGTTGGCTACTGTATACAGGCCACCAGGGCACAATACAGAGTTTATCAAAGAGATTGCCGAATTTCTATCAGAATTAGTACTAGCTGCAGATAAAGTCCTTGTTGTTGGTGATTTTAATATCCACATAGATAATAAAAAAGATTCATTAGGATTGGAATTTTTCAGACATTCTAAACTCTATTGGAGTTAGACAACACGTGTCAGGACCCACTCATTGTCGTAATCATACTTTAGATTTAATATTGTCCCATGGAATTGATATTGATGCCATTGAAATTCTGCGGCAGAGTGACGATATCTCAGATCATTATCTAGTCTCGTGTATATTACATTTAGTGAAAGCGGCTAAACTGCCTCCCTGCCATAAATATGGTAGAACCATCACTTCTACCACTAAAGATAGCTTTATAAATAATCTTCCTGATCAGTTTCATCACCTTAGCATACCAGACAGCTTAGAAGACCTCGATGTTGCAACAGAAACTATTGCCTCTGTCTTTTCCAGCACATTAGACTCAGTCGCTCCTTTGCATTTAAAAAAAGATTAAAGAAATTAATCCAACACCATGGTACAATGAGCACACTCGGGCCCTAAAAACAACAGCTAGAAAAATGGAGCGCAGCTGGAAGAAAACAAACCTAGAAGTATTTCGCATTTCGTGGAGAGAGAAAATGATTGAGTACAGAAAGGCCTTAAAAACTGCTAGATCTGCCTATTTTTCAAAACTTTTAGAAGAAAATAAACACAACCCTAGGTATTTATTTGATACAGTGGCTAAATTAACAAGAAATAAAACTTCAACTTCTGATGTTTCCAAAGAGCACAGCAGTAATGACTTTATGAACTTCTTTACTTGCAAGATTGATAATATTAGAGAAAAAATTATAACCATACAAACGACTACTACAGTATTGTGTCAGACAGTGCATAGTAGTGTCCCTGAAGAAAAATTCAATTCATTTACTGGTTTAGGACAGGAAGAATTGTCTAAACTTGTTAATCCATCAAAATCATCCACATGTATGTTAGACCCTATTCCGACTAAGCTATTGAAAGAAATGCTTCCAGAGGTCATAGATCCTCTTCTTAATATTGTTAATTCATCTTTATCACTAGGATACGTACCAAAAACCTTTAAACTGGCTGTTATTAAACCTCTTATTAAAAAAACGCAACTTGATCCTAGAGAATTAGTCAATTACAGGCTGATCTCAAATCTCACTTTTCTGTCAAAAATACTAGAAAAGGCAGTTTCATCACAACTATGTTTGTTTTTAGAAAGAAATAGTATCTGTGAGGATTTCCAGTCAGGATTTAGACCATACCATAGTACTGAGACTGCTCTCATTAGAGTTACTAATGATTTGCTCTTATCATCAGATCGTGGTTGCATCTCTCTATTAGTGTTACTGGATTTTAGTGCTGCATTTGACACTATTGATCACAATATTCTTCTAAACAGACTCGAAAACTATGTTGGCATTAGTGGAATTGCATTGGCATGGTTCAAATCATACTTATCTGACCGTCATCAGTTTGTAGTAGTAAACGATGAGATGTCATATCAATCACAAGTTTGAAATATGGAGTACCGCAAGGCTCAGTACTAGGACCGTTGCTTTTCACTCTGTACATGCTACTCTTGGGAGATATCATTAGGCCACCCACGGAGTTTTCCCCTCCCCCACCCATGTTTGACCGTAGTATCACCCCAATGACCTTTGACATTGTTGGTGATTCTCCAGGGGCCGAAATGACCTTTGTCCGCATATTTTGAATAGCGATGTTGACCTGTGAACTGTCAGGACGTCTTCTGGGTGATCAAATGGCAGACGGATGATTTTAAGGTTTTTTGAACTCTGACACGCCGTATTTGAGGGCGTGTGATGGCATCCGCATTCCGGCTGGGTAGCGGTCATTTTATGACGCTCTCATTTCTCTGTCTGTGCCGATGATAATCAACACGAGTCTAGAAACAGATGGATCAAAAGAATAAACATATTTTATGAAATAGATTACACACATTTCAATCGTTCTGTTCTTTTAAGGAAGTTGGTGATAAAATTGTAATGCACTGAATTACAAACGGTTACTAAATTTACTAAGACCAATTAATTATAGTTTAGCTAAATGAAAAATGCTTAAATATTGATTTAATGATAAAATGATAAAAATATTAAACACCCAAAATGAGGTTGTAATGACCGGTTGAGTTACATGATTTAAAATGGGGATCAGATTTTACAGCGTGAGTTTGCTAGTGGTTAAAAGAATGAGACATAAAACAGTAATAAGTTTAAATAAGAATTGAGTACAATATTCACAGGAAAGTTTAAAAACATAACAATAAAGCCAGGAAAAGATTTCCTCGTGCAATGATGTTCGTATGAAATGCTAATGAAATATAAAACATCCAAAATTAGGTTCATCAAGTACTTGAATATTCATTTTAATTTTGTCAAAGCATAAGAGGTTTTTGTGGACATGACCATGTTTTTATGGAGACTTTCCATTAAGATGAATATCTTCCTATCCCTAAACTCTTACATCACAGTAATTCAAACAGTTGAATACTAAAATGGTGTTTTGTATATTTAGTATATTTCAAAAATTTCATTGAATAACATTCACTTCTTTTAAAAGTTTATAAATAAAATGTATATAATTAAACTTCTAAAGCAGTATTAAACATTTATTTTTAAAACAAACACATATTTTTCAGAGAGTAGGGGAAAAAGCAGTCCTTACTTTTTTATGATATCCTTAACGCAAATAGAATAATCCAATGAAGTCTAAAAATCTCTCCCTCTGTCTAAGCAACCATGCTGTGAAACCTGAGAAAATACTGTTTTCTCAAAGCAGCGGGAGTTGGTGTTTACAGAGTCATCTCCCAGGAAAAGTGTGAATGAATACAATTCCTACAAATGGATAATTGTCTCTTCAACATATGTTTTTAAATACTTTATTCTAAGGGACGCCCGTTGCCTTTTGGATGCGTAAAACGCCGGTGAGCTAAGCATACACACACACACACACACACACACATTTATTCGCGCAGCCCCGCTATAAGATCGCTGTAACCCTCTGTAGGATGTGACAGATCATTCAGATGGTGTTTTATTCTATTTAAAATTATAAGCTAAATAAATCCAATAGCTTAATGTTGTCCCTCTCACGCTCTTATAGTTTTTAGTCAAATTAAAATGACCGTTAGCATTCTGAGACAACAACTCTGAAAACAGATTGCTCTGGAATGTTTACGGTTGATGTCTTATACAAACTAATTTGTGACACCCACAGTCACGCACATTTTAAAAGTTTGTTTAAATAACATCTTGTCTGTGGGAATACCACCTTAACATATGGGAAATCCTTTACAAAAGCATCTTCTGTTGTCTTTCGGGTGCACTCTGACATTTGGAGAGATAAGCTGGCCTTTTCACCCCTATGGCTGTGAAAAATGGAAAAAAACATCTGGTTTTTCAGATGCAATATATAGAGCTCTGGCGCCATCTTTTGGTCATTGATGAAAATGGTATTCTCTTTAGATTTAATATGGAGTACTAAAATTATTTAACTACAAAAAGAAAAAGATAATTATTTAACTACAAAAAGAATAAGAAAAATGAATTCTGTATGATAAAACAAACAGTATATTTTCTGTTTAAATCTTAGACTTTGATTTATGTTTAGTTCCTAGATCTTTTTAAAAACAGTTTCTAACCTAATAATTCAAGTGTATAAATATATATATATATATATATATATATATATATATATATATATACACCCAGCCAGCAGAGCCATGTGGGGCCCAAATGGGTTTGACCTGGGCTATCTAACTGGGACCCAGCCAGTTTTGCACCCAGTTTCCATGTAGGCCCCACATGGATTTGCCCAGATGAAATGAACACTGCTTAGTGTGCACACTACAGGCTGTTTAATGTAACACTTAATCAGTGTTGGAGGTAATGAGATAATTAAGTGATTGAATAATGATTTTGTATTAGTGAAGAACACCTGCTGTTAACAAGCATAATCACTGAAGGAAAGAGAAACACAATAACTACTTCCAGCCACAGCCTTGGATGAAATCAAATGAAGATAAAATACATTACATCTCTCAAGATCTGATTAAACAACTCCACAAACAACATTAGCTTCACTTATTACTAACCAGACTGACTTTATTTCTGTCAGACGTCTACAGAAGTTTGTATTAAGAATTAAGAAGAGGCTTAGATGTTGATTACTTATTTGAAAGTAATAGTTTGATTTGATGTTACCATTGTGGCGATCAGTGTGTGCTTTAGTCAGGCTCTTGACTTTTTAACATTAGTTTTTCTCTTGACAGCTGTGTCTGTTTGTTATGGCGAGAACAGCAAGAGAAAATATAATCAGATGCTGTAAGCTGATTGATGATAAGAATTTAATCATCATATATTGGCTTAACTCATTGATATTATGTGTAAGGTTTATATAGGTAGTATGTTATTCATTTTGTTTTATTGTTGTGATTCTACAGCAAGGGAATAATAGAATTTAATCAGAACATCAAACGATTTATAACACACCATTTACATATTTTGGGCTCCTGTGAGTTTTACTCGCACACAGACATCAAGAATCAGCATATGAATCTCAACAATGGTGACATGCTTCAATGGTGCAATGCATTCTGGGAGCCATGGATAAGTTTCGTATGATGCACTCAGAATGCATTGCACCATGAAGCATGTCACCATTGTTGAGATTCATATGCTGATTCTTGATGTCTGTGTGTGAGTAAAACTGGTGAACAAATGTTGAACAGGATGCATTCACAGCCATAAATCTCTGTAAGTGCATATCTTATTTATTTTATTTATTGTTATTTATTTATACAAATTAAATTTACCAATTTGTTATTTGTTTAAAGTGACGGGAACCCCAGATGACGTACACGTCTCAGACACAGGTAATTATTTTTGTTCTTGTAATAATATTATATAATGTTAATGTAAAAAATATTAATTATATTTATCTTTTATAGAAATTGCACTCCTAGTGACACAACCGGGGTTTATTGATCTGACGCAGGATTTTGAAGAACATGATCCTAGCACCGGAGATGGTGATAGGATAACAGACACCCTGCCTACTTACGAAGCAGCGAGATCTCCGGCTAAACAAATCAGTACTGCTGAACCGGTAGACCTCACGTCAGATTCAGACGATGAGTCTGAGGTGTGTGTCAATGTAGCTCCCAAGAAACGGAAAAACATAGATGACTCTACACCATGCCAAACTCCACAGGTTAAGCTAATTAATGGTAAGAGTGTTTTTTATAGAATTTTTTTACGATATTCAGCGCTATTCTGCCCTCACAATGGCATCTCTCTTCCCAAAGTTAGACAGATAGGTAAACTCTTTCCAACACGTAGGCTTGTGGGAGAATGCTGCTTTATTCCACACCACGATGAATATGTTGAAACAGAGTGAAACTACAGAGAGGAGATGTAAATATAATAGAACAACTATGTTATCTCCAACAACATAACACTAATATGAATTCATTGTATATAATTCTTAAAATGGCTAACATTCCACATTACACAGCTTTATAACTAGTAAATTTAACAAATTGAATACAAATTGATCACAAAACTTACAGACAATGCTTTCTACAGAGGATCACAAAATGAATGGCTTGCTTCAAGTTTCTTCTGTGTTGTACTAACTTTAACTGATGCAATTAACTGAATTTAACTGTCATGGAATGTTACTATGGCAACTATTTTTAAAAGAAGCTACTATGTATTGGTATTGGAATCATCATTAAATTAATGATCCAGAACACTCCCCGCCTGGCATCCGTAGGATGTCATCACTGAACATGACAACTCTTATTCCATCTTTGAAGGCAGGAGAAGGACTGTGTCTGAGATGGGACGTAAGTAGACCTTTGGTATTCCGTCTTTTATTGTCTTAACTTCAACCTTCCTGACTTTTCCATCGTTTCCTGGGAAACTCTTTTGTATAATGCCCATGGGCCAGTAATTTCTTTTAACTTGACTTTCCTTGAGCAGGACTACGTCTCCATGTTGAAGGTTACGTTCCTCTCCTTGCCACTTTCTGCGATTTTGAAGAGTGTTTAGATACTCACTTCTCCATCGATGCCAAAAGGTGTTGGCTAAACTTTGAACTTGTCTCCACTGGTGGATGTAGAGGTCTCTTTCATGAAAGTTGCCATTTGGAGGTGGAAGCGTGCCAGTCTTTTGTGTGAGAAGTGTCGCTGGGGTTAGGATGAGTGGATTGTTCGGATCTGTTGATACTGGTATTAATGGACGAGCATTTACAATAGATGAAACCTCTGCCATGAATGTGATAAGGACTTCATGGGTGAGTTTTGCTTGACTGATTTTCAGCAACATAGAATCAAGGATGCGCCTGGTGATGCCTATCATGCGTTCCCAGCTGCCTCCCATGTGTGATGAGTGTGGTGGGTTGAAACTCCAAGTGCACCCGTTGTGACTTAGGAAATTCTGTATTTCTTTGTTACTTGTGTCTGTACTGAATTTAAGTTCTTTACATGCCCCAACAAAGTTTGTACCACAGTCAGATCTTATCTGTTTAGCTGGTCCGCGAATGGAGAAGAATCTTCGTAGAGCATTTATGAAGCTTGAAGTGTCCAGTGATTCAATCACCTCAATGTGTATAGCTCTTGTGCTCATGCATGTGAAGAGTACTGCCCAACGTTTGCTGCTAGCGAGACCTCCTCTGGTTCGTCATGATGTGATTTTCCATGGTCCAAATACATCCAGTCCGACATAAGAGAATGGAGGATCAGTACTCAGGCGGTCCACAGGTAAGTCGGCCATTTTTTGTGTTCCTACCTTCCCTCTCAGTTTGCGGCAGGTGACACAATGATGGATAATGCTACTAATTCTTCGTTTTCCACCAATAATCCACAGACCTGCAGCTCTTAAGGCACCTTCTGTGAAATGGCGTCCTTGATGTTGAACCTGGGAATGATAATGTCGAATAAGTAAGGTTGTGACGTGACTACGTCCAGGTAAGATTAAAGGGTTGACTTCATCTTTCTCAAAGGCTGATTGGGATAAGCGGCCTCCAATCCTGAGTAGGCCTGACTCATCTATGTATGGGCACAGATTGAAGAGAGGACTGTTCTTAGAAACATCTGTTTTTCTCTCAAGGCACTTTAGTTCATCCCGAAAGGTCTCCTTTTGCTGGCTGCGTATTATGATTTCCTTAGCACTTTGCAGATCTTCTGCTGAATGTGGTTCATGACATATGTGCCTTCCTCTGCATTTCCCTTGATTTGTTGTCTTTGCTGAAGGAACGATTGATGTGTTTTAGCCTTAAAATAGTATTTATAAGACGTTGCCAGTCTGAGAACTTCTCAAAGTATGCAGTGTTAAGTTTATGGCAGACAACTTCAGTGGCACAAACACTGACCTCAGGGCGAATCTCAGCATCAGATTCAGGATCAACTAAGTCTATGGGAGTTGAAGGTGCTGCTTCATGTTCAAGTGTCTTGTACAAGAATGCTGGTCCTGTCAGCCATGTGCTGTTCATTAGGTTTTCAGCTGAGATTGATCTTGAAGCATGATCAGCAGGATTGTGGTTAGTAGGGACATACTTCCACTGCTCAGGAGAGGTGGATCTTCTTATACGCTGTACCCAATTGTTCACATACACGTAAAATCTTCTAGATTCATTGTGAATGTATCCAAGGACAACTTTACTATCCGAGTAAAAGGTGACAGCATCAAATTTGACATCAATTTCATCTGTGACGGTTTCAGCTATCTCCACTGCAAGTACTGCTGCACATAGCTCAAGTCTTGGAATTGTAATTTCAGGACGAGGAGCGAGCTTGGCTTTTCCACAAATGAAACCAACATTTATTTTGCCATCTGAATCAGTGGTCTTTTAATAAGCAACAGCAGCAATAGCGGTGATAGAGGCATCACTGAAAACACACATTTCCTTTCTCTGCGCATTGCTGAGAGTGGTGGGGGTGTATGCTCTGGAGATTGTCACTTTCTTCAGTTCTTTCAATGAATCCCTCCATGTCTTCCATTCATTGAACATTTTCTCTGACAGAGGAGCATCCCAGTCACATGTTTCCATTGTAAGCTCTCTGAGCAAAGATCTACCTTTAATGATTACAGGTGCTGCAAATCCAAATGGATCAAATAGACTGTTAACTGTAGACAACATTCCACGTCT
This sequence comes from Ancherythroculter nigrocauda, assembly GCA_036281575.1. Classification (NCBI taxonomy): domain Eukaryota; kingdom Metazoa; phylum Chordata; class Actinopteri; order Cypriniformes; family Xenocyprididae; genus Ancherythroculter; species Ancherythroculter nigrocauda. The sequence goes on from VTFQ01000013.1 coordinate 40,914,503, forward strand.
TGTGTATGGTTTCTCATCATCTGGCACCTGAAAAGTGAAGTTGTCTTTTGAAACATCCCAGCTAACCCCTAAACTTCTCTGCATATGGGGAAAGTCAACAGCAAGATCTAAGTCCTTCAGGTTCTTTGCTAAATCTTCTTGAGGAAATGCTCTCATTACTTCAATTTTGTTTGAGGCTATCTTGTGTAGGCGAAGATTTGAAGTTGCCAGCATGGCTTGGGCATTTCTAAGGAATGTGATGGCTTCTTGTTCTGTAGGTAGGGATACCAGGGCATCATCAACATAAAAGTTCCTCTCAATGAACCGTCTTGCCTCTGAACCATGTTCCTTCTCTCCTTCTAGGGCAGCTTTCTTGAGCCCATACATGGCCACAGCTGGCGAGGGACTGTTGCCGAAGACATGCACTCGCATTCTGAATTCTACAACTTCATTTTCTAGGTCATTATTATGGTACCAGAGGAAACGTAAGAAGTTGCGGTGGTCTTCTCTGACTACAAAGCAATGAAACATTTGCTGGATGTCAGCTGTTATGGCAACCTTTTCTTTCCTGAAGCGCAGCAACACTCCAAGCAGGCTGTTGTTCATGTTGGGCCCAGTAAGGAGAACATTGTTCAAAGATACTCCATGATATTGAGCACTAGAATCAAAGGCAACCCTAATTTGATCTGGTTTTTGTGGGTGATAGACCCCAAAGATTGGAAGGTACCAGCACTCTTCATTTTCGGAAAGAGGTGGTGCAGGTTCTGCGTGCCTGTATTCAAAGATCTTAGCCATGAACTCCAGAAAATGGTCTTTCATGTGTGGGTGTTTTTTCAGCATACGTGTGAGTGATTGGAGACGGTTACTTGCTTGTTGTCTGTTATTTGGAAGTCTTTGACGTGGACTGCGAAAGGGAAGTGGAGCAATCCAGCTGTTTGATTCATCTTGACATACTTCTTTTTGCATCATCTTCAGAAAGACGAGATCTTCCATTGATGGAAGTTTTGTCATCATCCTTCGTGGACTGGAAGATATCGGTTCTATTGCTCTTTGTGTGAGTTGAGGCAAGTTTTTGTTTCAAAGATGGGGCCAGTGAAATCAGATGCTCATTGTAATGGCAAAACTTCTCTTTGATTTGGATATTGTTTTCACAGGGTCTCATTTGGCTGGGGCGTCCATTCATGAAAATGCTTGTTTTGAAAGTATTAACTTCAAATGGTTTGTGGGCACCATCCAGACAGACATCCCCTACTATTACCCATCCCAAAGCTAACTTCTGAGCAAAAGGAGCATGTCGAGGACCATTGCGCTGTTCCAATACTTTGTGGACTTCAATGATGTCTCTTCCAAGAAGAAGAAGGATCTCAGCCTCAGGGTCAAGTGGGGGTATCTTATGAGCTATTGATTTGAGGTGAGTATGGTTCCAAGCAGCATGAGGAGTAGGGATCCCAGCTCTGTTGTCGGGTAGTTCATTACACTCAATAAGTGTGGGAAGTGTGAAACTGGCACTGTCATTGATTGATTCTACAATGAAACCCTTTGCTCTGCGTCCTAAGATTTCTGATGTACCTGCACATGTCTTCAGTGTGTAAAGAGACGCATGGTCAGTGACATTAAATTTGTCAAAGGGGGTGGATTTTGCTAAAGACTTGTTACTCTGGTCATCTAGAATAGCAAAGGTTTTCAACTTCATTTGAGGATGATCTTTACAATATATATTAACTAGGCAGATCTTGGAGCATGATCTTCCTCTGAAACCATTCCCACAGATCTTTGTGCAACTGGATGTGGCGGTAGTTGTTATGGGTTTTTTATCATCCTCCCCGCCATGGTGTATCACACGTCTGATAGTTTCATTTCTAGACCAGGGCGCTGGACCAGGATGAAGGGCTGCTATGTGTTTTTCACTGTCACATTCAGAACACCGAATGGTTGAGGTACAATTCTTGGCTTGGTGGGATGTTGAAGAGCAGCAGCGGAAACATAAAGAGTTTTCCCTTTAAAAGGCTTTGCGCTCATCTATGGGTTTTTCCCTAAATCCTCTGCATTTGTGGAGAGGGTGTGGTTTCTTGTGAATTGGACACTGTTTGATGAAGTCTTCTCCTACCAGGTTAGATTTTCCTGTAGAAATTCCATGCTCTACTTCAGTCTTGTGCACAGCAACAGGTAGCCTTTTTGCTGTGGAGGAAAACTTCTGTCCTGTAGGTAGCATTGTGTTTGGTACATTCAATTTAAAACTGGGGTCATTTCTCATATGAGCCTCATTCCTGATGAAGGTGGAGAAGAATGAGAAGGGAGGAAAGCTAACCTTGTGTTCTTGCTTATACCTAGACCCTTGTTGCATCCACTTCTCCTGGAGGGCAAATGGCAACTTCTCAAGAATAGGGGCAATGCCTCGTGCAGTGTCCAGGTAAGACAAACCAGGTAAGTATCCTTCCATTTTGGCAGACTCAATCTCTGACAATAAATCTGCTAGTTCCCTGAGACATTGTGGGTCTTTATTAGAGATTCTGGGAAAGCAGTCAACTTTATTTAGGAGTGCTGACTCTATAGCTTCAGCAGAGCCGTAGCACTGCTCCAGTCTTTCCCAAATCCTACTGAGTCCGACGGCAGGATAGTTAATATGAACTGACCTTATTCGACGAGCGTGTTCAACTGATTCTGGACAAAGCCACTTAGTTAGTAAGTCAAGCTCTTCGCAAGGTTTTAAGTCAAGGTCTTCTATTGCATTTGAGAATGTTGATTTCCATGCCAAGTAATTCTCAGGCTTGTCGTCAAACTTTATAAGACCAGCAGTGAGCAGGTCTCTGCGTGCTAGGAACTTGGCTAAGTTAAATATCTCTGAGTTTTCACATTTTGCAGCATGTGGCTCATTTCCCACATTAGGTGAGTAATACCTGTTTGAGGTACTGCAATTTGTTGGCTGAGAGTAATGAGGTATTGTATTTTGACTATTTGCTGCTTTTTCAGGTACTCTGATAGGTTGAAAGCTGTCATGTTGGTCCTGTGACTGAAAGAGTGGCTCACTGTATGAACTGACATGCTGAGGTGTTTCTTGGGAATATTGAATAAACTGCCTATGAGATGGAAGAGCATTTTGTTGCTCTCTGTCAGCTGACTGAATTAGTGGTGTGACTGTATGTTTTGAAGCTCGATGATGCTTGTTTTTGTATGTATTTTGATCCTGAACATATTCGTCAATTCGCTTAAGTGAGTAGAGAGATGAGCTCTTTTGTTTACATTCATTTTCAGATGACTCTTCTATGTCAGCTCCATCAACTATGGCTTCAAAAGCTGTAGCTTCAGCTAAGGCAGCTTCTGCCTCTTTTTCTTGTTGGAGTGCTTCTAATGTAGCCTCTAAGCGTGTCTCTTCTACCTGCAGTTGGGCTTTCTTTACTTTGAGTTCAATCTCTCTTTGCGCATATGCTGCTCTTGCACGGGCAGCTTCAGCTTTAGCTCGAGCCTCTATTGCTACAAGACTGGCTGCTGATCTTCTTGAATGTGTTGATCTGGATGATTTGTGTGAATGTGAACACACTGACCTGGATGTAAGGCTCACATTTTCCTTTGATAGCATTTTACTGTAGATTGTTTGAGAAGAAGGGAAGTTCATTCACTGTTGTTGTAATCACTGTTGAGTCTGTCTTTTCACTATTCTGCCCTCACAATGGCGTCTCTCTTCCCAAAGTTAGACAGATAGGTAAACTCTTTCCAACACGTAGGCTTGTGGGAGAATGCTGCTTTATTCCACACCACGATGAATATGTTGAAACAGAGTGAAACTACAGAGAGGAGATGTAAATATAATAGAACAACTATGTTATCTCCAACAACATAACACTAATATGAATTCATTGTATATAATTCTTAAAATGGCTAACATTCCACATTACACAGCTTTATAACTAGTAAAATTAACAAATTGAATACAAATTGATCACAAAACTTACAGACAATGCTTTCTACAGAGGATCACAAAATGAATGGCTTGCTTCAAGTTTCTTCTGTGTTGTACTAACTTTAACTGATGCAATTAACTGAATTTAACTGTCATGGAATGTTACTATGGCAACTATTTTTAAAAGAAGCTACTATGTATTGGTATTGGAATCATCATTAAATTAATGATCCAGAACAAGCGCATTACCTTTGATATAGAAAGTAGTTTTTTATTTATTTATTATTTTATACAGATAGAGGCATTGGATGTGCTGAACAAATAATCGGCCTCACATCGGATTCTGACATAGAGTCTGATGTTTCCATCGTTGAACCTCAGAGGAAGCGCAAAAACATAAGAAGATCTATTTCACACCAAACTCCACAAGGTAAGACTATCTTATTTTCAGATTTACAGTTATCAACGTATTCCACAGCATAACGACCATTAATGTGGAAAATCTGTTTTTAATGTTTTTTAAAAATATTTTATACAGATAGAGGCATCGGATGTGCTGAACAAATAATCGACCTCACATCGGATTCTGACATAGAGTCTGACGTTTCCGTCGTTGAACCTCAGAGGAAGCGGAAAAACATAAGAGGCTCTAATTCAGACCAAACTCCACAAGGTAAGACTATCTTATTTTCAGATTTACAGTTATCAACATATTCCACAGCATAACGATCATTAATGTGGAAAATCTGTTTTTAATGTTTTTTAAATATTCTATACAGATAGACGCATCAGGAGCGCTGATGATATTTTAACATGGACGGAATCACAGATCGTTGAATGGGATCGTTCGTCATGGACCAGTGATCGATACGACGAGGCTACAGTGAGAGCCAGGCAGACACCGTATCCTTTTTACATTGCTAGACGACGAGAAAGAAGACGAAGAAGAAGAAGAAGTGCGGGAGACGGAGGACAGAAATGATGAGCAGTATGATGTCCGGACTCTGGATCGTGAAATCATTAAAAGATTAGATGATGAGGCCATAGCGAGACGTAACATCGCAACTACCATTAATAGGCGTTTTGATGAACTTAATAGCAGATTGGATGACATTAATATCAGATTGGACGGTCACTTCAAAGAGAATCAAAACAAAATTGCCTCTGAATTTTTAGCGATTCATAACAAATTGGATTACCATTTTCAAATAAATTGTGACAGAATAGCTGCAGAGTTTTTTGAAGTTCATAACAGATTGAACCTGGTTAATGCATTGATTACTGAAATATTATATCGCATATATCAGCTGAATCAGTCATTAGAAGATTCTCACCATAGATTGCAGACACGTATCGAAGAGAATCATGAGCGTATCCTTAGAGAATTAAATGATCAGTTGAGAGAAAGACAATTAACCGTTAGTCTTCTCAGCGCCATGGTTACATGTGTGCATCCAAGTTAGAAATGTATAATGGATTATGTATTAGTTACATCTGATTTGCAGTTGTTTTTAAGAACACAAATGTCATATTTTTCTGATAGTTGTATTTTTTATTTGTTTTTCTAAATTTGTTTTATTTGCATATTATGTTTTCGCTTTTGAGCTAAAAAATAAAGATTAAAATGGATGCAGAGAAATCTTTTTCCACAGCTGAAGCAGCCAACTGTCAACCAGACCAAACTCTCTCAGACTTGTTACAGAGTATGCTTGATATACAAAATGCAAATCCGCATCTCTTGTGTGAAAGATTACAGCAATTGATAAATTTGTTTCCAGATTTTGTAGAAACAGCTTTTAATGATGTACCATTACAGCAAACTTATAATTTGGAACATTTGCAATCTTCTATTGACCAGATTCCTGATGTTAATTTGTCCGAACGATTACAGAAATTATTAAACACATGTAACATACGATTAGCACAAGATGGTGGAGTTTTAAGTAATAGTCACGGGTCAACAGGTATTGCATCTACTGTTACGGCTAAGCCTGCAGTTCCGGAGCGAATGTCAACCAGCAATGCGGCAACCCCTGATCCCCCTACAGGTACGTCACGACTAACACAGCCAGACATTGATACTTTGATTCGTGAGGGCGGTGAAGTAAATGGTTACCGTATATTACCGAGACCCCGTTTCAATAGCGTACAATTGCGAAGGCCACTGAATCTGAGAGAGATTAACTCTACAGATTTAGCATCTGTAACGCAGTTCGTATATACGGGAAGAAGGAGGCGGGAACCGGCGAATGTTGAACACAACTTTAATCTCAAAATAAACAAACAAAACGAAAGTAATGCCGGCAGACCCTCGCGGACGTCTGCCGGCCACACAAACATAATAAAACATAAAATAAAGTCCAGGCCTGGTCCTCTCTCGTCCTTCACTGTAGTCGCTCCTCCTTTTATGCTCCCGGAGCTCCTCCGTGAGGGACTCAAGGCCGGTGCGCCTCCCAGGTGAAGCTCATTAACACTCGCGCCACCGGCCTCGCGCCGTTCCCTCACGGCTCTCGCCCGCCCTGGTCGCCACATACCCCCATCGCCCCTCGCAGGCCGGGGGGTACTCCCGAGACTGCGCTCTACTCCCCCCCCGGGGCCTGTCTCGGTGGCCGCAGCACCTGGGGGTAAGGACAGACGAGAGAAAGGAGACGGAAGCAAGGGGAGCGACAGGACGAGAGAGGGGAGAGAGGAAAAAGAGAAAAAAAAAAAAATTCTTGTTCCGGTTCCCCGACACACTGCCGCTCGGTCCTCAGCCTGCCGAGAGGCGCTTCTTCGCGGTGCCATACGGTGGCACTGGACGCTCGGTGGACGGCCCGATCCTCGACCGCCTCCTGGCGGCCGGCGATGGCTCCTCCAGCTGAGGGCAGCCGGCAGCGAGTCCCCCGTCCCCTGCTCCTCCCCTTCATGGCGGACGGCAGCAGGCTCCGGCCCACGGCGGACGGCGGCGACTCCTCCGCTCCCTCCTGGACGGCAGCCACCCCACCTCGTCCCAGGAGCACGGCATCCGGGTCTCCGTCCCACCTTTCACAAGGCTCCAGCACCACCGCCTCGGGCAGCCTCTCGCGGTCTCCACTCCCGCGCTGCCCGAACTCCGCAGCACCGCGAGCCCCCTCAGCAGTGAGGGCTCTCCGACAGCATGTCCCTCCTTCCTCCCGGGTTTCGGCACCAATGTAACGCAGTTCGTATATACGGGAAGAAGGAGGCGGGAACCGGCGAACGTTGAACACAACTTTAATCTCAAAATAAACAAACAAAACGAAAGTAATGCCGGCAGACCCTCGCGGACGTCTGCCGGCCACACAAACATAATAAAACATAAAATAAAGTCCAGGCCTGGTCCTCTCTCGTCCTTCACTGTAGTCGCTCCTCCTTTTATGCTCCCGGAGCTCCTCCGTGAGGGACTCAAGGCCGGTGCGCCTCCCAGGTGAAGCTCATTAACACTCGCGCCACCGGCCTCGCGCCGTTCCCTCACGGCTCTCGCCCGCCCTGGTCGCCACAGCATCGTACCACTTTTTTTTACACAACGCTGTTAACGAAATAGTGGAATTTGCTAGAGACATTGGCGGTGACGCTAGCGTAATCAATATGACCCTTACGGGGTCTTCTCTGTCATTGCCCATTCAAACCATTTTATCAGATCAGAATAATTATGACGTCAATCTATTTACCGATCAAATTGAGAGGGTTTTACAAAGTAATGAACAGATATTGATGGACGACGCACTCGCGGTCGAAGTTGACATAGTCATGAACAGACGAGGAGGCGGTCGCCGTAAACTCACAGATTTAGCCCTTGATCAGGTCATCAAACGTAAAAAGATGTCGTTATTCTGTCCCACGAATATATAAAATAAATTGTGCTTCTCTATCTGTCTTGCGCATTTCCTAAATCCGCAATCACCCGATAATGAGTTAGAAAGACTGTCCATCCAAAATGACGCAGGCTTCTCAATTCAAGACAAAATTGGTTTGGGTGATTTAAATGCGTTTGAAAGTATTTTAGACGTTAAAATTGTTGTTTTTTACAGAACAAATGCCGGTGCGTTAGAAACGTACAAAATTAGCAGTGAGCCTCACCCTAAAACGGTATTTCTCTATTTGTACGACGAACATTACTATAGAATTCTGAATTTGACCTCATTTATCGGCACATCCTATGTTTGTGAATTTTGTTTCAAAGGCTACTCAAGCCCTAGAAATTATCAATGCAAGCACGCCTGCAATGTATGTTTTGACTCTGATTGTTACAAACATCGTGAAAGAACCATGCATTGCCCCGATTGTTTGCGATTTTGTAAGTCGAGTTACTGTTACAACGCCCATAAAAAAAACCATCCTGTATGGGGAAAAGCACCGTGCGATGCTATAAAATATTGCAAACTGTGTAATAAACGATACAACGTCATAGGTCATGGTAAGGGTGATCAACACAAATGTAGTCCCAACCGTTGCAGCCATTGTGGCGAAGATCTGCACGATCATGGGCTACGCCAATGTTTCATACAGCCCATAGTACCCAAAGAACCTAACAAGAATTAAATTTTTTTATGATTTTGAAACGCGATATCAAAATGGAAAGCACATAGCCAATTTTGTTTGCGCGATCACTTTTGAAGGAGAAAAATTTGTTGCAGAAGGCCCCGGCTGTATTGCACAGTTAATCACCCACTTCAGACAGCCGCGATACAAAGGATACTGCTTCATAGCTCATTGCGCGGCCAGATTTGATTTGTTTCTAATTCTGGAGTATTTTTGCAATGCAGGTCTTGTGATCGACGTCATAATGCAAGGTTGTAAATTAATCTTCATGTACGACGATGCTTTTGCACAGCGGTACATCGACAGCTACGCATTCATACCAATGGCTCTGTCTAAGATGCCTGCGGTGCTAAACTTAACGACTACGGAGAAAGGATATTTTCCCCATCTTTTCAATACGGTGGAAAATTAGAATTATATAGGACATTACCCCAATAAAAAGTTTTACAACTACGAAAACATGTCTGATAAAGACCGTGTAAAGTTTGATGCGTGGTACGGCAGTGTTTCAGGAAAATTGTTTAACTTCAGGAAAGAGCTGTGTAAATACGGCGTGAACGATGTTGTCTTGCTACGTGAAGCATGCATGAAATACAGAGAGGTGTTCATAGAATGCACTGAAATCGATCCATTCAGCTTTACTACTCTAGCATCGTGCTGTATGGGCGTCTTCAAAGCGCATTATCTCGAAAGAAGCATGCTGGCTCTAACACACAATAATGCATACGTTCGACAGAGTAAGACCTACTCGAACGCTTCGATCGAATGGCTCAAGTATGTAAAAAAGACTCGAAATGTGGATATTCATCATACGGACGAAGAGAGGGCCCTTACGGGCTGCTGGGTCAGCCTCGAGCTTTTAAAAGTCATAGAGAAGGGTTACGTGGTAGCCAAGATCGACAAAGTTTGGCATTTTCCTCAAAGGTCAGATACATTGTTTTGCGATTACGTAAAGACTTTTTACGTTTGAAACAGCAGGCATCCGGTTACCCATTAAACGTTGTCACTGATGCTGAAAAACGGGCTTACATACGCGAGTATTATGAGAAAGAGGGTATTCGCCTCGACCCCGAAAAGATCTCCCACAACCCCGCGCAGAGGTCTATCAACAAGTTGTTGTTGAATAGTCTTTGGGGGAGATTCTCTATGAGGGAGAATCTTCCTCAGACTACTCTTGTGAAAGACCCCGAGCATTTCACTAAAATTGTTTTTGGTAAAACCGACAGTCTGTCATATTTCACATTTGTCTCGGATGACGTGGCTCTTGTCCAGCATCGCTCTGCAAAAGATGAGGTTCGTGAGACTCGTGACATTAATGTGTTTGTCGGCGCATTTACTAGTATGCATGAAGGCAAAGGGGATAACGCTCAACGCTAAAAATTCCCAAGCTATTCGGTTGGAGAGTCTTATTGGTCTGGTTGACAGCTATGTGGCCGCACGTGACAGCTCGCAATGCATCCTGGCCCACACCGAAAACATTGTGAGGAATAAAAAGACTCTCACTTTGCACAACAAATCAGTCGTTAAAAGGTTTAAGGTGGTGTATAATAAACGTCGACTTTTGTCCGATTTCACCACTCTTCCTTATGGCTACTGATTCGACGCAGCATAGGGGCCTTCGGGATGCTTCTGATTTTGATTTCAGACTACAGCATCCATTTTCTGCTGTAATCAGCGGACCTTCAAATTTGGGAAAGTGTTATTTTGTAAAAAGTCTGCTGGAAAATGGAATGAAAATGATTTAAAAAAAATTGAAAACATTGTATATATTTACAGTTGTTGGCAGCCTTTTTATGACGAATTACTGAAATTGTATGCCATTAAATTTGTTGAAGGAATACCTGAGAGTTTCAATGATGATGATTTATTACCCATCAACAAGACAAATCTTTTGATTTTGGACGACCTTATTTTAAGAGGTAGATACAACAGCGTGTTATTTAGATCAACATAATCATCGCCATTCCCCGCTATGAAAAACTCCAAAGGTGAAGAGTCTGATATAGCCGATAAAGGAGGAACTTCTAAATAACTGCTTTTCTCAATAACTGTCTGTGTCAGAGACACCGTAAATAAGTCCAGCTCGGACTTGATGCACTCTCCTGACATACGGTGGAGTAATGCCATGTTAGAAAATGGGTCTTTTAACCAATACGTTTCGCTTTACAGCCTTCTTACGCTTTCTGCTTATGACTGAATGTTTCTTGGATCCACGCTTTGTTTTCTTCTTCTTTATCGAGTGACCACGCCTCCTTATACCTGGCAGTTTAGACATTCTCTTACGGGCCATGACCATCAAACCCGAACCGTCTTGAGATTTAGCGTTATCGTTATATGTTCTCGACAAGGCGTTTGAAACGACGTCGGAAACTATATTTTTAGCAGCCGATTTCAGGTGGGGTTTAGCGATACTGAACCCCCTTTTCAACAGCGGTATGGCCATTCTAAACAGGCCTCTAAACAAGCCCCCTAACCCCGCCCCATACATAACAGCGCCCCCTGAATACCCTGGTAGAGCACCACCGGCTTGATTTTGGTAATAGTTGACATATTCCGTAGCGTCCATCCCTCTGGGGTTGTAATACGCCATTTTTTAAATAATGGATTGTTTCGATGGTTTAAAGTGTAGTTTTACGACGACTTTACCGTAAGAAAATGGTATTTCGCGGTTTTGGTCGTCCTTCAGTTCGATGGTAATATCTGTGATGAGCTCCTTGTTGACCGGTGCGTAATGTGGTTTGTCGTATCTAACACTGACGATATCGTTGTTTTCACCCGTTATATGTACGCATCTCAAAAGGGGGACATACGAATCACTGACCGATTGATATTGGATAATATCGGTGTAGACGTACATAGTATAGAAACCTGCGTTGATATCAGCTTCATGAGGAGCGTATGTAGCTAGACTCTTTGTAAAATCAGCATCTTTATGGTACGCCGAACGGCCGAGAGCATCATCCGGATTCACTCCTAAAATAACTGCTATTTTCCCAGAAAAGGTTACTGAGACGTTAGGTCTCGCAAGCAGATAGACTTTGTTTTTTAAAGGATCGTGATTCAATATAGCCGTTGGTACTAGAACATTAGATATCATGCGGGTCACGTCACTAATGTTTGCGTAGTACCCGCCGTCTATTTGTAACTTCCTTGATACAGAAAACCCTGATAATTCTTTAAACGGATATGGGTCTGGGTTAGGTTGCATATGTTTTGAGACGGGTGCGGGGGCAGTGTTTAGGGCGAAAATTCCATCATCATCATTAAAGGAGTACCAACTTCTAGGATATTCAATTTCAACGAGCGCTACCTCCCATTTACCTTTCAAGTTGATAGGGCTCGCTAACCTTGTTCTGTAACTAGAGATACGATTTTCCGTATAAACCGGCAAAGAAGCGTTGCACGGCAGCGTAACATAGAATCCGTTGTCGCCCATGGTACCCAGTTTACTCAAATGATCAAATCCTGTAAGCGTTCATGTGTTTTAAGGGGTTTGCAAGTCCACCAGAGCTTTTTTGTCTACATAACTATTAAATTTCCACGGCCATCCTAACCATTTCACTAAGACAAGTGTAGATCTCCCCTGTTTTTTCTCCCCTAAAATCTTTTCTATCTTAAACGCTTTGTTTTTGCTCACGATTATTTTTTGTAACTCTTTTTCATAAAAAACTCCATCGATGACCTCACCGTCATAATCAGACAGTCTGTAAACAGGAGAATGGCGTGGAATACATGAGGATATTGTGAAAAATTCTTCTGTGTAGTTCTATTCATATCCTTTGGTGAACGGTCCTCTCACTTTAGAAATTCGAACAACGTCTCCGACTTTATATTTAAATACTGCTTTTTCATTCTTCTTTATATCTCCGTACAGATTTTGAAACACCAGACCCTCATTTTCTTTGTTGACATCCACCGGTCTCATCCTAATACTACGATGATAACTAGTGTTGTACCCCTGCAAAATATCTTGTAAAATGTCTATGTAACGCCGGGAATTTTGTAGCTGTTAAAAATCGCCACATTCGGCTTTTTAGCGTTCTATTAAATCGTTCAATGACGCTGGCTTTCAAATCAGTAGCCGTTGCGAAATGATTAATGTTGTGCTTTTTCATTAAATCTTTAAAATAGTTTGTTAAAAAACTCGGTCCCCTGGTCCGTCTGCAATTTCTGAGGTACCCGGCCATCTTGGAGTATAGACTCAAACGCTTTAGTTACTTCAAGCCCGCTCTTATTCTTTAACACTCGAGCCCATGCGTACTTGCTAAATACATCGATGCACGTTAGCAAATATTTATTATTATCATTATCCTTGGAATAGACTGACATGTCAACAAGATCCGCTTGGAATTGGGTATCTACTCCGTACACAAAGACTCTATTGCGTTTGTATTTTATAGGAGCGGCTCTGTGTAATGTGTAAGCATCCTCCCCAGCCAACCAATCCGAAACCTCTTTATCGGTTAGATGTACTCCACTATCCTTTAAGACAGACTCTTTTAATCGCTTTTTACCGCCTAAAGAGCCCGGGGTTGGACGGTGTGTAATAAGCCTTCTTTATGAGCTCCGTCATGTTGCCGTTTCAACCCTCACACAAGAATGAGACATAAAAAAGGGGAGAATCAATCTTTTATTAAAAATGAAAAATATTAAAAACAGGATACATAATGACAACATGTCGTAGGTAATAAAAGAATAAATTGAAAAAGGATAACATAATGATAGCATACTCTAAATAAGAATACATCAAAAATGCTCTACACACTAAGTAACCGTTATAACGATATAAGATGACCACATGCTATAAGTGAGTAAGTAAAATGTAAAAAAGATTAGTGACCGTCTAGGCAGAAAAGAAAATCACGACATGACTTCCAGTCGTGGTCTACGACATAGTTTGTCTGCTGAAGATGAGACTTTAAGCCAGACCTGCATAGGGCATAGGTTATGACGGCATGTAGATCAGGTTTAAACAGTTTGCGGGTCAGCTCGTCAAAGTGGGTGTCGAAAAAGTACGCCGGTGGTTCAAACAGGCAGGAATGTTGCAGTTGGCTCGGATGATTTATTGCACAGCCTTCACAGTCATCCTTTAGCTTTTCGCTGATGAGATGTTGCAGAAGTACGGCAATCAGTTTTTATGATTTTGAATCCGAGGTCGGTGAAGCATCCGTCTGGAGCATTGAATCCCTTTTTGGTTGAAGTAGTGTTAGACAGACCCGTTAGGAAACTCAGGTTGTGATAACCAAGTTCTTTGCAGAATTTATCTAACCATCGTTTATCAGAATCAGATGGCCCAGATTCGTCCGTCAGAATAGTATCGGTAGCATTGTCATCGGAAGGATCAACTGTAGGGTTGAAAGAGACGCCGTAGCTGCAGCCGTGAGCACCGTCTTGAGACATGGCTTATAAAGATGTTGTGTGGGGTGGGACTGGCTTACCGCTCTCTTTATGGGCGTAGTGAATGGGTGGGGACGGTAAAGATTATGTACTGCTGCGCGCGCATCTCTCAGGGTGGAACAGCTGCACTTTATTGTATCCATCACGCATGTCACACCATTTGAACATTTTGTTTATGATTGAAAAAAGACAACTCAGCAGTTCCCGATCACGCCACTTGAACAAAAATAGCATTTCGTACATAACTTGATGCTCATTTTGTCGGATGAATCCTGTGCGATCGCTGAGTTTCGTCTTGTCTTTGCAGCAGAATATGTAAACGCACTCATCAGACTTCTTTTTAGAGTGATCGCCGACCACTCTGTAGCGATGATTAGGCGTTACCCCATCCCACTCTGAGATGTACAATGGTTCTTCTCTACTGTCATTCAGGTCTTTCCAGACACGGGTGTAGAATAAAGTCCAGTCCTTATCAGGAAATACTCTTCCCGATATAAATTCACCGGCACTGTCAGTGGTGTAGAGCGTCACGACTCGTGACGGTTTATGGAATATGTAACCGAATACACGGTTACTATTCAGCATAATTTCATCTTTCACATACTCCTTATTCTCATGGAGAAAGTCTGTCAAATAGACATGCCAGCGCTCTTTTCTTGGGGCCAGAGTCAGACTTTTCATCATCTCTTCATCCCATTCTCTCTCAGGCGCTTTAGGTACATATAAACCAGCCATGTTTCACCCCCTCTTTTTTCTTTTTACACAGAATGCTCCAGTGTCTATTTATATAGCAGTGTTCTAACACACATGTGCGAAGCACATGTGACCCTCGACCCTTTAAAATCATCCGTCTGCCGTTTGATCACCCAGAAGATGTCCTGACAGTTCACAGGTCAACATCGCTATTCAAAATATGCGGACAAAGGTCATTTCGGCCCCCGGAGAATCACCAACAATGTCAAAGGTCATTGGGGTGATACTACGGTCAGACATGGGTGGGGGATGGGAAAACTTAGTGGGTGGCCCGTGGGGGAGGGGAACGTCGTGGGTGGGCCCCAGGGGTCACAGGGGTCACAGAGGTCACAGAGGTCAAAGGTCATCATCAATCATTTTGACATAACGTGCATCATATCACTACTCCCATGCTCTCAATGAAAAATGCAGAACAGTTAGTTCATGCGTTCATGACCTCAAGGCTAGATTACTGTAACGCTCTACTGGGTGGTTGTTCCTCCCGCTTGATAAATAAACTACAGCTCGTACAAAATGCAGCAGCTAGAGTTCTTACTAGAACTAGGAAGTATGACCATATTAGCCCAGTTCTGTCATCACTGCATTGGCTTCCTGTTAAACATCGTATAAATTTTAAAATCTTGCTAATTACTTACAAAGCACTAAATGGTTTAGCTCCCCAGTATCTAAGTGAGCTCTTAATGCATTATAGTCCTTCACGTTTATTGCGATCTCAGAATTCAGGCCAGCTTGATAATACCTAGAATATCAAAATCAACCGCAGGTGGTAGATCCTTCTCCTATTTGGCACCTAAACTCTGGAACAATCTTCCTAGCATTGTTTGGGATGCAGACACACTCTGTCAGTTTAAATCTAGACTAAAAACGCATCTCTTTAACCTGGCATACACATAACACATTATCAATTTATATTTTCAAATCCGTTAAAGGATTATTAGGCTGCATAATTTAGGTCAGCCGGAACCGGGAACACTTCCTATAACACCAGATGTACTCGTTACATCAGAAGAAGAATGGCATCTACGCTAATATTAGTCTTTCTGTTTATCCCAAGGTTTACCGTAGTCTACCGGATCCGGACCGTATCCAGCTGAGACCAAGGACCGGTGCCATGACACGACCACAATGCAGCCCTGAAGTATCAGCAGAGATCGAGTCAACTAGATCATCCTTTGTGAAGACATCAACACGACAGCCAGTGCCACAGTTCCTCAACAGACTGTCCATACTGGCGTGATGAATACGATCCTCAACTGGACACGACACCAATGCAGCCCTGAAGTATCAGCAGAGATCGAGTCAACTGGATCATCCGTTGTGAAGGCCTCATCAACAGGACAGCCAGTGCCACAGTTCCTCAACAGACCGTCCATACTGGCGTGATGAATACGATCCTCAACTGGATGGAACTTAAATAAATACTTTGATTTGTTGTGATCCTATCAGACTTATGATAGCAACCTGATTGTAACAAAGCACTGTTTGCCAGAGGAGAACTGGCCCCCGACTAAGCTTGGTTTCTCCCAAGGTTTTTTTCTCCATTTTAACAACTATTTGCCACTTGTTTGCAACCTGATGTCACCTGATGGAATTTGGGTTCCTTGCCGCTGTTGCCTTTGGCTTGCTTCGTTGGGGACACTTGACATTTTACTTGACATTTGATATTCAATAGTATTCCTGACATTTATTCAACAGTGCTTCTGATCTGCCTGCATTTCATACACTATTCTTTAAGAGCTGCTGTGCAGCCAAATTATGTACCAGTTATCAATGTAAAGCTGCTTTGACACAATCTGAATTGTAAAAAGCGCTATATAAATATAGCGTATTCACATATTCACAGAATACGCGCGAAAATGAAAGTAAACGCGGGCGCGTGTTCAAACATGATGTCAATACCCGAAATATTTGAAAGCGGCTCCCTGATGCATGCAAATATGACAATATTAGTCATAATTGTAAGCATCTCTCAGGTCTCTATCTGTTACAGTACAGAAGGGACTGAGACAGATGTAAAACAAACAGGTGAGTTTATTGATGTCAGCAGAGTGTGAACGGTCGTGCAGGTGAAGAACAGTGATGAATGACGGTGAAAACTTGTCGATGCTTGCAGGAATGGAGAGAATGGATAGCGCTGGAGAACACAGGAGACTGGAGACTTGGAACACAGGAGACTGGAGACACTCACACACACAAGGAGAGACACAGGAGGTACTCTGGAAACTTCGGAGACAGGTAAGTAGATCGTCTGGAGTCCTTGAGGTAAGCATACAGGTTAGTAAGTTTACAACGAGACCGGACAGTGAGTGTGTGTGAGTGTTGGCTTTTTGTAGTGAGCTTGATGAGTGCTGATGATGAGGTGCAGGTGGCGGTGATTAGTACTCGGGGGATGGCGTGCGCTGGGATTGAGTGAGGGTGGAGCCTGGCTTGTCTGTTACAGTATCATGCTTAAAGAAAAATTTGGTCTCTATTTGCACTTTGAATATTGAGAGACTGCTTTGATTATGGTTGCACTTATTGATTGCACTTAATGAGACTAAAAGAAAACTGTTATTTATTTTGATGGTAACACTTTACAATAAGGTTTCATTAATTAACATTAGTTAACTTTACATGAACCAAGGAAGAACAATACTTTTACACCATTTTAGTTAATGTTAATTTCAACATTTATGAATACATTGTTAAAATCAAAAGTTGTATTTGTTAACATTACTTAATGCACTATCATGAACTAACCATGAATGACTATTTTTATGTTTAACTAACATTAACAAAGATTAATAAATACTGTAAGAAAGATACTGCTCATTGTTGATGTTGGTTAATACATTAATGTTAATAAATGAGACCTTATTGTAAAGTTTTACTATTTTTATTTATATTCTTTATTTCTATGATCAATTTGTGGAAAGGAATTCAGTAAGGAGGTCAAAAGTTGTAGAAGCTCATAAATCATGTACAGTAAGTTCTGAAGAGACTTGTATGAAATCACACAGGAGAGAAGCCAGTTTGCGGCAAAACGTTTTACAGTACTTGAGTATTGTTGTCTTTTACTGCATATGAAAATTCACTCTCAGAAAGTAGAACTGAAATGAAATTAATTACAAGATGATTAGTTAAAACATTTCAAATACACCTGCAGAATATTTTTCTAATCATGTATTTCATCTTTGAGGATTTCTTAAAAATAGTGTGTAAAAATCTTGTCTCGTTCTCGTGAACTCAATCTCGTGTCTCGTCTCGTCTCATCTTGTGAGCTACCTATCTCATCACACCCCTAGAGAATAGTGTTCATTTTTACACTTTTGTGTTTTGTTCACTTATTCATACAATGCTTCAAAGTTTGAAATGTTCAGTCAGGGTGTCGATTACGTTTTTAGCACAACTGAATATGATTAAACCAGTAATGATACATTACCGTATAATTTTAACAGTGGTTTATTAATTGTTACTTTAAGATCTATAATGCAAATGTCTGAATTTTTACTGTTAGTAAGTACACTGTAAATACAATACACTGTAGAAAATAAAACAGAGATTATTAGAGCACATTTTCAAGACAATGTTATTTCAGTTTTTATAGTTCAAAATTTACATTTAATTAAATGTTACTTGTCTTCTTTGTAAGTGTTTGAGAAATTCAACAGCAATTTCTGAGAGAAAATAGTTTCTACACCATTTATTTCAGTCTACAAAACATCCTCAAGCACTATTATTATGAGGCACAGTCCTGTAATACATGTAAACACAGCAAGAAAGAACAATACGTTCATATGGAAAGACGTCTCAATAAGGCAGTTTTTAGAAACATAATGACGTCAGCAGTTTAAATCAACCCATCATAATATGAGCAGTTTATGGATGTGTGTTGGGGTTGATCTCTGTGTTCAATACGAGCTGATCATCATTTCTACTGACCTAAAGACCGTTATGTGCTTATAAATAAAACTGTAATACTAATGCCAAATCAGACTAGACAACGGCACAAAATGTGATTTTTAAAGAGACCTGAAGGAGAAATAAAATGCTGTTAATTGTAGAAGGTCTGCAGTTTACATTTAAATCCAATGATAAACATTATTTGACATGGAAATGGAGTTTCTTACACAACAGCTTTGAAAAGACACTTTATGATTACAGCAATACTATATCCTCATCTCCATTTAGACAAGAGAATTTAATCAAAATTACACTACTACTAGCAGTGACATCTTGGCCATTGGAGAAGTTACTGAAAACTGTGTGCTCTCTGTCAGCTCTCTGAGCTCTCTGCTTCAGGACCCTGTGGTTTCTGCTGCGTGATTCAGATCAGAGGAGTTTATAAACACTGTGGGGAATTTCTCAAGTTAGAGTGGAGAAAGAAGAGAGTGTCCATGAGGAGAGTGTGTGGAGCCGGACTCAGAGCGGATATTTTAATGGAAATGGGAATTTCCTCATAACCTGTAAATCCAAAAATATAACACAGTTAATGTAAAATTCATTTGAAATAATAAAAGTCTGAAACATGCCTTAACTACTTTAATACAGATCAATTATAAACAAGCCAAATCTCTCTGTTTATCAATCACAATGTTCTTATTGTGTTCATATTGTATTGAAAACACTTGCTGCTATTGAGGTTGAATATGGGTAAGGTATGGGGAGGTTTAAGGGTGGGTTAAGGTGTAAGGGAATGGTCAACAGTGTAATTATAAATGTAATTACAGAAATTATTTACAGATGTAATTAAATGCAGGTATTATTAAAATATAAGTACAATGTAAAATAAAATTGCATTGTACTAAATGATTCATTTAAATGTTAGTACATAGTTAAAGTCATCTAATATAAAGTGGGACCAAATATGCATATAAGTATATAAATGTTCAGCTTTATGAAAATGTGAATATTTATTTGAAATGATTACTTACTGCAGTTTCTCTAGTTTATAATGTGGAGAATTATTTAGAGCAGTGAGCAGTTCATATCCTGAACATCCTATTTTATTCCCAGTCAGATTCAGTTCTCTCAGGTGTGAGGGGTTTGATCTCAGAGCTGAAGTCAGAGCAGCACAACCTTCATCTGTGACTCCACAATCCCTCAACCTGTAGAGAACAATGACACACTCTTCACTCTCTCAGTTAAGATCAGATCAGTTTAGCAGTGAATCCATTATTAAAGAGAAAATACAAACGTAAAGCTCAAATTAACATGTGTGATAATTGAGATATAAAATGTCACAGAGCACAAAACGTGTGTGTGTGTGTGTGTGTGTGTGTGTGTTTGTGTGTGTGAAAAAAGACTTATTGGGATTGGCATTTACAGACATTCTAAACTCTATTGGTGTTAGACAACACGTGTCAGGAC
The DNA here is from genome assembly GCA_036281575.1 of Ancherythroculter nigrocauda. Taxonomy (NCBI): domain Eukaryota; kingdom Metazoa; phylum Chordata; class Actinopteri; order Cypriniformes; family Xenocyprididae; genus Ancherythroculter; species Ancherythroculter nigrocauda. Next base: position 40,934,418 of record VTFQ01000013.1, read on the forward strand.
CCACTCATTGTCGTAATCATACTTTAGATCTAATATTGTCACATGGAATCGATATTGATGCCGTTGAAATTCTGCAGCAGAGTGACGACATCTCAGATCATTATCTAGTCTCGTGTATACTACATTTAGTCAAGGCTGCTAAACTGCCTCCCTGTCACAAATATGGTAGAACCATCACTTCTACCACTAAAGATCACTTTAGTGGTAGATCAGTTGCTCCTTTGCGTTTAAAAATGATTAAGGAAATTAATTCAACACCATGGTACAACGAGCACACTCTGGCCCTAAAAGTAGCAGCCACAAAAATGGAGCGCCGCTGGAAGAAAACAAAACTAGAAGTATTTCGCATTTTGAGGAGAGAGACAATGATTGAGTACAGAAAGGTGTTAAGAACTGCTAGATCTGCCTATTTTTCAAAACTTTCAGAAGAAAATAAGCCTAGGTATTTATTTGATACAGTGGCTAAATTAACAAGAAATAAAGCTTCAACTTCTGATGTTTCCAAAGAGCACAGCAGTAATTATTTTATGAACTTCTGTACTTGCAAGATTGATAATATTAGAGAAAATATTATAACCTTGCAACCATTTACTACAGTATCGTGTCAGACAGTGCATTGTAGTGTCCCTGAGGAAAAATTCAATTCATTTACTGCTTTAGGAGAGGAAGAATTGTCTAAACTTGTTAAATCATCAAAATCAACAACATGTATGTTAGACCATATACCAACTAAGCTATTGAAAGAGATGCTTCCAGAGGTCATAGATCCTCTTCTTAATATCGTCAATTCATCTTTATCACTAGGATACATACCAAAAACTTTTAAGCTGGCTATTATTAAACCTCTTATTAAAAAACCACAACTTGATACTAAAGAATTAGTCAATTACAGGCCGATCTCTAATCTCATTTTTCTGTCAAAAATACTAGAAAAGGCAGTATCATCACAACTATGTTCCTTTTTAGAAAGAAATAGTATCTGTGAGGATTTCCAGTCAGGATTTAGACTGTACCATAGTACTGAGACTGCTCTCATTAGAGTTACTAATGATTTGCTCTTATCATCAGATCGTGGTTGTATCGGTCTATTAGTGTTACTGGATCTTAGTGCTGCATTTGACACTATTGATCACAATAATCTTTTAAATAGACTAGAAAATTAGGTTGGCATTAGTGGAATTGTGTTGTCATGGTTCAAATACTTATCTGACCGTTATCAGTTTGTAGTAGTAAACAAAGAAATGTCATATCGATCACAAGTTCAATATGGAGTACCGCACCGTTCAGTACTCGGACCGTTGCTTTTCACTTTGTACATGCTACCCTTGGGAGATATCATTAGGAAGCATGGCGTTAGTTTTCACTGTTACGCTGATACTAAGCTCTATATTTCTTCGCGCCCTGACGAAACTTAACAATTCACAAAATTAACGGAATGCATAGCTGATATTAAAAAAATTGGATGACCAGTGATTTCCTACTACTAAATTCAGAAAAAGCAGAGATTCTAATTTTTGGACCAAAAACTGCTTCACGTAATAACCTAGAATACTGTCTAACACTTGATGGCTGCTCTGTTAAGTCTTCGTCATCAGTTAGGAACCTGGGTGTGCTCTTTGATACAAATCTTTCATTTGAAGGCCATATTAGCCCAGTTCTGTCAACACTGCATTGGCTTCCTGTTAAACATTGTATAAATTTTAAAATCTTGCTAATTACTTACAAAGCACTAAATGGTTTAGATCCCCAGTACCTGAGCGAGCTCTTAAAGCATTTTAGTCCTTCACGTTTATTGTGATCTCAGAATTCAGGCCAGCTGATAATACCTAGAATATCAAAATCAACTGCAGGCAGTAGATCCTTCTCCTATTTGGCACTTAAACTCTGGAACAATCTTCCTAAGATTGTTTGGGAAACAGACACACTCTGTCAGTTTAAATCTAGACTAAAAACGCATCTCTTTAACCTGGCATACACATAACACATTATCAATTTATATTTTCAAATCCCTTAAAGGATTATTAGGCTGCATAAATTAGGTAAGCCGGAACACGGAACACTTCCTATAACACCAGATGTACTCGTTACATCAGAAGAAGAATGGCATCTATGCTAATATTATACAAATAATAATAATAATACGAAATGGGCCATCTATTCAAATGAAATCTCCTCGGAATAAGAAGGTAACGAGGAGGGGGAAGAAAAAGTGAGGAATAAGATCTAGACTTAAACGGGAGAAATGTAAGCACTGATCGCTCCCCTCAGTTATTATGGCTAATGTTCGCTCCCTACACAACAAAATAGATGAACTGCAAGCTAATGTGAACTACATGCATCAATATAGGACTGCTTTTATTTTAGCATTTACTGAAACATGGTTGAAAAAGAACAATGATGATGACAGTCTACATACAGTATAGATGGATTTGGGGCTCCCTTGAGACTTGACCGGGATAAAAAGCTTACGGGCAAACAGCATGGCGGTGGTGTTTGTTTTTATGTGAATGCACGCTGGTGCTCAACGATTGTCGTAAGGGAGAAGTTGTGTAACTCTGATATTGAACTTCTGGCTATTTCCTTATGCTCTTTTTATCTGTCCTGAGAATTTCCACAGCTCTTTTTTATATTGGTTTATATTCATCTGAGAGCGAATGCGACAATAGCTATAGAGCATATTAAGAACACATTGGACAGTTTGGAATTAATATCACCTGATTCTCCGAAATTTATTCTGGGCAATTTTAACCACTGCTTGGCAGAAAAATCTTTTAAAGGTTTTCATCAATATGTTACATGCACTACTTGTCTGGGGAAAATATTAGACAATTGTTATGGCCCAATTCCCGGTGCATATAAATCCATCGCTCTTCCACCACTCGTCTCTGCTGATCACCATACTGTATTGCTTGCACCAAAATATTTGCTGATTATCCAGAGGGCAGAGAAGGTTGTAAAATATGTTAAAGGTCCCCTAGAACATGTTTTTAAAAGATGTAATATAAGTCTAAGGTGTCCCCTGAATGTGTCTGTGAAGTTTCAGCTCAAAATACCCCATAGATTTTTTTAAATTAATTTTTTTAACTGCCTATTTTGGGGCATCATGAACAATGCACTGATTTACACTCGGCGCCACCCCCTTAAATCGCATGTTCCCTGCCACATGAGTTGTTGACTATATTACAGCGCATTTACAAAGTTCACACAACTAATATAACCCTCAAATGGATCTTTACAAGATGTTCGTCATGCATGCTGCATGCATGCTTCGAATTATGTGAGTAAAGTATATATTTGGCTGTTAACGTTTTATTTTGAGTGAATTTGAGGCTGTGCTCCGTGACTAACCGGGTTAATGCAACACTGTTGGAGAGATTTATAAAGAATGAAGTTGTGTTTATAAATTATACAGACTGCAAATGTTTAAAAATGAAAATAGCGATGGCTCTTGTCTCTGTGAATACAGTAATAAACGGTGTAACTTTAACCAACAGTAGCCTACATTAGCAACATGCTAACAAAACATTTAGAAAGACAATTTACAAATATCACTAAAAATATCATGATATCATGGATCATGTCAGTTATTATTGCTCCATCTGCCATTTTTCGCTGTTGTTCTTGCTTACTTACCTAGTCTGATGCTTCATCTGTGCAGATCTAGACGTTACTGGCTGCCCCGTTACTGGCTCTTTCCATGTACTGAACTTTTGTTATTCAACTATGCCAAGATAAATTAAATTTTTCATTCAAGGGCACCTTTAAACAATGGACAAATGACAGCAATGACAGGCTACAGGGATGTTTTGAAACAACGGATTGGAACACGCTCATAGTTCCATCTACTGATATCAATGAACAAGCGGACATAGTAACATCGTACATTTCCTTTTGTGAGGACAGTATCATTCCTACTAAGAAGGTTACCATTTTTTCCAAACAATAAGCCCTGGGTGACCAAGGAACTTAAAAGCAATCTTAAATAAGAAAAAGAGACTTTTTTACACTGGCTCAGAGTTTGAAAAAAAAGGAGGTTAATAGAGAGGTCAAGCGTGCTATTAAAGCTGCTAAACTGAAATATAAGAGTAAGATCAAGCAAACGTTCACTCGGGGGAACCTCCATGTAGCCTGGCAAGGTTTTAAGAACATGGCAGCAGTTAATATTGCTCCCAATGCCTGCAAGTACATTTAGGTTGCTGGTAGCAGCCCAACATCTCTTCCTAATGACCTCAATTCTTTTTACACCAGATTTGAGGCAGATAATAGTACTCAATTGGAAACAATCATCTCGACTCTAAAACCTGGGGACTCTGCCCTCACTATAAATACAGAGGAGGTGGTGCGAGCTCTTAAGAAGACTAAAGTTAAATCTGCACCCGGATCGGATAATATTTGTGGCCAAACTATAAAATACAGTGCTGAGAAACTAGGGGGAGTGTTACAGACTTTTTCAGAACTCCTTGGTCAGTGGCGTAGTTCCACAGAAATGGAAACACTCCACAGTTATTCCGATACCAAAAAAGAGTTCCGTTAAAGCATTTAACGATCTGAGGCCAGTTGCTCTTGTGATGAAGGCAATGGAGAGAATTATTAAAAACTTTATCACTAAAGTCACCGACCCACAGTTGGACCTACTTCAGTTTTCCTATCATACAGGTAGAGGAGTTGATGATGCAAAAGAGTTTATTACAAATGTTGTTCATGAGCACCTTGAGTCTCCTAATACCACAGCAAGATTTTTGTTTGTTGACTTTTTCTTTGGCATTCAATACTCTGCAGCCACACGTTCTTGCTGAGAAACTCACCGGTCGCTTTCATTTGGAGGATCAGTTGATTCGATAATTGACTTTATGACCAATAGGTCTCAGAGAGTGCTAGTCAATAACACCCTCTCTGATCTTCTATATACATCTACGGGTTCCCCGCAGGGATGTGTCCTTTCACCTCTGCTCTTTATTCTTTATACTGATGATTGTAGGTCTACTCAACCCAGTTGTCATCTAATTAAGTTTGCTGACGACACCATCTTACTGTCTCTACTTTTAGGCTCCTCACAGCAACATGGTCCAGCTCTCCATGAATTTGTTGAATGGTGTGATAACTCCTGTCTGGAAGTAAACGTGAATAAGACTAAGGAGATGGTAGTGACTTTTTCCAGTAAGCAGAGGCAGATGGCTATGGCAGTTACTACTGTTATTCATGAAAATCCTATAGAGATTGACGAGGAGTACAAGTACTTGGGTACAATATTTGATAACCTGTTGAAATTTACTTCCAACACAGAGGAGATACTTCAGAAATGTCAGCAGCGGCAGTATCTTTTAAGGAAGCTCGATTCTTTTGGGGTCAATAAGAACAATATCTCTTTGTTCTATTACTCTTACATTGAAAGTGTCATTACATTCTCTATTGTCTGCTGGTTTCATTCTATCAGCCTTCAGAAGAGAAATCGCTTGGAGCGTACAGTTAAAGTTTGTTTGAAAATTATTGGACTTCCTATCAGGACTCTTTCCACTATAACTGAACAGCAAAAGCTGAAACTGGCTGGTAGGATTTTATATGACCCATCACACGTCTTGTTTTTTGAATACGAGAGGCTCCCTTCAGGGCAACGACTTCGTTGTCCAGGTTGTAGGACACAAAGTAGGAAGGCAACCTTCATTCCTAAAGTGGTTCAGCTTCTAAATTCTCGATCATTTCTGACCCCCAGGCTTACTATGTTGTGATTACATACAGTGGGTACGGAAAGTATTCAGACCCCCTTAAATTTTTCACTCTTTGTTATATTGCAGCTATTTGCTAAAATCATTTAAGTTCATTTCTTTTCCTCATTAATGTACACACAGCACCCCATATTGACAGAAAAACACAGAATTGTTGACATTTTTGCAGATTTATTAAAAAAGAAAAAGATAGAACTTTTTGGCCTTAATTCTAAGTGGTATATGTGAAGAAAACCAGGCACTGCTCATCACCTGTCCAATACAGTCCCAACACTGAAGCATGGTGGTGGCAGCATCATGCTGTGGGGGTGTTTTTCAGCTGCAGAGACAGGATGACTGGTTGTAATCAAGGGAAAAATGAATGCGGCCAAGTACAGGCATATCCTGGACGAAAACCTTCTCCAGAGTGCTCAGGACCTCAGACTGGGCCGAAGGTTTACCTTCCAACAAGACAATGACCCTAAGCACACAGCTAAATAACGAAGGAGTGGCTTCACAACAACTTCGTGACTGTTCTTGAATGGCCCAGCCAGAGCCCTGACTTAAACCCAATTGAGCATCTCTGGAGAGACATAAAAATGGCTGTCCACCAACATTTACCATCCAACCTGACAGAACTGGAGAGGATCTGCAAGGAGGAATGACAGAGGATCCCCAAATCCAGGTGTGAAAAATTTGTTGCATCTTTCCCAAAAAGACTCATGGCTGTATTAGATCAAAAGGGTGCTTCTACTAAATACTGAGCAAAGGGTCTGAATACTTAGAATATTTCAGTTTTTCTTTTTTTAATAAATCTGCAAAAATGTCAACAATTCTGTGTTTTTCTGTCAATATGGGGTGCTGTGTGTACATTAATGAGGAAAAGAAATGAACTTAAATGATTTTAGCAAATAGCTGCAATATAACAAAGAGTGAAAAATTTAAGGGGGTCTGAATACTTTCCGTACCCACTGTACTTTTAAAGAAACTTTTTTGTCGGGGTTTCCGGTCTGGCGGGCGTACGAATGGCAGCATAGATAAACGAGCTCCCGACTACAAAGTTGATTAACCCTACATACCTAACTCGAAATTTGGAAAAACTGAATTTAATGAGAACAGGGTATTGTTAGGCATAAAAGATGCCCAAAAAGCAAAAGAAAAGTATGTTGAATAATACTGATCGACCTGTGGAAGATGAAGACATATCGTCGCAAGCTAGTAGCAACATGGAGGACGACGTGCAACAGGACGCTAAAGAGAAAGACTATAATGCCAAATGCGAATAAATACTGAAGGAACTACGCGATTTTAGAAATGATAATAAAGAACAACTTCATGCGGTGAGAGAAGATTTGAACAGTATTGCTAAAAGAATGAACGAGGCAGAGGAACGGATTGACTCGGTGGAGACCCGATTGCAAACATCAGAGGAACTGCTAATGGAGTTAGCAAAACGTCAAGCTGAAGTTGACTTTAAGTTGATGGATTTAGAGGGGCGCTCATGGCGTCTGATACGGTTAAAATGAATATTTTGCCAAGGCTGCTATATTTGTTTCAAACACTTCCAATCGCTATTACCGACAAGCAGTTCAAAGACTGGGACAAATTAATCTCTAAATTTGTTTGGCAGGGTATACAGTCCAGGTTAAAACTCCAAACCCTTCAATTAGCAAAGGATAAGGGGGGTCTGTCTCTGCCCTGTTTTAAAGACTATTACACATCAACCCAGTTGAGGATCCTGATATGTTGGTGCAACATAGATTACCATGCTAGATGGAAAGAAATAGAATTAAACATGTCTAGTGATCGTCCAATTCAATCTATACTTGGAGACAAAAATTAATTAAGGAGCAGATCGAAAGAGTCAATCAGTGGATTTCTTAACTTTGGTTAAGATTTATAAATAAAAACAACTGGCAAGAAGAGATTAAAGTATTGAGATGGGTGGCTCATGATCCTGATTTTTTTTACCCAATAAATTAGATGGAACATATAAAGGCTGGCCTGGGCTAGGCATAATGTCCTATAGTGTATTTTTCAGTAAAGGGTCTGTAAGAGACTTTCAGTCAATCAAGAGACAATATCAGCTAGATAACAATGACTTTTTTAGATTTTTGCAAGCCCGTCACCACATACAAGGTTTCATGACAAGAGAGAAAAATGTCTTTGATTTACCTATTTTTAAGATTTTCATCAAGGCTTATGATTCTGAACCTGGTCTAAAATTGATTTCGAGGATTTACAAGGACTTCCAAGAGGTTAAAAATAAAAATACGGTTAGTATTGAACAAAAATGGGAAAGGGATTCAGATCTCTCAATACCTGATGACATTTGGTTAAAACACTGTTAATTTCAATGGAAAATCACCCGTTCAAATTCATGGAGGTGCTTTGGATGGAAGAGCCTGTGCAGATATTTTATTACTCCTGCACAAAGTTCTCATTACAAGGGCACCTCAAGTTGTTGGAGAAACTGCGGGGTCCATGGGGCGAGCAATTTCCACTTGTTTTGGTCATGCCCACTGTTAAAGAATTTCTGGACTACAATCCAGGCTGAGTTGTGCTCAATCTTCAAAATGCAAATGACAGTTAATTGGGACGAACTATTATTTGGCTTTTTGTACACAGTAGACACAAATAAAGAGACCAAATGTATATTTGGTATGTTGAGTTTAGCAGCACGGAAAGCTATCACAAAGAAATGGTTGAATCCAAATCTCCCAACATTAGATGACTGGCATAATATTGTATATGCAATGTTTAACATGGAGAGGATTACTTTTCAGAAAAGGCTTCAAAAAGTCTATTTTGACAACATGTGGGAGAAATGGAGAGTTTATATTCTGCATAGAAGACCAGATTTGGTGTGATTCAATGCTCTTCCTGTAACTGTATCTGTGTAACCCTGTAATATGTACACCCTATGTTTATTGTTCTTTTTGTTTGTTATATACACATGTAAAATCCTTGAAAAAAACAGAATTAAAAAAAAAAAAAAAAAAAGTTCAATGTTTGAAATTGAAATTGAAATATTAGTCTTTCTGTTTATTCCAAGGTTTACCGTAGTCAACCGGATCCGGGCTGTATCCAGGTGAGATCGAGGACCTATGCCTTTACATGACCACAACGCAGCCCTGAAGTATCAGCAGAGATCGAATCGACTAGATCATCCATTGTGAATGCCTCATTGACCCGACAGCCACGACACAGTTCCTCAACAACCGTCCATAACGGTGTGATGAATACGATGCTCAACTGGACGGAACTGAAATAAATACTTTGAATGTTGCGATCCTATCGGACTTATGATAGCAACCTGAGTCGTAACAAAGCACTGTTCGCCAGAGGAGAACTGGCCCCCCGACTAAGCCTAGTTTCTCCCAAGGTTTTTTTTCTCCATTTTAACACCTATTTGCCACCTGATGTCACCTGTTGGAGTTTGGGTTCCTTGCCGCTGTCGCCTTTGGCTTGCTTAGTTGGGGACACTTGACATTTGACTTGACATTTGATATTCAACAGTGCTTTGATCTGCCTGCATTGACACTATTCTTTAACCCTCAGGGGTCTGAGGATTTTTGGGGCCCTGGAGAAGTTTTGACATGCCCTGACATTTGTGCTTTTTTCAGTTGTTCATAAACATATTAATGACAAAAGTGTCATTACACTGTATTCAGCACAAACTAGGCTACAATACTATGTGAGGAACATGTATGTACATGTTTGTGTTTTTGAAGGAATAACGTTTATGCGTGGTTATTGAAAAAACAAAAAACTTAAGTCACTGAAATAAGGCCAAAAAAAATATATTAAAACTGTGTTCACAAGGATTCTGGGTATTGGAGGTTGTAGACTAGAGTTTTTGCTTCAGAATGAAGTAAAAAAATATCCTTCCTACTCCTTCATATAAAACAATAGAGAGATTTAAATTTTCTAAGACACTTTTGGTCAAGAAACACAGTATGCATGGAGGCGTGAATCCTCATGTATAATGGGTGATTCTCACCTGAGAAGACAAAAGAATTGAATAATAATGACCTGAAATGACTTGCATATTAATGAGGCCTTTCAGTCAGGTAGGCTGTGAAAAAACCCTCTGTGATCATGCTGATAACAGGATTAAAGTCCACTCAGGACAAAAAAAAAAAAACATGATTTTTTTGATCTCATGCATGCACGTATTATTGCACATGATATAAAGAAAATTTTGTATAGGCCTATGTTAAATTACACTACCAGTCAAAAGATTGAACACATTGCCATTATAATGTTTTTAAAAGAAGTCTCAAGTCTCTAACCAAATAATGGTTTTCTATTTTAATATACTTTAAAATATAATGTATTTCTGTGATGCAAAGCGTCTGAACATTCCTACCTCTAGGGCATTTCATATAGGCTACTATATTTGTTATATTATAGAGCCTAAATGTTGATGTGCAGTTGACAAACTATACATCATTAAAAAGATCTAAGACTCAAGCTTCACATTTTGACTCTTAAAATCTAATATTGACCATAATTTCTTAATATGCTTAAAAGCATACACATTTGGAGAAATATTGATGGATTCTCATATGTTTATATCAATTTTCTATACAGAGGAGTAATATTTATTATTCTATATTTATTGTCATCATTATGAGCGCTGGATGCTGTGTTTTTAATTCATACTTGAGCCGGAGGGCACTCTGCCCCTTTTGTCCACAAATGCCTCAGTAAAAGAAGAGGCATGTCATGTGACAATCAAGGAACTAACAGAGGCAAGAGATCGCAAAATATGGCTATTCAAAACACTTCTGAAGACAATAAATACACGATTGAGATGATGTATGCATGTATTGACTGAATTTGCATCTGAATAGCGCAGGCGATACCCTCAGACCTCAGAGTGTTAAGAGCTGCTGTGCAGCCAAAATTAAATACCAGTTATCAATGTAAAGCTGCTTTGACACAATCTACATCAGTGGTCACCAACCTTTTTAAGCCTAAGATCCCTGACCTCGACCTTTATGAAAGACAAGATCTACTTTATAGAAAAAGACAGCCCAGATTAGTATTTAGTTAGTGGCCAATTTAGATTCTGATTTATTTATTTTTACAAGCAAATTGGCTGATTCTGATTCTGGTTGCAGATATTTATTATTATTATTATTATTATAAACAAAAATACATAGCCATTTCAAATTAGAGGGAACCACTGCTTTTTAATCACAATCCAAACAAAGATGCTATCACATTGCATGAGCAGTTGTTTTTTATTTGAATCAATTGAGATTTAATTTCAAGATTTAAAGCAAAAACAGAACGGTCTGACTTTATCTTTGTGAAACTATATGCTACACAAAAAAGCATGAAACAAAAACAGCAGGCTGAATGAGACGCAGATTCACTCTCTGACAGCAGGTGGCGGTTATGGAGCAGCAGTGATACAGCATTTCCTTGGTTACTGCTGTAAACAAAGCTGAACTGCGCTAATAATGAGCTACTTTATTCGGAGGTAAGATGAAAATAAAATGCTGTTGCCAGAAGACAGTAATTCCTTTTAGAGATGCATTCATATAACCCTTCACCCCTAATTCAATATTTATATTTTCTTCCTATATTTCGAGCATGGTGAACAGTGAGCTGCTCTGCCTGCTACAGAATTTTCTCCTCTTTGCGTCCGTCTTCAGCGTCTCTGGCCTCTTGTTTACGGCCGTTTTACAGACTCAGACATAATGTGGGCTATTTACCTTTATCACTGTCCCAGTAGCTCCCGAAAATAACAGAAAAATAAATACAAAAATACAGTACAAAGACTGGAGAAATGTAATGTAATGTAGTAGGCTATTTTTGTACTCATATTTCTGTTATTTTCACGAGCTACTGGAACAGTGATAAAGATCGACCGGTCGATCGCGATCGACGGGTTGGCGACCACTGATCTACATTGTAAAAAGTGCTATATAAATAAAGGTGACTTGACTTGTGTGTGTGTGTGTGTGTGTGTGTGTGTGTATTTTCGTTATTTATGAGGACATAAATTTGACACAAATTACGCTGGTATTATGACGTAAACATGTTTTCTCATATTTAGAATAGCTTTAAAAACATACTAAACAATGTTTTATTGAAAATGTAAAAATGTAAGAATGTTTTCTGTGATGGGTAGGTTTAGGGTTAGTGTAGGGGGAGAGAATATAAAGTTTGTACAGTATAAAAACCATTACGCCTATGGAGAGTCCCCGTAAACCATATACAAGTGTGTGTGTTTGTGTGTGTGTGTGTGTGTGTGTGTACTTGTCTACCTATCTAACAGGGGACATTGGTGTCGTAACACATTCACGAACAGGGGACCACCCAGCAAAGAGGGGACATTTTTTCAGGTCCCCACTTGGTCATGCTTTAAATCATGTTAAAATCAAGTAAAAAACGCTCTAGTGAATTTTTTTTCATTTTTGACCAAGTGAGGATCTACAGGTGTGTGAGTGTTTAAGCCCATACTCAGCAGCACCCCTGTAGGCTGGAGCAAGAACTGCAATGGCCCATAAACACACGTCGTTCACACTCCTCTATTGTTTGAATGGCTTGCTGTCCTAGAGAGGGTCTGAGACTGCGAGCTGCTGTTTAACAGGCTGCTTAAGGAACTGATTCTTGAGATACGGAACAAAACATTGTTTAGAAGGTAGTTGTTATTATTTAATACATTACTTTTTTATTTGCTGTATACTGTTGTAAGGTCTGCCCAATCGGCCCATCGGCGGTTTCCCACAGGATGGGGAAGGTTTCTTGCGCGTTCGGTCTTTTCAGTGTGGGAAAGTAGTTTAATTCCAATTAAACGTTTATCTGACTCCATTTTATTATGACCTCGAATTTAGGTTAGAATGCCAATTGTTAATTGACAATTTATACGATAATTTATCTAGACATTTGATTATTCTATTTAACTCTTAACTCTTATTGTACTCGTTCAATCGGTTCTCAGAGTCGCACAGGGTCCTCGCACCAGCTGTTATGCGGGCCCACGATCACAAACTCGCCAGTCTGATCAATAACCAGAGGTTATGGCTAAAGCAATTTAACAATGCTGCCAATGCTTGCTATTGTTAAAAGGTACCCATGCAGCCCCATACAATCGCCTATATAACAACTTAGTTAAAGCTCCGACAATAATCAGGGGTTATGACCAGTACTATGAGGTAATGTTGCCCCTTGATAGTAACTTATCTGGCCCCATATAGTTAATAATATAACTATATAACATCTTAATTAAAGCAGAGGCAATGACCAGAGGTTATGACCAGTACACCTTTGTCTAGCCCCATATAGTGAATGTGATTGCATAACAACTTAGTTAATGTCAAGCAGCTAGTCAGAAATCTAGAATCTCGTCAGATGTGCCCCATGCTCCATACAATCCGAGATCTAGTATGTACTTAACCCTGGTCGTAGATTTGCGGTAACAATGGATACATCGTAATCTACTGAAGTCAATAATTTCAGAGTAAGTCAGAATAAAGCCAAATGTAACAATTTATTAGTCAGGTAAATGTGTCATGCCAATTACATAATCAATTTAAAGATGATCAATACAAAACATCAAATGCTCAGAAACAGAGTAAAAGATGCATACCTGACATTAGAAAAATAAACATTGCTGAGTGTCCTGGACACTCAGCAATGTGGGCTGATCTGATCTGATTACAGGATCGCGCCCTGAGCCTCCTGCAACATCTCTTTAAATACTCAGGCCAAGACAGAAACTTCTTTCAAATGGAAACATGACTTCACAATTGGAATTTGCATTAATCAGGGTCCCAGACTGAGTAGTTTACACCTGTTTGGGGACAGAAGGCCATCTGCATGAAAGACCCTGTGGAGGTGGACACACCCATTACAGAGAGCAAAATATCTCTAAAATCTTTAAACCTTTATTACCTTCTGGTTTACTTCTATGGGAATGAGACCTTTGTACCAGTCGCACTGAGACACAAATGACACCAAACATGTATTAAAGTTATATGTGTAACAGACCGGGACTCAGACAGAGATCCATGTGCAAGCTTTTATTTACAGTGAGCATAGTCGTACAGGCTGGGTCGAACAGGGGCAAACAGGAACAGTAGAGGTACAGGCAGAGTCGTAGTCAGGAAACAGGCAATGGTCAGGACAGGCAGATATCACTCACAGAACGTTAGACAAGGCAGAGGTCAGGACAGGCAGCAACGGGTCAATAACAGGTAACAGGCAGTAACGGCAACAAACAGGCAGACAGGATAAATAACGCTCAGTAATGCAACGGGACTGTTAACAAGACTTCGCCGTGAGGTGGTGTGTGTGAAGGTCCTTTATAGTCCTGGTAATGAGCTTCAGGTGTATGTGGCAGATGATGATTGGAGTGGAGTGTGTGCATGTGACTGGCATGGAGGATTATGGGAAATGCAGTCCAGGAACTGACAGGATTCGTGACAGAATGTCCCCCTCCCAGAAGGCGCGTCCTCGCGCTGTAGATGGTACAATCAGGGAAGGGGGGTGGGTGCATTGGATCTATAGGCAGACGGGAACGGGATCTCCAATGCAGCCCCAGGAATTCAGGCAGCCATGGTGGGTCAGGTGCCTCAGGTAGCCATGGCGGGTCAGGTTTCACGGGCAGCCATGGCTGGTCAGAAGTGTCAGGAAGCCACGGCGAGTCAGGAGCCTCGGGTGGCCACGGCGGGTCAGGAGCCAAGGGCAGCCACGGTGGATCAAGTGCCACGGACAGCCGCGGCAGGTCAGGAGCCACGGGCAGCCGCGGCGGGTCATGTGGCTCGGGAAGCCGCGGCGGGTCAGGTGGTCCGGGCAACCATGGCAGGTCAGGTGGCTCGGGCGGCCACGGCAGGTCAGGTGGCTTGAGCAGCCACGGCAGGTCAGGTGGTTCGGGCAACCACGGCAGGTCAGGTGGCTCGGACGGCCACGGCAGGTCAGGTGGCTTGAGCAGCCATGGCAGGACAGAGTCTATAGATGACCCCAGCGGGTCAGAGTCCATTAGTGGCCATAACAAATTGCAGTCCAAAGGTGGCCATAACAGTTCAAAGGCCCATGACGGCAGTGGTCGGGCAAGGTCCCCACCCACAAGCTCCCCACCCTCAGGTATACTGCTCAAAAAAAAAAAAAGTTCTTGGGGATTTCAACGGGGTCCGTTGCGGGCTCGTGGGCAACAAGTTCGGGTGGCTCCGGCAGGGCAAGGCATTTGGGTGGCGCCGGCAGGGCAAGACGCTTGAGTGGCGCTGGCAGAGCAAGTAGCTTAGGCGAAGCTGGCAGGGCTAGGAGCTTGGGCGGTGCTGGCAGAGCAAGGAGCTTGGGCGGCGCAGGCAGAGTGAGGAGCTCGAGTGGCGCCGGCAGGGCAAGATGCTAGGGCGCAGCAAGAAAGACCTCTGGAGTGGTCTCCGGGCCAACAGCGGGCTCTGGGAAGGCCTCCGCTCCCTGAAGAACAGAAGTAGTCTTCCTCCTCCTCCTCCTCTTCCGAAGATGAGGCGATGGTTCACCGGTTGAAGCGGGTTCTGGAGCTGACTCACTGGCTGAAGCGGGTTCTGGAGAGGACTCAATGGCTGGAACGACCCCTTCTATTCCAGACACTGAAGGGGCGGCCATCACTGGCGAAACGGCCATCTCGTCCATCGCATCCAGAGAGTTTGAGTGCGTGGCAACTGGCAGACTCGAACTTGAGTTCGTAGCAACCGGCGGGCTTGAGAGCGAGGCAGCCGGCGGGCTTGAGTGCGAAGCGACCGGCGGGCTTGAGTGCGAAGCGACCGGCGGGCTTGAGTGCGAAGTGGCCGGCGGGCTTGAGAGTGAGGCGGCCGGCTGGTTAGTGAGTGAAGCGACCGGCGAATGCTTTGGAATGCAAGCCGCTCGTGCTGAAGACAGCGGTGGATCAGCCACACTGGAACGCAACCCTCTCCGCTCCCTGACTGATCTAGAGACGCGACGTGACTCTGGGCGATCAGCGGAGACGTGGCGTTGTTCTGGGTGATCAGCGGAGACGTGAACTGTTGTTGCTGTGATGGTAGCCGCCGTTTTGTGCATGTTACCTGCCGCGCCGGCCATTACGTGATTCACCATGGTGTCGCATTCCGCGACACCCACAGTAAACGGAGAGCCAACAGTCAACAATGCATAGTCCATAAAGCTGTTGAGTGACGAACGCGGTCCCTCTCGTCTTAGTTGATTCTGGAGAGGTTGGTTGTTGCCATCACAGAAGAAATCAATCAGAGCACAGTCCGGAAGATCAGAGAGGTAAGCAATGTCCAGATATTCCTGCACATAATCCTCTAACGATCGTGTGCCCTGCGAACTCCACAATAGCAATTGCGTAATGTCCATACCGTACAAATGTTCTCCGGGAAAGCTGCTGGATCGTGGTGGCGGCGAAGTCTTCTGTAACAGACCGGGACTCAGACAGAGATCCATGTGCAAGCTTTTATTTACAGTGAGCATAGTTGTACAGGCTGGGTCGAACAGGGGCAAACAGGAACAGCAGAGGTACAGGCAGAGTCGTAGTCAGGAAACAGGCAATGGTCAGGACAGGCGAATATCACTCACAGAACATTAGACAAGGCAGAGGTCAGGACAGGCAGCAACGGGTCAATAACAGGTAACAGGCAGTAACGGCAACAAACAGGCAGACAGGATAAATAACGCTCAGTAATGCAACGGGACTGTTAACAAGACTTCGCCGTGAGGTGGTGTGTGTGAAGGTCCTTTATAGTCCTGGTAATGAGCTTCAGGTGTATGTGGCAGATGATGATTGGAGTGGAGTGTGTGCATGTGACTGGCAGGGAGGATTGTGGGAAATGCAGTCCAGGAACTGACAGGATTCGTGACAGTATGATAACTGTTCACATTAAACCATATAGATTTTGGGTGAATTTCAGGTCATCTCCACATGTAGGGAGAAGAGGGGGTGAAGGAATGGAAATGTAGATTAAGGCATCGCTGAGGTGAGATGGACACAGTGTGATTATGTCTCGAATGGGGATGCTAATTTTGCAAGAGAGAGTTCAAATGTTAATTTCCTTTGTTTTCTCAAAGAGTAGCCCTTTCTTGGTCCAGACAGTCCAGCATTAGTCTTACACTGTTTTATTGACATTATACATTTTATTATTGACTATATTATATACTACAAAAAAAAATCTCTATATCTCTTACACACTACCGTTCAAAAGTTTGGGATCTGTAAGATTTTTAATGTTTTTAAAAAAAGTTTCATCTGCTCACCAAGGCTGCATTTATTTAATTAAAATTACAGTAAAACAGTAATATTGTGAAACAATTTACAATTTAAAATAACTGTTTTCTATTTGAATATATTTTAAAATGTAATTTATTCTTGTGATCAAAGCTGAATTTTCAGCATCATTACTTCAGTCTTCAGTGTCACATGATCCTTCAGAAATCATTCTAATATGATGATTTGCTGCTCAAGAAACATTTATTGTGTACAATTGTACAAAATATTTGTGTACAATATATATATATATTTTTATTTTTTTTTTCAGGATTCTTTGATGAAAAAAAAGTTTATTTGAAATGTAACATTATAAATGTCTTTACTGTCACTTTTGATCAATTTAATGCATTCTTGCTGAATAAAAGTATCAATTTCTTTAATTTTTTTTTCCAAAAAATAAAAATAAAAATTCTTACTGACCCCAAACTTTTGAACACTAGTGTATAATGTTACAAAAGCGTAGTATTTCAGATAAATGCTGTTCTTTTGAACTTTGTAATCATCAAGGAAACCTGTAAAAAAAGTACAACTGTTTTCAACATTGATAATAATCAGAAATGTTCCTTGAGCAGCAAATCAGCATATTAGAATGATTTCTGAAGGATCAGGTGACACTGGAGTAATGATGCTGAAATTTCAGCTTTGCCATCACAGGAATAAATTACTTTGTAAAATATATTCAAATAGAAAACAGTTATTTTACATTTACATTTTTACTGTTTTTACTGTATTTTTTAATTAAATAAATGCAGCCTTGGTGAGCAGATGAAACTTCTTTTAAAAACACTAAAAATTTTACCGATCCCAAAGTTTTGAATGGTACTGTCACGGTGACGAACCCCGTGATTCCCTCTACTGGCCAGCAGAGGGCTCCATCCCCGGAATACTGACACTCACGCATCCACACATCCACGTATACTGATTCACACTACATTTCCCATAACCCCGTGCCTTGGTCTCTGATCACCCGCCAGCTGCAGCTCGTTTAGGCCGCTATTTAAGCAGCTCCCAGACACTGCTACAACGTGAAGTCTTGATCATTGCCCCGGCTGTCATTACTGAGCGTTTATACCCTGTTGGATTACCTGTTGCTGTTACTGTCTGCTTCTCGTTTATTGACCCATTACTGCCTGCCCATCGACCTACTGCCTGTTCTCTGGACTGTGAATCTTGCCTGTTACCTCGACCTTCTGCCTGTCTCTGACCACGATTCTGCCTGTTCTTCATTGCTGTGTTTGCTGGTTCTGACCCCTGCCTGTACGACCATGAGATCTTTTAATAAAGCTTGCAAAATGGATCCCATGTCGAGTGATGAGTCATTACAGAAGACTTCGCCACAACCCGATCCAGCAGCTTATGATCGTCTGTGTGCTCACATGGCTGCCCAAGCAAGTCAGATCGCGGCTAATCAACACCAGCTGAACCGTCTGACCACTATTACAGAGGAGCTGGCTAAGGCCGTTCAGAATCTTCACAGCACCACGGCGGCGACGCCACTGCCAGCAGCGGCCGCCATTACACACGCGGCTGAGACGGCATCTCACGTCTATCCCCGTCTGGCGTTCCCGGAGAAGTTCGACGGGGATGCCGCCAAGTACAAAGGCTTCCTACTGCAATGCTCTTTGTTTGTCGAGCAGCAACCTACTCTTTACAACACAGAGAGGGGTAAGATCGCTTTTGTTTGCTCTCTATTGACGGGCAGAGCTCTGGACTGGATTACAGCTGTCTGGTCCGCTGAGGGTACGGCGTTTGCCTCATTTAATGATTTCCTCAGACAGTTCCGTGAGGTCTTTGATCACCCCAGAGAGGGAAAGGGAGCAGGTGAACGTTTACTGGAATTATCTCAAGGGAAATTAACGGCAGCGGAATACGCTATGAGTTTTCATACTCTGGCTGCACAGACCACCTGGGTGAGTGACACGCTAAAAGTTCTGTTTCGCAAGGGTCTTAATCACGAGTTACAAACCGAGCTCGCATGCCGTGATGAGGGTAGAGACCTCAACAGCTTCATTGAACTGGCCATTACAATCGATAATTTGCAACGGGCACGTCGCACCAGCTCGCGACGCCCTGTTGTCACTGCACTACCGCGTCACGAAGAAACGCCTGAACCCATGCAGGTTAATTCCTACCACCTCTCAGCCGAGGAGAGAAATCGCCGCCTCGCCAACCGTTTATGCTTGTACTGTGGATTACCTGGCCATCAGCGGATCTCATGCCCCTCACGTCCGTCATCTGCAGCATCTAAATCGGTGAGTCCCACCTCGAACTCTGTCACTTCCCTGAACTGTGTAACTGTGCCGATCACATTATTGATCAATGAAAGGCGTGTGATCACCACGGCTCTGTTGGACTCCGGTGCGGCTGGCAATTTCATTTCTGAGGAGTTCGCTAAGTCCCATGATATCTCTGTCATTCCCGGCTCCATGACCCACAGATCTCGTGGAGAGAGGGACAGATCACCAGGTGGAGCGCCTGATGTCAAGATTCATGTCTGTCTGCCATTGCACCCATTTCTGTTCACGCTGTCTGTGTCAAGCCAGATGAGTCGCCCGTTCCCAATCTGCCTAAGGAATACCATGACCTCATCATGGCTTTCAGTAAAGAACAAGCTAACACTCTTCCACCACACCGTACTCATGACTGTGCCATTGAACTCCGTCCAGGTCATTCTCCTCCCCGAGGTCGCATCTTTCCCCTGTCCCAGCCTGAGTCTGAAGCCATGGCCCAATATATAGAGGAGGAGTTGAAAAAGGGGTTCATTTGCCCGTCAACATCCCCTGCATCCGCAGGCTTCTTCTTCGTACGGAAGAAGTATGGGGGTCTTTGACCGTGCATCGACTATAGAGGTCTCAACGAGATCACTGTGAAGTTCCGATACCCCCTGCCACTGGTACCCTCAGCCCTGGAACAACTTCGCACAGCTCGATATTTCACCAAACTGTCTCAAACAATCTAATCTGCATCAAGGAGGGTGATGAGTGGAAGACGGCTTTTTCCACGACTAACGGGCACTATGAACAATTATCCCTTCACAGTTCTCACTGACCACAAGAATCTGGAGTACCTGCGAACAGCCAAGCGTCTCAACCCACGTCAAGCCAGATGGTCCTTGTTCTTTACTCGCTTTGACTTCACGGTCACCTATCGTCCGGGCTCCAAGAACGTCAAGGCTGATGCCCTGTCTTGCCTGTACGAGGAGGAACAGACCCCCAGTGAACCCGAAACCATTCTCCCCTTTCAAGTAGTCGTAGCACCCATCCAGTGGGACATCATGACTCTCATTCAGCAACATAACGCTCAACGGGAAATTCCAGCCGCATGTCCTCCGGACAAAGTGTTTGTGCCTCTCAACCTCCGAGACCAAGTCTTGAATCTCACCCACAGTCTGCCCTCTTCCGGCCACCCTGGTATCACAGCCACCATCCATCTGCTACAGAATCGCTTCTGGTGGGAATCTTTAGTCAAGGACGCCACGGCCTTTGTTCAGCATTGCCACACCTGCAACATGCATAAGAGTCCAAGACAGCTACCCGCCGGATTACTCCACCCACTTCCCACACCTCAGCGTCCCTGGTCTCACATAGCCATCAACTTCATCACCGATCTCCCTCTGTCCCAAGGTAACACAGTCATTCTCACAGTCATTGCACATGTTGCTGCTGCTTAACTTCATGTACACTTTAACTTGTGTGAAAACGGGCACGGAACTGTGAATAAAAAAATAGGGTAACCTGTTATTGTAACTGTTATGGTAACCTGTTATTGGCAAATTAATTAATTTTGTTAAGTCAGTTATTAAACTTGCTGAACCAACCTGAATACATTCATTTATAACAACAAAACCAAGATTTATCGGTTAAATCAAGCAGAAATGGCTCTTTAATGCAACAATTGCAGGTGACCACTTTATACAGTGAATATTGATATGATTAAACAAAATGCCTTTGGATCCCTGTCAGATTATATGCCATAATTTTATGCCATCACAAATACTCTGTAAAGATTTTGGAGTTCAGATTTCAACATTTTTTTTTTTTGACAATTGAAATGAAGTAGGGATGTTAATTTTTGATGTTTTTTTTTCCTGACTGACAGCCGATGCCCTTTAACTGATCATTATTTGTTAACCGAAAAGATTAGAAGGTTAAATTATAATTAAATTATAATGGATAAGTGTCTGTTACCCATTAAAATACCACAAGTTTAGTTTTGCATGTGCAAATAGCAGCATAAAGCAGCACATTTTATCTTTTTTATTTTATAAAATAGCATATTGTTTGGTGTTCATTTGTAAATGATACATATTTTACATTTCTGAATGTTAAAATAACATACACAACTTATCTTTTTTTCCGATTAAAAAACACAATTTTGACTGATATGTGTAGCATATTACTTTAAAAATTACTTAAATTGTTTACTACAGGTATTAATCGGTCCAAAGTCTTACTGTCATTTAATTATGGTCATCCCTAATATGAACTCTTTTTTTTTTTCTGAGGATCCAACTGAGGATTTTCAACAAAATCAACATAAAACTGAGTTATGATCCAAAATAAGGGCAAGGATATAAAGGTTGTAAAGGCAACCAAACAGGGGTTGCACTTTACCATCTAACAGGGGACCAGTGTACTTTTGTGTAGTGTTCACTATAACATGCACATGTTGCTGCTTCTGAACTTCACCATGTACACTTTAACTTGTGTGGAATTGAGCATAGAATGATGAATAAAAAATGATAACCTAAAAAGGTAAACTACCTCATTTTTTTTTCACATCAAAATATTATTTAACATCAACAAACTAACCGTGGTCAATAAACCAATGTACACACATCAGTATATACCAACAAAACAAAGTTTTAGGGGTTAAATCAAGCAGAAATAGCACTTTAAGGTAACAATTGCAGGTCATCACTTTATATAATGAACAGTCATTCTGTTAAACAAATTGACTCTGTTAGAGTCCCCTGTTAGATGGTAAAGTGCGATGGTTGCTTTGTCATTTCTTGTCAGATCTCCATATTTTATATTGACTTGAGCATTACTGCAAAATTGTCAGTTGGCTCAATTAACTTTTAGTTTCAGATCAACTTTAAAATTTAATTTCATTTGAGCCAACTGGACTCAGATGCAATAATCAACATAAAACTTAGAATTTTGATTTTTAAACAGCAGGCTTTATGTATTGTCTGGTTTTCTGACAACTAGATAAAGTAAATATTATCAGATTATCACTGAGGACATGAGTACATTATCACTGATGTTCAGCAACATCTAATTGTATTGATAGTATTTTGATAGATCATTTTTTAGATTCTGAAAATATATTTCAATATGATATTACTAAAGAAATATAGCAAACTGATGTCTTATTTAATGTAATATTATATTCGGGTTTGAACTTAAGTTGAACAGTTTTGAAAAAAAGCATGTACATATAGACAAGGCCTGATATTAATACTTGCCCAACCGCCAAATGTGAGTAAAATTGGTGTTGGTGAGCGCATAAAAACAAAGCATGAACGTGAACAAACATAAACAACGATTGGGACAGTTGATGGGTCAGCGCTGCATCATCAAGAGAGTTTAAGCCTTGACCATTTAAATATTCAAGTGCAAGAAGGCACAAAAGGGATGCCCAAAAATAAGCATCTCTTGACAGCCCACAAATATTTAACTGAGCTGCCTTGCATGACATTTTGCTCTTAAGTGGACAGATTAATAAAAAATATGTCAAAAAATAGTGAGTATCCCAGTAAACATAGTTGGTTAGGTCTTAATATACAGTATCAGTATCTTAGATCCATGCATTGTCTTTGTTTTTAATGTTAATCAAACAACAAAGGCAAAAGAAAATGATCCCTCACTTCTGTTGACTGAATAACTTTTGTAACTTTAGTAAGTATTCATTAATAAGGATGTTTAATTTACAGTGAAGGCTATGCAGTGTTATATTACATTTCCTTACTTTATTTAATTCCTGTATCTGAAAACTACTGATAGACCTACCTGAAAAACCTGAAAAGGACGGTTCATTTTATTTGTATCATTTGGATAATAATTTTATTACTGACTGTTTACTTGTCTTTAATAATGTTTTACATTTATATCAGTTAGGCTTGTGGTTTTAGATGTGGTCTAAAACCACAAAAAAAATTGAAATAGAGAATTTTGAATCTTCACTGGTATCTAAAATGTTGGTGCTATTACTTCTTGTTTTGGCAAAAACAGTTTCATGGCCAGAAAAAAAAAAAAAAAAAGAATTATGGCTAGAACATTTTCTTTACACAAGTCATTGTCTATACACAAGGGGAAACCCAGGAGGAACAATTTTACTGTAACATCATGTAAAAAATTGCAGTGAATTCTGAACAGCAGAAAACAGCAAACAAATATTGTATAATGCTTGTCGATAGTGTTTTATGAGTGAAAAAGTGTGTTTGTTGAGTGAAACCTTTGCTAGTGTTCTTGAAAAAATGACTTGATTTGAGAAATTATGTGTTTTGGTAGTTTTAGTGCATTTTGAATATGAAAATCGCTGTGAAGCTAAAAAGTTGGTTTGGTGTACTGGGTGAATAAGACACTACATATTCTGTTGTGTTACAGTGCTGCATAAATGGCAGCAAGGTTTCTTTATGAAATAGCAGACATGATAGCATAGATATTTTTTGAAAAAGCTCCAAATCAACTTAAAGGTTTGTATGCAGTGAGAAATTCACACAGACAAAACTAAAAAATTAATGAGTCAAACAAACTCTTTTTGTTTAAGAGACCATTTAAAACTGTAGCAAAAATAATTGAATGATTTGGCCATAACTCATCCTTGATATTTTAACATAGGTAATTTCATGTGTATTCAGGATTGGGTTTGGATTGTGTAGAGTGCACTACCCCCGCTGCCCCCACTACCCCCGCTTTACATTTCAATACACAAGGCTTCAAAAGGGCCAGTTTATCACTGGTGAGGTACAGACAAACAAGCTCACTCACTACCAATACTGTTACCAATGTCAAAGAACCTGTGGAACTTCTCAAATAAACAAGAGAAGGTGCTGGGATTTACCCAAATTAAATTAAAACAATTTTTACCACCGCTAGGACACATTTCTTTCAGCTTCACAACAGTTAATCTCAAATTCAAAATGCACTAAAACTACTAAAATACTTAATTTATGTGTCAAATCATGTCATTCTTCACAAGACTAGAAAAGGTTTCCCCCAACAAACACACTTTGTCACTTTGTCAAAAAAACAGGAGCATTACACAATGTTTTCTTTTGTAAAATTACTTTACAAAACAAGATTGACACTTTTTACTGTTTATAATTCACTGCAGTTTGTTACATGACAAATAACTTTTTGTCATGTAACATACAATTCATTTCTCACTTA
Source organism: Ancherythroculter nigrocauda (assembly GCA_036281575.1). Taxonomy (NCBI): domain Eukaryota; kingdom Metazoa; phylum Chordata; class Actinopteri; order Cypriniformes; family Xenocyprididae; genus Ancherythroculter; species Ancherythroculter nigrocauda. The sequence continues at coordinate 40,958,759 of VTFQ01000013.1, forward strand.
GACACAAACATCACCAAAGCTTTATGTTCTATACAGGCCAATTTACACATGCTTACAGTCTCTTCACAAAACTCTTCAACTTAAGTTCAAGACCTAACACAACACAAAAAAAGAGTAAGACTGAAATTTGCTACATTTCTACAGTAACACCATATTGAAATATATTCTGCATCTGAAAAAACAACAAATACAATCAAAATAATTACATGTAAGCTGAACACCTACACAAGTGTTTGTCTTTGTTTCATCACCATCTAATTTAACATGGATTATGTAACATAAACTACTGTGAATTATAAACAGTAGATAATGTCATTTTTGTTTTGTAAAGAAGTACAAAAGAAAACATTGTGTAAGGCTCTTGTTTTGTTGTTGTTGTTTTGTTTTATGAGGGACAAAGTGTGTTTGTTGGGGGGAACCTTTGCTAGTCTTGTGAAGAATTGAGACATAAATTAAGTGTTTTTGGTAGTTTTGGTGCATTCTGAATGTGAAATTAACTGCTGTGAAGCTGAAAGCTGGTTAGGTAATTTTTCAAAACTCTTCACTCAGTTATCATAAACATTAAGAAATGCATCCTAGCATTGGTAGAACTGTTTTTTTATTTAATTTGGGTAAATCCCAGAATCTTCTCTAGTTAATTTGTGAAGTTCCACAGATTCTAAGACATTGGTAACAGTATTTGTAGTTAGTAAGCTCTTTTGGCCTGTACCTCACCTGTGACAAAACTGGTTTTTGAAGCCTATTGAAATGTAAATTGTCAGTGGGTGTTGGTGCCGCAAGCTCAATTCTAAATACACATGAAATTACCTATGTTTAGAATATCAAGAATAATAATGAGTTATGGCCAAATCATCCAATCTTTAAACCACGGTTTTAAATTATATCTTAAACAAAAAGAGTATAACTGATTAAGTTTTTAGTATCTGTGACTTTCTCACTGCATATTATCATTCTGTGTCTTTAGTCACTTAGGATGTTGGTGTGAACTATCCTATAGAGGCAGTGATACTTTGACCATCTACATGTGTTTGTGTAAATGTGTTTAACACTAATTTTGAATGATAAATAAGGCCACATTTACAGCTGCTATTACAGTTTTTTCAATCACTATAGGACACATTTCATAATTATTTGCACGGTTATTATTTAGACAAAAATTTGCAACATTTCTACAGTAGTATCATATTGAAATATATTCCAAATCTAAAAAAAAAAAAAAAAAAAAAAAATGAAATACTATCAAAACAATTAGGTGTAGCTGAACACTTACATGTCAGTCTTTAATCATTTTCATAATCTATACAAAAGGGGAAACATAATAAAACTTAATAAAGAAATAATTTTGTAGACTAATATAAACATGAAAAATGTAACAAACTGCAGTGAATTTTGAACAGAAAAAAAAAAGAAAGAAAAAAAAAAAAAAAAGACATGATTTGAGACATGATTGAAGTGTTTTGGTGGTTTTAGTGCATTCTGTATGTGAAATTAACTGCTGTGAAAGCTGGTTTGGAGAACTGAGTGAAGAGTTTTGAAAAAGTGACATAAATATTGAAAAATGTGTCCTAGCCAGGGCTTGACATTAACTTTTTTGCTCACCAGCCACTGTGGCTAGTGGTTTTCCAAACTTACTAGCCACTCAGCATTTTCACTGGCCATAATTTTGCTGTTGAGAAATTACATTTTATATGATTAAAGTTGACTTTGGTATGCTAAAATTACTTGATTTTGAGTAATTTTACTTGATTAGCTAGATTTAAAACCCTTTCAAACTTTCAAATGCAGATTAACCACCTAAATCAAGACTAGGCCTACATGGTATATCAGCTGGTATGTACGGGTGGGCAAGGGGTGGGTAATATGACTATAATATGATAAATTTTATAATTATGTAAGTTATTTTTATTAGGCTATACAAAAAAGAACAAAGAAGCAATTTAGCAAATTACAAATACAATAGTACATTAGATAGCCTAAACTCTTTTTTCAGATACAGTAGGTTTATTTAATATTTATGTATCTTTTGTTGTTTGATTAACATAAATGACATACAAACATTTAATTGGGCTGCTGAATGCATGTACATAATATACTGACACATATCCATACTCCGACATTTTGACATCTGCGTGCGTGTATTTGACTACTCTGGTCTGGTCTACTCTGGTTGGCGGGTGTTAATGTCAAGCCCTTGTCCTAGCAATTGTTAAAAAAAACTATAATGAGTCACAGACACATATCTATTCTAATTTAATTGTAATATAACATTCTAATCTTGTCAGTTAATGGATAATGATTGGGTAACAAGCATCACCTGTCAGTGGGAGTGGGGGTGGGGGTGGGGGGGCACATGCAAAATGAACATCCATACTTCATATATTTCAATTAAGTCAACATAAAATTTTGAGATCTGACCTCCAAAATCTTTACAGTGTGTTTGTGATGGTAAGAAATGGCAAATCAGCCAAACAGATGTCGCAGTTTACCATCTAACAGGGGACTCTGACAGTCATTTTGAGATTCACAGAATCACTATTCACTATATAAAATGGTAATATTTTTGAATTGATATATATAACAATTTTATATATAACAATAGTTCAATAGTATCTCTGAATATAATAGCAATGTTCATAACAACACTAATACACCAGTTCTTGTCATAATATATGCAGTATGTGATACAATATTTTTTAATCAATTTAAATTATATTTAAGTATATTTAAAAACTGAAAATTATATAATCTATATATATATATATATATACAGTGGGTACGGAAAGTATTCAGACCCCCTTAAATTTTTCACTCTTTGTTATATTGCAGCCATTTGCTAAAATCATTTAAGTTCATTTTTTTTTCCTCATTAATGTACACACAGCACCCCATATTGACAGAAAAACACAGAATTGTTGACATTTTTGCAGATTTATTAAAAAAGAAAAACTGAAATATCACATGGTCCTAAGTATTCAGACCCTTTGCTGTGACACTCATTTATTTAACTCAGATGCTGTCCATTTCTTCTGATCATCCTTGAGATGGTTCTACACCTTCATTTGAGTCCAGCTGTGTTTGATTATACTGATTGGACTTGATTAGGAAAGCCACACACCTGTCTATATAAGACCTTACAGCTCACAGTGCATGTCAGAGCAAATGAGAATCATGAGGTCAAATGAACTGCCTGAAGAGCTCAGAGACAGAATTGTGGCAAGGCACAGATCTGGCCAAGGTTACAAAAAAAATTCTGCTGCACTTAAGGTTCCTAAGAGCACAGTGGCCTCCATAATCCTTAAATGGAAGACGTTTGGGACGACCAGAACCCTTCCTAGAGCTGGCCGTCCGGCCAAACTGAGCTATCGGGGGAGAAGAGCCTTGGTGAGAGAGGTAAAGAAGAACCCAAAGATCACTGTGGCTGAGCTCCAGAGATGCAGTCGGGAGATGGGAGAAAGTTGTAGAAAGTCAACCATCACTGCAGCCCTCCACCAGTCGGGGCTTTATGGCAGAGTGGCCCGACGGAAGCCTCTTCTCAGTGCAAGACACATGAAGGACAAGACACCATCTTGGAGTCCTTCAGATGTTTTTTAGCAAACTCCATGCGGGCTTTCATGTGTCTTGCACTGAGGAGAGGCTTCCGTCGGGCCACTCTGCCACAAAGCCCCGACTGGTGATGGTTGACTTTCTACAACTTTCTCCCATCTCCCGACTGCATCTCTGGAGCTCAGCCACAGTGATCTTTGGGTTCTTCTTTACCTCTCTCACCAAGGCTCTTCTCCCCCGATAGCTCAGTTTGGCCGGTTCATAACCAAACAGGGGACCAAAGGCAGTTTGTTTAATCAAATCAAAAATCGCTGTTGATGGAGTATTTTATCCATCCTTTAGAAAACAATTGTAGAATTTGTTTGCTTATTATAAAAGCTAGAAGTGTTTTGAGGCCTCTTGGCCTTTGTAACTGTAAGGGTCAAGCAAGTTTACTTGACCACTAAGAATATTTTGTTTGTAATTTTCCACTAGACAACAGGTGGCTGTGAAATGAACAAGACCATTGTCAAGGGTGTCACGTGAAGGCCTCTTGCCTCTGGGAGTGTTGACTTTTGATACAATGTTTCATTTGGCCAATGGGAAAAGGGTTGACCATCAATTGGCAGAAGGCCATGAGAAATGAAGTCAAAAGATGTACAGTAGCTGGAAGCTGGTCACCCTTACTAAGAAAATTCTCTTACATAAGAAACACCTGCAATGACTATGGCAGAAAGGTCGGGGAGTACATGAAAAGGAGGTGTGGGAGAAGAGCCCACGTAGATGATATCATGGAAAATAACTGTTAGGGTGAATATTACCAGCCAATGATATTATTTTGGTGTATTTTAAGAGATAAGAAAAAGCCAATGATATTAATTTGGTGTGTTTTTAAGAGATAAGAAAAATGTATAAAAACTGTGCCCCGGCTAAGGGAGCCTCAGATGTGAAGCTGGCATCTCACTTTATTGTTTGACAATAAAGTTAACACTTCTGAGACCTGGAACTTCGACTTTGTGAGTTTTTCTGAGACCTGAAACTTAGACTCTGAGTTTTTCTTCGAGACCAGATCTGAAGGGACAAAGAAACATCAAATCTGCCACAACATAATTGGCGAGCCTTGAGCCAGGAGCCAGGAAGAAGTCAGGGTGGAACTGCGGTGGGCGTACTGGCATGGGGCTGCACAAAACAAAGGCGCTATACAAATAAGGTAAGCAATTTTGCTTATATTTGTTTTGTGTAGCCCCTTGTGAGCTAATGCCTGCGTGGTGACTGCCTAAGACTTCACCAAAACGAACCAAATTTAAAATGAAATGAATAAAATTTAAATTGAAATGACTAAAATTTAAAAGAATTTATTGAATTGATTAAAATGAAAGGAGAAGTAACTTCCAGGTCCCAGGGGTAGCACGTGCATGTGTCTAAGTGTTGTTTGTCTTTATACGCAAGAAGTGCGTTTTTTGTTAGCCTGTGTGGGGCTCAAATGTCTGCCTGTGTGGGGCTAACATAAAATTGCCTGTGTGGGGCATAAATTAGCCTGTGTGGGGCTCAGCCTGTGTGGGGCTCAAATGTCTGCCTGTGTGGGGCTTACATAAAATTGCCTGTGTGGGGCATAAATCAGCCTGTGTGGGGCTCAGCCTGTGTGGGGCTTACATGTCTGCCTGTGTGGGGCATAAATCATCCTGTGTGGGGCTCAAATGTCTGCCTGTGTGGGGCTTACATAAAATTGCCTGTGTGGGGCATAAAATATTTATTTATACGCAAGAAGTGCATTTTTTGTCTGCCTGAGTGGGCCACATAAATGTTATATGTCTGTATGTGAAATATGTCTGTCTGTAAGGGTGAAAAGCGCTGAAGTGTGTGATCACGCTTGTCTGTGTGATAGCCAGAGTGGACGGGAGGACCCGGAGCTGAGCGGGGGCTCCGAGCTGGCTGCCAGATAGACAAGAACTGTTAGTTGTAAATAAAGAAGGCCTTGAGAAGAGAGGGCGATTTGATAAAAAAGTGACTAAGATGTATAATATTATGTTTGAATTATTAATGCAGAATTAGGTAGAAAGTGAAATAGAATTGCTTGGTTTGTTTCTAACTGTTTTTACTGTTTGATGTAAAATTGATAAAAGCATATGAGAAGTATTGTTCAGAAGCATATGTGAATATTCCTGTAGGTTTTGTGAAATGGAAAAACAAGATTGTTAATGACACTAAAATTCAAAATTATAAATGTGATAAAAAATGTAAAAGAATTGTATAAGAATTGATGAAGGAACTAAAAACATTCCCAGAAATTGGTTTAGTCGTTAATTTGGACACTTTCCAGACTGCTGTGATCAAGACCGGGAAACGCAGCCCTTGATCATTCAAAACAAAAACGGAAAAGGTAGCAGAGAAACGTCTCAGGTTACGTATGTAACCATGGTTCCCTGAGAACAGGGAACGAGACTCTGCGCTGATTGCGCTTTGGGGAACGTCACTCGTGACCCGTGTTCGAAATGCCAGAAATCACAACACTCCAATCCTATTGGCCGGCGACAGCCTATCACGTCTAACGGCGCGAACCGTGATGTATAAAGGGAGCGCCTGCGGAAGCAGCCAGTATCTTATTTACAGAGTTACGCGCGATCGCTAAAAGTGAAAGTAAACGCGCGCGCGCATTCAAACGCGATTTCAATACCCCGCATTTTGAAAGCGGCTCCCTGATTAATGCAAATATCTCTCAATATGAAAGCTATCTTAGGCTGGGCAGCGTAGTTGTAACCATCTCTTAGCTCTGTATCAAAGAAAAAAATGGTCTTATTTGCACTTTGGTTGCACTTATTGTAAAGTAATTACCATAAAAAATGAATAACAGTTTTCTCTTAATCTTATTAAGCACAAACAATAAGGTTTCATTTGTTAACATTAGTTAATGCACTGTGAACTATCATGAACTAACAATGAATGACTATTAACTAACATAAACAAAGATTAATAAATACTGTAGCAAATATATTGCTCATTGTTAGTTGATGTTGGTTAATTAATGTTAATAAATGAGACCTTATTGTAAAGTGTTACCATTTTTATTTATACTGTTTTTATGATCAGTTTGAGGAAAGGAGTTCAGTTAGGAGGTCAAAAGTTGTAGAAGCTTATAAATCATGTACAGTAAGGTCTGAAGAGACTGAAATCATACAGAAGAGAAGCCAGTCAGTTGAGTTAGTGGCAAAACCTTTTACAGTACTTGAGTGTTGTTGTCTTTTACTGCATATGATAATTTATACTCAGTAGAACTGAAATTACATTCATTACAAGATGATTAGTTAAAACATTTTAAAGACACCTGCAGAATATTTTTTCTAGTCATGTATTTCGCCATTGAGGATTTCTTAAAAATAGTGTGTAAAAATCTTGTCTCGTCTCGTCTCGTGAACTCAATCTCGAGTCTCGTCTCGTCTCGTGAGATACCTGTCTCGTCACACCCCTATTACATACGTAACCTGAGACGTTCCCTTTTCTTCTACTCCTTAACTTCTACTCTGAGCTGATTGCGCTTTGGGGAACGCAATACCAACGCCGCCATGCTAGAGGAGAATGCATGCCCAAAAAGGCCTGGAAAAACCACAGGCAGTTCCAGGGAAAATGGGAGCAATCCTCCAAACGGCTGTCAGTGACAGCATTCCCTACGGCCAACAGCCCAAGCTGAGCCTAAAAGAGGCCTTCCGAAAAAAGCCTACCAAGGCTGCTTAAGCATTTGGGTCCATCAAACGCCAGGAAAGTGGTCCCTTTAAGGGAATGCGGCCAAGAGTCCAAAGGAAGCTCGGCCGGTCACTAGGGGGGAAAAACTCACCCCCAACGCCACCAAGGAGGCCTACTTAGCGAAAGCGAACCAAGTCTGGCCAATCTTGTCTGATATACAGAATCTCCAAGCGCAAACTCCAAAGAGGAGAGCAGGAAAGAGCGACTGCGAAAAGGCAGTAAGCAACTCAAACCCACACGCAGAGATGGGCATCCTGGAGAGCGGAACTCAGCTGAGCGCTATAAACCCTCGTATGAGGGGAGTACAACCACTCATCCTAGGATCTACTCAGCTTCTGATAAAAGCGCTGAGGAGGCTGTGCGCTAGAAAAACCCTGGTACAGGGGAGCACAAACCAGCCTAGGGCCGGTCTGAACGGGAGACTTCACAGAAGTCTACAACCAATGACCAGCTTAGGGACCTAAGCACAATTACACAGTCAACCCAAAGGGAAGTACGAAGCTCAACCTAACAGACAGACCATACTGTGGGCACATAGTCATGGAGGCCGGAAAAAAGGGCCTACAACATAACCAGAGTTCTTAATAATGAACTAAGCATTCCACAGAAACTCAATACGAGGCGATATTCCGGGATGGCCCGTAAGCCCAAGCACCTGAAACATAGCATGCTGGAAGCATGACCACCAAGTAATTAAGTAGCTGTGAGTGCCCACGAAAACAGCCCGTCCAACACATAAGCGAGAGGAGCACAAAGCCAAACTCCAGCGTGATAGCAAAGGAGGTCTGTGAAAGCCTACGACTCGTGAAACACACGGCGTCAGCTAGTGCAATCACGACTCACCCATGGTGACGAGACATACGAAAAACCCACATAAAGCTGTGCCAACATGCAGACAGAAAGGAGGCCCTGATGAGGGCCTACAACTTCCATAAACACATGGCAAAAACAAGTGGTAACTTATGACAAATGCCAGCCAACAGGCCAGTACTCGAAAAACCCATAGGTAGGAGAAGTACACACTACGCCACAGAACTCAACGAAAAGCCTGAGCTAAGGCTTATTCGTACGGAGGGGGCGTGGCCAGTGGCAGCATGCGTCATAAGACATGACTCAATCATGGAAAGAATCTAGATATAACCAACCCAGCTGGGCCAACACAGAGGCTACAAAGGAGGCCTGGTGAGGCCTACTACTTTTAAGCACCATGTGGCACCAGCCCGTGGTCATAACAGGGCCAACGCTCAAAGGGGACCAGTTCTAAACCCTACACGATAGCTGTGGGGAACTAGCTACGCAACCTGAGCTTAAGCCTACACATTCCAACAGGCAATGTACATAACAATATGCTATATATATATATATATATATATATATATATATATATATATATATATATATATATAGCATATTGTTATATTGTTGTATATGCTATATATAATATGCTAGCATATTGTAGCATATTATATATAGCATATATATATATATATATATATAATAAAAGAGCCAACAATCTAACAGCAAGAGTGAAACAGCTGCTGTGGTCATGATCGACTGGGGGAAGTCGAGAATATACTATTCTAACCAGAATAGGACTCTCTACACTCACCCTGAGTGTGCAATCCAACAGGTGAAACACAAACCATAACCGGGGAGTACAACAAAACACCACGTTCATAGACAGAGGCTAAACACAGCCTGCTATCACAGAAACGGGTGTTAACCTGTGGCAGCACTAGAGTAAGCTCACATAAATACGAAAGGGGATATGGGCAAAAACGGCCACCAACTCCCTCAGGAGGAGGCCAGAACTAGGAACTATACGACCACAAGGGGGATAGTAAATAATAGGGGAATGTAAAACAAACAAACACCTAACCTAGCTCTAGCCTAGCCGCTAGCTAAGGCCTACTAGACCAAGCAAAGCTTGGGCTCCATCTTGAAACCTTCAAATATGAGGAGAAAAATGAAGCACTGCAAGCAAACTGTGTCAGGCGGCCGATAAGCCGTCCTGCACACAAATAACTGAAGCAACGAGTGCCAACTCAAACCAAGCTAAGTATTAGCTGAGAAGCTACTCTAATATAGGAGGCTACAAAACAGCGGCCATAAGCGGCCTGCATGTTTTGAAAACTAGCCAACCTAATGTTACAGTTATTTTGCCCAAAAAACTCCTTTAAACTTTACTGACTACATGCTCAGGGAAGCTATACAGGAAAACAAAGTCCACACTTTTTATAAACATAAAAATATGGACCCAGCTTACCTTCCTGCAGCTCGTAGAACAAAGATATTCCCTCCTTATAAGCATGAAGAAGGAAGAAATCAAAAGTTCTTTAAAGCCTAAAAGCACTTTCACTATCAAGCCAGAAGGTGGCCTTAGAAAAAGCCAGCCGACAGCCTAACTGTGAAAACACCTGAGCAAATATATATTTATGGGAGGTGAAAGAAGAAAAGGAGAGGGTAGATATAAATCACCCTTAAATAGCTGGGGAATCGATTACAAACGCAACAGTGTTTACAATCGATTACCCAGTACTCCCGTTTCTTCCTCCTCCCGCGTCTGTCTGGCTCAGATCCAAATCTGAACAGCCAAGGGTTTTTCCATGCCCTCCCGATCTCAAACATGGAGATCAGGAGAGAATGGAAAGTCTATGGGAGCCGCAATATTTATGGACAGAAAGGAACCGTTCGTCGAACCGTCCGCGCGCGGCTCCTTTCTTAATGCGCACTTCCGGCAGCTGCAGCCTGCCGAAAAGCGCATCCCAAAAACACAGCGGCTCGCACACCCAGCAGCCAGAGGAGCGGTCGCTGTTGGATGCGGCGACATCAAACGCGGACGTCACAGTCATCCAACAACATAACCTCGTCAGCCCCGGGAAGCCGAGAGAAATATAATTCTCTCAGACTTCCAACGAGCTCACCTGTGAGCCCTATGACTGCAGCCGCCATATTGCCTCAGCACAAACGGGGCTACAATGACAGGCACAGATGCAGACACCTCCTCCCTCGGAAAGAGTGTCAAACGAGAACAGAGCGTCTGAACAGGAGAGACGCTCGCAGTGAATAATAGACCAACACACATAGACGCCACCCTCAAGCAACGTCTACGCGTTCGCTCCTCTCCAGACAGAAAAACGCCAGAAACATGAACATCAAGTGTCAAACCCATGGGACACGGATGAACACATTCTCCTGAACGATTGCAGACAAAAGAAGTAATTTCTTACCAGAGCTTGTGAAACAATGGCACGAACAAAACAGTCCCGAAAAGACAAAAGATACTGGCTGCTTCCGCAGGCTCTCCCTTTATACGTCACGGTTCGCGCCGTTGGATGTGATAGGCTGTCGCCGGCCAATAGGATTGGAGTGTTCTGATTTCTGGCATTTCGAACACGGGTCACGACTGACATTCCCCAAAGCGCAATCAGCGCAGAGTAGAAGTTCCCTTTCGAAAGGGAAACTGTTTTTCCATTTTAGCAAAAATTGATGTATAAAAAATGTTTATTGCTTGGTGTAAAATTGGCAAAGAAATATGAGTGTTGTTTAAAAAAATATATATATATGTGAATATTCTTGTTGGTTTTGTGAAATGGAAAAGCAAGTTTTTAATGGACACTGAAATCCAACATAATAAACGGAATGTAAAATATTGTAAAAGAACTGTTGAAAAAACTACGAACATTCCCAGAAATTGACTCTGTTGTTTATTTGTAAACTTTCTGTAAGCGCTGTGATCCAGATAACAGGGAAACACAGCCCTTAAAGTCAAAACAAGTAAGGAAAAGTTCATAGAGAAAACTCTGTTTCTCCATTTTTTGCAAAAACTGGTGTATAGTAATTTTCAATGTGTGCTGCGTGAGTGAAACCCGGGTGTGTGATTGTTTTAAGAGTGTGATTAAGCCTGCATTGTAAAAACTAGAGAGTGAAGATAAGGAAGGGGCTTCATCTGATAGAGAGAGGAGAAAACTAGATGAAGCTAAAGGCGGGGCTGCCTCTGACAGAGGGAGGAGAAAAACTGAGACTGCAGTAAAGGAGGGGCTGCCTCTGATAGAGAGAGGAGAAAACTAGAGTGAAGGTAAGGGTGGAGCTGCCTCTGTTAGAGACAGAGGAAATTAGAGTGAAGCTAAGGGTGGAGCTGCCTCTGTTAGAGAGAGAGGAAACTAGTGTGAAGCTAAGGGTGGAGCTGCCTCTGATAGAGAGAGGAGGAAACTAGAGAGTGCAGTAAAGGCGGGGCTGCAAGAGGAGAGAAGTGTCTGTGTACAGGAAGAAAGACAGAGAGAAAAAGTTCACCCTTTCTGGTTGTGACTATTTTATAAACCAGAAAGTGGGGAACAAATTCCAACATAGACTTTGAACAAAATGTTGATTACTGAACAACATTATTCCCACCAGTGGACCTGAAATAGAGGAACTGCTTGTTTTAAATACCTAAGAAAGACTAATCAAATATCTTAATACTGTCTGATCTTTGTGGAAATAACTAGTTAAGAATAGACGCAAGCTGGGATTAGAGGGGCATATAGCCTACTAAAAAAGTGTAAAACATATAGTCATAATTTAGAATATAATAGCATCAACACCTAAAGATGCCAAGGTTTAGACATCAATTACACAGAGATACTATAGGACAGCCTCCAGAAAATAGGGACAAAAAAGGACAAAAAGATTAAAATACATGAGGCAAGCAGAGGAAACGTGATTATGTGCAGAGAAACTGATTTTAAAAATTAAAAATTGAATTAAAATTAGGGAGACAGGTCAAAGGGAGATATAATGATGAAAAGGAAACGGAAAGATCGGCTCCCCATGAACTACTTTATGGCCCTTCGGAGAAAAAGATGTCTGACATAACAGGAAGAGTAGAAGAAAGAGGTAGGGTTGTACGATATTGAAGGGAAAAAAAAATGCAATATGCAATTCGATATTGATTTAAGGGTCAAAGACGAAAAAGGATTTTCAAGCATCAAAACAATAAGTATAATACAGCTTTGAATTGTTGTTGTTTTAAATACATCAAAATGAGTCCTGTTTAATTCATAGTTAGAATATAATGCAAACCATATAGGGTTCATTTGGTTGTTTTTTCTGAGCAAAAATTAAATATTAGTTTTTACCATGATTTATAGAAGACACACTAAAATGTCATTCAGTAACAATCTTGTCAGGGATATTTAAACACAAAATCTATTTATGTTAAAGTTACTTGAGATGTTTAAAAAAAAATTGCCACTATCCTAGGTTTTGCCCATTTGTCAGCAAGAATGTTTTACTCATTTAAAATGCAATAAAATTTAGTATGCTCGATTATTATTTTATATATATTTAATATTAACAGGTCAGACTACGTTGTTTCAACATTTACATAAGTGTTACACTGAATGACAATGGAACATTATTTCACCCACATTTTGACATTTTATTATTCCAAAACTTATTTGAAACCTTGGAAGTAGACATTTTACTTGCTTTCTATGGATATAAAATCACTTTTGTAAATTTCTATAGATGTGGACATCTAAATGTATTTGACCCTTAAATTTATTTAAAACTAAAATGACATAACCTACTATGCTCATATGAATACTCAGCAAGACTAGGCTGGTATTTAGACAGATTGTGGAGGGCCATAGAGGAGAACTGGAGTTGGCATTGCGCACTGTCCAAGAGGCGGCTTTTCTGTGCACACTTTTCGGGGGGTGCCAGTTGATGCAAGTACTGCAATGGGCTGTTTTCTGTTGCTTATTGTGCCTAATAACTCTTTTTAATGTCAAGCTAGTCAAAGAATCGCGTGCCCAATCTATTTCCCTGCTATATGCATTGGCCTAAAAACTTTGACCTTTTTCCTAAAAACTTTTTGAAGTAGCCTATTAAAATCATTCAGATATCACAAGCTGTATTGTAGGGTAAAGAAGAAAGAGATATAAGCATATCAAGTTACAGGAAGAAGTTAGCAGATACATATAGAACACATGAGGATGAAAGGGAAATGGAGGCATCAAGCCATGGGGGAGTCAAGAAAAGAGATACCAAGGCCGTACAAAGAACACCTAAAGAAAATAGAGACATCTAATTCAAGTCTGTCCAATATAATGGAGTTAGAGTGAGACATATAAAGGACTGATAAATGGATAAAGACAGGGAAGTAAGCCCTGAGAAAAGAGCTTGAAAAAAATGATTTCAGAGAAAGCAACAGACAGACAATCAAAGGTTAAAATACAATGCAAGACCACGAAAGAGTTAAATAAATAAATAATTGTGAGCTAATGTATACTGGTTAGGAGATTTAAGGAAAAGATGTAGAGAAAACAATTATCAGATGAAAAAAATTGATAAAAGGGCAACTCCATGACCAATGTATGCAACACAAAAACTGAATTTCATTCAATTTACAATATTTTAGACCTCTCCAGTCAGGGTTTTATGGTGATCGGTCACATTTGGGTTTTTTCGGTTGGCCTGGTTGAGTTTCGGTGAGTTGAGTTTTGCCAATTGAGGCAGCGGTCTCTTGTTAGTATGTTGAGCTGACAGAAAGGTTTGGTTTGTCAGGCCGTGTTGTCGGTCTGGTTGGATGCTTTGAACAGTGTGGTGAAAATTTGATCTTTCTTGCTGTTCAAAAGGCAAAAAATGTCAGTCTTTTGTGTTTTAGACTTGTTTAGCCAACACTGATTTTTCACTTCGGATGATGGATTGACTGTGGACAGTTGGAGGTGTTCCATGAGGGTAAATTTTTGATTTTGGAATGGGGACCTTGAGCTGTGAAAATTTAGGAAAGGACCCAGAACTCAAAAAGAAGAGGCTAAATGACACAAAAGGGGCAGAAGGTCCTGTTAATTCCATAATATAGCAATAGGCCCACAAGGGGCAGGAATGCAGGTTGAAAAAAGTTAAGTTTCAAATTCCAAATTCAATTCCACATGACACTTTGTATGTAGAGGATGCCACTTAAAATATTTAGGTACAATGATGAAACAAGCATTAAAAAAAAGTAAATTAGAAGCCATAGACAAACCTCTCAAAAAACTATTCAAAAACAGCTGAAATACTAAGAGAAATGAAAAACAAGTACATATGTAAGATTGAAGAAAAAAGCTAAACTAGTTAGAATTAAAAGTAGGCCAATTGAACAATTACCAAGAAAACTCCAACAAAAATGGATAAGTAACCCTGAAAGAAAATAATATTGCATAAATGTTAGTTGACCAGTCCATAGGGAATTAAATTAATAAGCAGGCCTGCTGACAGGGATTGATCTGGAGGATTGCACAAACTGGTGGCCACCAAAAACACTGGAGTTTTCTCCTTAGTATAAGTGGTTTGTGCAGTTCCCTGAGGAAATCCAAATAACTGAAAGAAAAGATAAATATATGATAAAAGAAAATAGAGATATAGATGTGGGTTTTATAACTATTACTGACACTGACATGACATATGAAGACACCTGAAATTTGTATCTTGTTATCCCTGGGAGACAGTTTGAAATTTGATCCATTGCAGAGATTCTAAGATGTTTGAATTGTGTTAATTAAAATAAATTTGGGCATTGTGTTGAATAAGCAAGATTGAGTGACCAAGCTAAACAAACATTTTTAACAGACATGTTATACAGATTTTACAACAATTAGACTCATTGGTTTAACCCTAAAAGGTTTGAGAGAACAGGTATCAATAATAAGAGTTATTAAAATACTATGATATATATGTGACTGAAAATAAGTCTGCTCAGACAGATGGAAATGCTGCTATTTTCTGCATTCTGCAAAGAAGAAAAGTGCTTGCTGTTTTCTGCAACAAAGAACTTGCTTTATTAAAATGGCATGGGGAGACTGCTGTTATCAACCAGATGAGATTTTGTAGAATTTATAAAGCATAAATTTGATTAATGCGGTTCTCTGAGTGTTCAATCTCCAGATGACCCCAGATGACTTCTGGGATGGCTGCCTTGACATACTAACTGAAAGCAACTGGATTGTGCACCAAGCGAGATCAAGAAACACAAGGACATGTCTGCAGAGAGGATAAGAGGCATTGGTTGATGGGCCTTCACTCCCCCTGAAAGAGAAAGCTGAAAACTTCTGAGGGGCTGATATGGACAAAGACAGAGTCAATGCGGTAATGACTGAGAAAACATGCTGTTATCATGCAAATGATCTCCTCCGCAGCTTGATCAAAAGTCAGACTGAGGAGAGGCAGAGAGACAACAGCATCCAGAGTCAAACCACTGTCACACCATGACACCAGAGCCTTGAATGCCATCACAGACTGACAGAGCAAAAGCATCGGATGAGGAGGGAAACACTCAAACAGCAGCCTGACCAGTTCAACTGATCCCTGAACTGAGCGAAGGACTTCATCCTTTCCATTGAAGGCACAGGTGATACATTTCCAATTATCACAACAGAGACTGCTTCAAATTTTATTGATGGGCCATATTAATTGTATTTTGATTATTCACTGGTCCAACAGCAGTTCTATGCATTCTGTTAAGCTAACACTCTTTATCTGCTTTCTTTCAATAGACATCAGTCCAGCCGTAAGCATTAAAAATGAGAAAGAAAGAAAAAAGGAGGGGAGGTTGAGTGTTTGCTTGACTCAATTAACTAAAACTGGGACTGGACTTAGCTTAGTGAGGGGATATTGAATTAACTAACTAAGAGCAAATGCATAATTAGATCATTGATGAAGTTGTCCAATGTAGACAAACATTTTAGACTTGCCTTTTAGGACAGAGCTGATGAGCCTGTATGATACTGAGCTTTCTACGTGGGGAAAGGGGACATAATGTACTTGAAAAAATGTGGATGATAAAGCTATGGTACTGGTCACTCCATCTTTGCTTATAGTGAAATTTATGAGCTAGATCTAAAGTAGTATTTTCAAAATTACAAATTTATGATATCACAAAGGCTGTCATTGCCAGGGATTGAATGATGTTAATACTGTATTGTTGGTCATCAATTCAAAATAATGGTGATATACAAAGTCAATTCAAAGAGCAGCTTATGACAAACTGGAAAAAAAAAGGCTTATGACAAAAGAATAAATTACTAGATGAATGACAAATTAGTTTTGAGAAACTGAAATTGGTTCCTTCAAACTGCGATATGTCCCAGACTTAGCAGATCATTTGATTTATTAGATAATTGGAACATTTGGGGTTTATGACTGTGGTGTTTAACACAACTACATAACTAATACCGATAAGCTGTATTATTGGAAACATTTAGACACTGTCAAATGGGGAATGCCACATGGCCTATGTTCAGTAGATCATGTCATTAGAATTTTGTTACTAATGTAGAATTGGTGGTATTCGAACCTTGATATTTAGGATGGTAAATTGCATATAAAATTAAAGAAATATTGATGAGTCAATTAGGAGGCAAACTCTAAAACACCTCAACTTTAGATTGATGGACAAATGAGATATAAGAGGGCACATGATTACACCAGCAGCTCTTAGATGCGCATGGTTTTTAACCATTGCGCAAGGGGGGAAGTGACAGATGATTTGATGATTTTTTGATAAATAATTGATATTTTTTATTTTTTAGCCAAATGCAACATTTGTGTCCAAAAACAATGTCAGAATGAATTTAAGGATGGAGATGAAGTCAAATCAGAATTTGAGTATATTTGTATAATTTATGAAAAAAATATGAATTACATTTATTGTGAGTAACAGAGGCTCATTAACCATGCTGAAGATGCATTGAGAACCTTGGGAGAACAGTTTGGGACCCATAAACAAAATGACATGGCAAATCAGACAAACATTAAATTGGTTATTCACAGAAGAAAAGAGGTGTTTGTGAAGTATATGAAGCTAAATGTTGTACTTATGTTCCAAATAATACAGCTCCTGATGGATCATTCAACAAGGTAATGAAGAAACTGAATAATTTGAGAAGAAATCACTGAAAATGAAGGAGATAAGCATATTGGGAACTAGTTTGATAAAATATTTGAATTACGGGGTAAATGGTTTACTATAGTGAGAATAATAATAGCAGTGGCTGTTGCTATTTTTGTGTTGTTGTTCTGTTGTATTGTACCTTTTCTCAGATCAATGATGGCCAATGCAGCTGCCAAACAGATGATCAATGTATCTGTAAGATGATCTGGAGTCGATATCGGATACACCAACACTGGAGTGTATCCAATTGGTCCAGGGCTGGATGAACTGGACGAGTTTCTGTAAGACCGACTACATAAAGAGATGGAAGGGGTGCCTTTTTTATTTTTATCAAAGAGTTTGATCATGTTTTTGGTGAGAAAGGGAGTTAGTTACTTCATGTCTTTTCTTTGGGAAAAAAATAAAGTAAGTAATTTAGAACATGGGTAGAGTAGGCAGTTAGTAAGTTGGTGTTTTGTTTATTATTTTGGCTTAAAACCCTCTTCCTGTTTTTATTTTCATTTTTATCTTTTATTATTATTATTCAAGTTATTATATTTATATTACACTACATGAATGAGAGGGGACGACTGAGGGTCTGAAGCAGGTCATTATCCGTGTTACGAGGTAATGCAACCAGATTTAAAGGGAAATGACAAGAATGTTTTCTTAAATTTTTTTTTATTACTATATTCATTTATTTACTCATCATTACTTTGGAGTTGTAATGTGTACTCACTAACCTACTGAAAAGTCCAATGGAACTCAAAAGAAGAAAGGGTCGACGAGTACATCAGTGCATGGCAGCCTGGGCAGACTCTACTGGTGGTTTAAAAACCCGCTGTCAGCCCCAACACCAGACAGTGCCCTAGGAAGAACCAGGGTACCTCTGGCAACGGTGGAGCAGCCCAGATAGCGCTCCAGGCCACCGGAAGTGCCTGAGAGTTCCTCTGACACCATGGGAAAACCAGAGCACCAAAATTAATAATCTTATATTAACCATAATGAGTTTAATCATTGATATATTCTATATACATGACAAGACATTCCACGCACATGCCTTAACACAAATTGTAGACCCCCTAGAGTGTTTAGTTAGAGAGGCAGAGCCTTTTACACTTCCCTAGTAAAAATTGTGGGCAGTGATGTTTGACTCTGACCTCTTCTGGAGTGCAGTCACATGAGGCAGCCATTTGGTAGTGAAAAGGAGGACCACTATTGGTCCTGAGACTTAAGATGAGAGGGCTGACTTGTGAGGTTGCACAAAAGGGAAATGGAAGTGGGAATTAAGAGATTCCCAGAGGGGGGATATGATGGAGTATTTTATCCATCCTTTAGAAAACAATTGTAGAATTAGTTTGCTTATTATAAAAGCTAGAAGTGTTTTGAGGCCTCTTGGCCTTTGTAACTGTAAGGGTCAAGCAAGTTTACTTGACCACTAAGAATATTTTGATTGTAATTTTCCACTAGACAACAGGTGGCTGTGAAATGAACAAGACCATTGTCAATGGTGTCACGTGAAGGCCTCTTGCCTCTGGGAGTGTTGACTTTTGATACAATGTTTCATTTGGCCAATGGGAAAAGGGTTGACCATCAATTGGCAGAAGGCCATGAGAAATGAAGTCAAAAGATGTACAGTAGCTGGAAGCTGGTCACCCTTACTAAGAAAATTCTCTTACATAAGAAACACTTGCAATGACTATGGCAGAAAGGTCGGGGAGTACATGGAAAGGAGGTGTGGGAGAAGAGCCCACGTAGATGATATCATGGAAAATAACTGTTAGGGTGAATATTACCAGCCAATGATATTACTTTGGTGTATTTTAAGAGATAAGAAAAAGCCATTGATATTAATTTGGTGTGTTTTTAAGAGATAAGAAAAATGTATAAAAACTGTGCCCCGGCTAAGGGAGCCTCAGATGTGAAGCTGGCATCTCACTTTATTGTTTGACAATAAAGTTAACACTTCTGAGACCTGGAACTTCGACTTTGTGAGTTTTTCTGAGACCTGAAACTTAGACTCTGAGTTTTTCTTCGAGACCACATCTGAAGGGACAAAGAAACATCAAATCTGCCACAACACTGTATAAAGTGATGACCTGCAATGGTTACCTTAAAGAGCTATTTCTGCTTGATTTAACCCATACAACTTTTTCTGGGGTAAAAATTAATGTATTTAAGTTGGTTTAGTAAGGTTTAATTATTGACTTCAACAAAATTAGTTAATTTGCCATTACAATAACAGGTTACCACAATATGTTACAATTTTTTTATTCCATTCCCAATCAAGTTAAATGGTAAAGTTAAACAGCAGCAAAATGTGCATGTAATAGTGATTTCATTACACAAAAGAACAGTGGTCCCCCGTTAGATGGTAAAGTGTGACACCTGTTTGGTTGCCTTTACTTTTAGCAATGTTTCATATCTCTGAATGTAATAGCAATGTTCATAATAAAACTAAAACACCAGATATTGCCATAAAAATACAATTTAGAAAGATTTTAAAGGTCAAAACTCAGTTTTATGTTGATTGTTGCATTGAAAATCTTCAGTTGGTTCAGCTAAATTGTCAGTGTTAAAAGACATTTAGTTCACATAATTTAATTGATATAACTGACAACTTTGAGATCTGACCTGCAAAATATTTACAGTGTGTTTTGTGATGGTAAGAAATGGCAAAACAATCAAACAGATTTTGCAATTTGCCATCTAACAGGGGACCAAAAGCATTATATTTAATTGAATCAATTCACTTTATAAAGTGGTATTACTTCAAAGAGCTATTTCTGCTTGATTTAACCCATAAAACTTTGTTTTGTTGTTATAAATTAAAGTATTTAGGTTGGTTCAGTAAGGTTTAATAATTGACTTGAACAAAATTAGCTAATTCACCATTATAATAACAGGTTACCATAATAGGTTACCATTTTTTATTCACCATTTCATGCCCATTTTCATACAAGTTAAAGTGTACATGGTGAAGTTAATCAGCAGCAAAATGTGCATGTTATATTGATTTCATTACACAAAAGGACACTGGTCCCCTGTTAGATGGTAAAGTGACACCTGCTTGGTTGCCTTTATATTTAGCAATATTTCCTATTCTGACTATCTCTGAATGTAATAGCAATGTTCATAATGTTCATCGCTGTAGAAAGATTTTAAAGGACAAAACTCAGTTTTATGTTGATTCCTGCACTGAAAATCTTCAGTTGGTTCAGCTAAAGTGTCAGTTTAATTCACATAATTTAATTGAGATAACTGACAATTTGGCAGCAATGCAGTGAGTTAACGTAAAATTTTGAGATCTGAGTGTGTTTGTGATGGTAAGAAATGGCAAAGCAACCAAACAGATGTAGCAATTTACCATCAAACAGGGGACCAAAGGCATGTTGTTTAATCAAATCAAATTTCACTGTATAAAGTGATGACCTGCAATTGTTACCTTAAACAGCTATTTCTGCTTGATTTAACCCATAAAACCTAGTTTTGTTGAAATTGGTAGGTTGGTTCAGTGATGTTAAATAATATTTTTATATTTATAACTTTATATTTAGCAATATTTTGTATTCTGTATATCTTTGAATGTAGCAGCAATGTTCATAAAAACACTAAAACACCTATTTTTGTTATTAAAATACACTGTAAAAAGATTTTTAAGGTCAAAATGAATGAAAATGAAGAACTGGCAGAGCAACCAGATGATTTCACACCATCTAACAGGGGACCAGTATCCATTTGTTTAATATAATCACTAACCTGATAAAATGGTGACCTGCAATTGTAACCTTATACCTGTTTCTGCTAGATTTAAACTTTTGAACTTAGTTCTTGCAATAAAAAATACACTGTAATAAGATTTAGGTCAAAATTAATTTTTATGTTGATTGTTTCATTGAAAATCTTTGGTTGGTCTAAGAAATGAAGTGCCAGTGTTCAGTTCACATAATTTAATTGAGCCAACTGAGGATTTTTTAATAAAGCAAGTTTTGAAGTTTTTGGCTCAACAGTGGAAACATGGCTAGTGAGTCTCTTATATGATGGGCAGGAGGAACACAGTCCAGTCCTTGAAATCTTTTTAAATTGGTGTAAGAAATCAAATCTTGATTCTCTTAACATCTCTAAACATCTCCAAAACAAAGGAAATGTCTATTAATTTTAGAGAGCATAAATTATTTTTTAATTAATAGGCAGCCAGTACAATCAGTCCAAAATTATAAATATCTTGATGTACTTGACAATAAGCTTAAATGGGATATGTGGACTGATCATATACTGTATGAAGCAACAACAGAGAATACATTTCTTAAAGAAAATACTCTTCTGTAATGTCCAAAACATTAGCTTTTGAACTGTTGCCGTCTGGCTGACTGTATTTTTCCCCCGTTGTATTTAAAGGTCCTGTTCTTCGTGATCCCATGTTTCAAACTTTAGTTAGTGTGTAATGTTGTTGTTAGAGTATAAATAAAATCTGTAAAATTTTAAAGCTCAAAGTTCAATGCCAAGCGAGATATTTTATTTAACAGAAGTCGCCTACATCGAACGGCCAGTTTGGACTACATTCCTCTACTTCCTTCTTTAATGACGTCACTAAAACAGTTTTTTGACTAACCTCCGCCCACAGGAATACACAAGAGTTGCGTTTGTAGAGTGTGTTTGTCGCCATGACGTCAAAACGCTGTTATTTTCATCCCGCAGTCCAATCACCTTTGTTTGGCCTTCCCAGGGACGCTGTACTTAGAGATCAATGCTGTCGAATCACAACACAGGAACCGCTGGCACAATCAGAACTCGATACGTATTTCTGAAGGAGGGACTTCATAGAACAAGGAAGTCATCAGCCCGTTTTTATGACAGTGGAAACAGCGGTATACAGATAAGTAAATTATGTGAAAAATACTGTGTTTTTTTACACGCGAAACATGAACATATGTTATATTGCACACTATAAACACAATCAAAGCTTCAAAAAAACACGAAAAACGGGACTTTTAAAACTGATTCAAATGGTTTTTCCTCAAGCAATTCAACATTTAAAATTTTTAATAACTGATGGTTTGGTCATTCTTTTTTTTATTTGTATATTGTGTATGCTTATGCCTACTGTGATCCCTTATGCCTGTGTGAACATTACATAATTATATAAAGTTACAGAATGACTTCACTACCAGTTCACTGTTCACATACACAGCTCCATTGCAGGCTATGGAGGTCCCCTGTTGGATAGGTAGACATCGGTCAGAGTTGCAGGTCCCCTCTTGGCATATTTTTTAAAAAATAAAAAAAATGCTCATTTGAAGTTATATTATGAAAAAAGACCTTAAAAGAAAATTTTGTCTGTCATTTTTGTTTCTTCAAAATGACCAGAAACACTGGTCCCCTCTTGGCGGGTGTAGAGTGATAGTCCCCTGTTAGTAATATAGGCGTGTATGTGTGTGTGTGTGTGTGTGTGTGTTTGTTTACAAAAATTAAAAACAATATTTTAGAAAGTGTCAGTGCAGAAAGATGAACGTGATGAACAGTAAGAATGAATCCAGCATGTTCTTCATTTCTCTTTACACCTTAAATATACTTTACATTGTGATTCATGTGTGAGAGTCAAATATGATCTTACCACAGTTTCTCCAGTTTACAGTGAGGATCCTGTAGTACAGCAGACAGCAGATTCACTAAATCTCCTATTTTATTCCCAGACAGACTCAGATCTCTCAGGTGTGAGGGGTTTGATCTCAGAGCTGAAGTCAGAGCAGCACAACCTTCATCTGTGACTCCACAATCTCTCAACCTGTAGAGAACAATGACACACTCTTCACTCTCTCAGTTCAGATCAGATCAGTTTAGCAGTGAATCCATTATTAAAGAGAAAATACAAACTTAAAGCAAAAATCAAAAATCAAAACGTGTGATAAATGAGATGAGATGAAAATGTCACAGAGCACAAAACATGAAGTGTGTGTGTGAATGTTTTCGTGATTTATGAGGACACAAATTTGTATGGCTATTGACATGGTATTATGTTTATGAGGACATTTAAGGAGTCCTCATATTTAAAAATAGCTTTATAAACATAATAAACAATGTTTTATTAAAAATGTAGACAGTTTCCTTGATGGGTAGGTTTAGTGTTAGTGTAGGGGGACAGAAAATATGGTTTGTTCAGTATATAAAAACCATTACGCCTATGGAATGTTCCCACAACTCACAAAAACAAATGTGTGTGTGTTTACAAAATTAAAAACAATACTTTAGAAAGTGTCAAAGCAGAAAGATGAACGTGATGAACAGAAAGAATGAATCCAGCATGTCCTTCACTTCTCAGTTGTGTTGAGCTCGAGTTTGTTTAAAGTCAAGAGACTGAAATGTTGATTGTGTGAAAGTGTGTATTTCAGTGTGACTCTCAGTCCTGCAGTATCATGTGACTGAGGAGCAGATCGTGTGTTCAATCATTTACAGCTCAATCAGCTGAACTCACAGCAGCAGAAAGAGGCTGAACACTTCAAATATACTTTACATTGTGATTCATGTGTGAGAGTCAAATATGATCTTACCACAGTCTCTTCAGTTTACAGTGAGGATCCTGTAGTACATCAGACAGCAGATTCACTGATTTTCCTATTTTATTCACAGACAGATTCAGTTCTCTCAGGTGTGAGGGGTTTGATCTCAGAGCTGAAGTCAGAGCAGCACAACCTTCATCTGTGACTCCACAATCCCTCAACCTGTAGAGAACAATGACACACTCTTCACTCTCTCAGTTCAGATCAGTTTAGCAGTGAATCTATTATTAAAGAGAAAGTACAAACTTAAAGCAAAAATCAATATGTGTGATAATTGAGATGAGATGAAAATGTCACAGAGCACAAAACATGATGTGTATGTGTTGTGATTTATGAGGACACACATTTGTATAATGACATGGGTATTACAAGTAGAGTGTGACTTATTACTCCATGTCCCCATTTTTCAAAAGGCTTATAAATCATACAAAATGAGTTTTTTGAGAATTTAAAAATGCAGACAGTTTCTTTGATGGGTAGGTTTAAGGGTAGGGCTGATCAAATATACTTTACATTGTGATTCATGTGTGAGAGTCAAATATGATCTTACCACAGTTTCTCCAGTTTACAGTGAGGATCCTGTAGTACATCAGACAGCAGATTCACTGAATTTCCTATTTTATTCTCAGACAGATCTAGATCTCTCAGGTGTGAGGGGTTTGATCTCAGAGCTGAAGTCAGAGCAGCACAACCTTTAACTGTGACTCCACAATCCCACAACCTGTAGAGAACAATGACACTCTCTTCACTCTCTCAGATCAGATCAGTTTAGCAGTGAATCCATTATTAAAGAGAAAATACAAACTTAAAGCAAAATGAATATGTGATAAATCATTGAGATCTCAAATGTCACAGAGCACAAAACATGATATGTGTGTGTGTGTGTGTGTGTGTGTGTGTGTGTGTTTTCATGATTTATGAGGACACAAATTTGTATGGCTTTTGACATGGTATTACACTGGTACTACAACGTAAACATGTTTATGAGGACATTTCATGAGTCCTCATGTTTAAAATAGCTTTAAAAACATACTTGTATACTAGTGATGTAAAAATGCTGAATGTTTCCTGTGATGGGTAGGTTTAGGGTTAGTGTAGGGGGACAGAATATACAGTTTGTACAGTATAAAACCATTACGTCTATAGAGAGTCCCTGTAAACCATTTACATGTGTGTGTGTGTGTGTGTGTGTGTGTGTGTGTGTGTGTTTTACAAAATTAAAAACAATAGAAAGTGTCAATGCAGAAAGATGAACAGAAAGGTGCCGAAGGACGTGTTTTCAAAGGATGTAATATAAGTCTAAGGTGTCCCCTGAATGTGTCTGAAGTTTCAGCTCAAAATACCTCATAGATTTTTTTTTTATTCATTTTTTTAACTGCCTATTTTGGGGCATTATTATAAATGAGCCGATTCAGGGTGTGTGGCCCCTTTAAATCTCGTGCTCCCCACCCTCAGAGATCGTGCTTGCCTTAAACAGCATAAACAAAGCTCACACAGCTAATATAACCCTCAAAATGGATCTATACAAAGTGTTCATCATGCAACATGTCTAATCGCGTTAGTATGGTAATTATTTGCATGCTTACATCTGATTCTGAATTAATTTGAGGCTGTGCTCCGTGGCTAACGGCTAATGCTACACTGTTGGAGAGAATTATAAAGAATGAAGTTGTGTTTATGAATTATACAGACTGCAAGTGTTTAAAAATGAAAATAATGACGGTCTTGTCTCCGTGAATACAGTAAGAAACGATGGTAACTTTAACCACATTTAACAGTACATTAGCAACATGCTAACGAAACATTTAGAAAGACAATTTACAAATATCACTAAAAATATCATGATATCATGGATCATGTCAGTTATTATTGCTCCATCTGCCATTTTTCGCTATTGTCCTTGCTTGCTTACCTAGTCTGATGATTCAGCTGTGCATATCCAGATGTTAATACTGGCTGCCCTTGTCTAATGCCTTGAACATGGGGTGGTATATGCAAATATTGGGGGCGTACATATTAATGATCCCGACTGTTACGTAACAGTCGGTGTTATGTTGAGATTCGCCTGTTCTTCGGAGGTCTTTTAAACAAATGAGATTTATATAAGAAGGAGGAAACAATGGAGTTTGAAACTCACTGTATGTCATTTCCATGTACTGGAAACTCTTGTTATTTAACTATTCCAAGGTAAATTCAATTTTTGATGGCACCTTTAAATATACTTTACATTGTGATTCATGTGTGAGAGTCAAATATGATCTTACCACAGTATCTCCAGTTTACAGTGAGGATCCTGTAGTACATCAGACAGCAGAGTCACTGAATTTCCTATTTTATTCTCAGACAGACTCAGATATCTCAGGTGTGAGGGGTTTGATCTCAGAGCTGACGTCAGAGCCAAACAACCTCCATCTGTGACTCCACAATCTCTCAACCTGTTGAGAACAATGACACACTCTTCACTCTCTCAGTTCAGATCAGATCAGTTTAGCAGTGAATCCATTATTAAAGAGAAAATACAAACTTAAAGCAAAAATCAATATGTGTGATAACTGAGATATAAAATGTCTCAGAGCACAAAACATGCTGTGTGTGTGTTTCATGAGTCCTCATGTTTAAAATAGCTTTAAAAACATACTAAACAATGTTTTCTGTGATGAGTAGGTTTAGGGTTAGTGTGGGGGACAGAATATACAGTTTGTACATGTATAAAAACCATTATGCCTATGGAGAGTCCTAATTTTGATAGCAAAACAAACCTGTGTGTGAGTGAGACTTTACAAAATTAAAAACAATACTTTAGAAAGTGTCAATGCAGAAAGATGAACGTGATGAACAGTAAGAATGAATCCAGCATGTTCTTCATTTCTCAGTTGTGTTGAGCTCGAGTCTGTTTAAAGTCAAGAGACTGAAATGTTGATTGTGTGAAAGTGTGTATTTCAGTGTGACTCTCAGTCCTGCAGTATCATGTGACTGAGGAGCAGCTCATGTGATCAATCATTTACAGCTCAATCAGCTGAACTCACAGCAGCAGAAAGAGGCTGAACACTTCAAATATACTTTACATTGTGATTCATGTGAGAGAGTCAAATATGATCTTACCACAGTTTCTCCAGTTTACAGTGAGGATCCTGTAGTACATCAGACAGCAGATTCACTGAATTTCCTATTTTATTCTCAGACAGACTCAGATCTCTCAGGTGTGAGGGGTTTGATCTCAGAGCTGAAGTCAGAGCAGCACAACCTTCATCTGTGATTTCACAATCCATCAACCTGTAGAGAACAATGACACACTCTTCACTCTCTCAGTTCAGATTAGCAGTGAATCCATTATTAAAGAGAAAATACAAACTTAAAGCACAAATCAATATGTGTGATAATTGAGGAATAAAATGTCAGAGAGCACAAAACGTGTGTCTGTGTGTGTGATTTTGTGGTTTATTAGGACACATGGGTATTACACTGGTATTATGATGTAAACATGTTTTATGAGGACATTTCATGAATCCTCATATTTAAAAAAGCTTTAAAGATGCCCTAGAACTTTTTTTCACAAGATGTAAAATAAGTCTAAGGTGTCCCCTGAATGAGTCTGTGAAGTTTCAGCTCCAAATACCCCATATATTTTTTTTAATTAATTTTTCTGCCTATTTTTGAGGATCATAATAAATACACTGATTCAGCGCACGTCCACTTTAAATTCTCATGCTCCCCGCCCCCTCGAGCTCTCGACTCTATAAATACATTGCATAAAAAAGTTCACACAGCTAATAAAACCCTCAAAATGGATCTTTACAAGATGTTCATCATGCATGCTGCATGTATGCATCGGATCATATAAGTAGTATTTATTTGGATGTTTACATTTGATTCTGAATGAGTTTGAGGCTGTGCTCCGTGGCTAACGGGCTAAAGCTAACATTACACACTGTTGGAGAGATTTATAAAGAATGAAGTTGTGTTTATGAATTATACAGACTGCAAGTGTTTAAAAATGAAAATAGCGATGTCTCTTGTCTCCGTGAATACAGTAATAAACGATGGTAACTTTAACCACATTTAACAGTACATTAGCAACATGCTAACGAAACATTTAGAAAGACAATTTACAAATATCACTAAAAATATCATGTTATCATGGATTATGTCAGTTATTATTGCTCCAACTGCCATTTTTCGCTATTGTTCTTGCTTGCTTACCTAGTCTATTGATTCAGCTGTGCACAGATCCAGACGTTAATACTGCCTTGTCTAATGTCTTGAACATGGGCTGGTATATGCAAATATTGGGGGCGTACATATCAATGATCCCGACTGTTACATAACAGTCAGTGTTATGTTGAGATTTGCCTGTTCTTCGGACGTTTTTTAAACAAATTAGATATAAGAAGGAGGAAACAATGGAGTTTGAGACTCACTGTATATCATTTCCATGTACTGAACTCTTGTTATTCAACTATTCCAAGGTAAATTCAATTTTCCATTCTATGGCACCTTTAAAAACATACTAAACAATGTTTTAATAAAAAATGTAAAAATTTAGACAGTTTGTATATGTTTTCTATAGTTTGTAGAGTAAAAAACCATTACGTCTATGGAATGTCCTTACTTTGATAGCAAAACAAACCTGTGTGTGTGTGTATTTTTACAAAATGAAAAACGTCTTGGGTTACGAGTGTAACCCTTGTTCCCTGAGTAAGGGAACGAGATGCTACGTCAGTGACGTGATGGGAATCCTCTGCATTTTTGTGTTCGTGAAGCACTATTGTATCCAACCAATGAGAGAACGTGACGTCAGAGGCGGGCGACGTCGCGGACCGGAACTTATAAAGCATGCCCGGAAACAAAGAACGCTAGCTTCTGTGATAAGTCTGAAGTAAGCGCTCCAGGCATGCTGGAGGTACGGCAACGTGACGTAGCGTCTCGTTCCCTTACTCAGGGAACAAGGGTTACACTCGTAACCCAAGACGTTCCCTTTCGTGGGAACTATCGACGCTACGTCAGTGACGTGATGGGAACGCTGTCCCCACTACGCCATGCCTCTGAGTGCCTGGCTGCTATCTTGTAACACCAAAGCACCCGGAGTACTACTCACATTAAGATTATAAAATCTGATGAAGGTGTGCTGGGATGACCATCCAGCAGCGCCACAAATATCCGCCAAGGAAACTCCTGACATGTGAGCTCTTGAAGCAGCCATACCTCGAGTTGAGTGTGCCCTGACATCCAAAGGACACGGGTGCCCTAGGGCTTTATAAGACAAAGTGATGGCCTCAACCACCCACTTACTCATCCTTTGCTTGGACGCTGGGCCCCCTCGACTCGGGGACCCGTAACATATGAACAGTTGATCTGACATTCTCCACAGGGCAGCTCTGTGAACATATGCGTCCAACGCCCTCACAGGGCACAGCAGATTAAATTTTTCCTGATCTGGATTAGAGAATGGAGGGGGATAAAAAGCCTCCAAAACAATAGGACCTGGGACCCTAGTGGGGACCTTAGGTATGTAACCAGGCCTTGTATGTAGAAAGGCCTTAACCATGCCTGGTGCAAACTCCAAACATGATGGTAAAACCGAAAGAGCTTGAAGGTCACCAATCCTTTTCAAGGATGAGATGGCCAGCAAAAACACAGTCTTCAATGTGAACATTTTATCTGACACATCCTCCAAAGGTTCAAAGGGCGCCTCAGCCAACCCTTGTAACACAATGGCTAAGTCCCAGGTCGGAGATTTTGGGCGTACTGAAGGCCTCAACCTCAGTGCGCCACGAAGGAAGCGAAAAACTAAGGGGTCTCGACCTACCGAGACACCACCCATAGGGGTATGATAGGCTGAGATAGCAGCAACATACACTTTTAATGTGGAATGAGTTAAACCTTCTGAAAGCTTTTCTTGAAGGAATTGAAGCACACAGCTGATAGAAGAATGGACCGGGTCCACCCCAAGATGATTACACCACGTAGAGAACACCTTCCACTTATACATATAAAGCTTCCTTGTAGATGGAGCTCTGGACTGAAGGATGGTCTCCACAACCTCGGTTGGGAGACCAGATTCTATGAGCCTTGCCCCCTCAGGGGCCAGGCCCACAGTTTCCACATTTCTGGACGGGGATGTAAAATCATGCCGCCCACTTGGGACAGGAGATCCTGTCTGACTGGAAGCTCCAGAGGAGAGCCGTGAAGAAGCGACACTAGGTCCGCAAACCATATTCTCGTTGGCCAGAAAGGAGCCACCAATATCAGGTCTACCCCTTCCTGATGGACTTTGTCCAGAACTCCCGGGAGCAGAGAGACTGGGGGAAAAGCATACAGACGTCGCCTCGGCCACGTCTGTATCATGGCATCCAACCCCAGAGGAGCTGGGTGCCTCAGAGAGTACCACAGAGGGCAATGAGTTGACTCCTCTGTGGCAAAGAGATCGACTTCCGCTCGACCGAATGTTTCCCATATAAGCTCCACTACCTCGGAGTGAAGCTTCCATTCCCCCGGACTCGCGCTCTGCCTCGACAGAGCGTCCGCCCCCATATTCAAATACCCCAGAATATACGCCGCCCTCAGCGAGAGTAATTTCCCTTGGGTCCACAGGAGGATGCGACTGACTAATTTGCATAGTGGACGAGACCGCAATCCCCCTTGGTGATTTATGTAGGAGACCACCGTAGTGTTGTCTGTCTGAATCAACACATGATGGCCCCTGAGGTCGGGGAGGAAGTGCTTCAGAGCCTGAAACACTGCCAGCATCTCTAGCCGATTTATGTGCCAAGAGAGCTGGTGTACCTCCCAACGACCTTGAGCTAAGCGACCACTCATGATCGCTCCCCAGCCCGTGAGGGACGCATCTGTCGTAAGCATTACGCGACGACATGAAGTTCCCAACACGGGTCCCTGGGACAGGAACCAAGGCTTTTTCCACATGACCAGAGCACGAAGGCACCGCCGCGTGACTTTGATCATGCGAAAAGGATTTCCCCTCGGAGAAAACCCCTTGGTCCTGAGCCACCACTGTAAGGGTCTCATGTGCAGAAGGCCAAAAGTAACAACGTTGGACGCAGCTGCCATCAGACCCAACAGTCTCTGAAACTGTTTTACAGTGAGTGACCGGCCTAACTTCACCCCATTCACGGCCCCGAGAATGGACGTCACACGAGCGGGAGACAACTGCGCCCGCATCGTGATCGAATCCCAGATTACCCCAAGATAGTTGGCAACCTGACTCGGAACCAGCACACTTTTCTTGGCATTGAGCCTCAGCCCAAGCTTCTTCATGTGCAACAGCACAACATCTCGATGTTGAGCTGCCAGACGTTCTGTTTGAGCTAAAATCAACCAATCGTCGATATAGTTCAGCACGCGGATGCCCTGGAGTCTCAGAGGAGCCAAGGCTGCATCCACGCACTTTGTGAACGTGCGGGGTGATAGAGATAGGCCGAAGGGAAGAACCTTGTATTGGTATGCTTCGCCCCCGAAAGCAAACCTGAGGAACTTCCTGTGAGAAGGATGGATGGATATGTGAAAATATGCGTCCTTTAGATCTATCGCCACAAACCAGTCCTCGGATCTGATCTGTGGAATAATCTGTTTGAGTGTAAGCATCTTGAACTTCAACTTCTTTACCGATCGATTTAGTATACGTAAATCGAGAATCGGACGCAACCCTCCATCTTTCTTTGGAACAATGAAGTAGCGGCTGTAAAAGCCCGACATTTTGCTGGGAGAGGGAACCCGTTCTATAGCCCCTTTTTGCAAAAGCGTCGTAACTTCTTGTTCCATTACCAGAGACTGCTCTGGAGCTACCACTGTGTGAATCACTCCACTGAACCTGGGCGGACGAGAACCGAACTGAATTCTGTAACCCTGTTCTACCATGAGCAGCACCCATTTCGAAATATTCGGAAGACGTTTCCATTCTTCCAAAAATTCTACTAAGGGAACCAGCCTCTCGAGACTGGTCTCTGGTGTTTTTTGAGCACTTGGCTCGTTTATCTGACGCGGCGCACCGGCCGATAAGCGAATCACGTGCTGGCCGACCCTCCTCGGAGGATCGACTGGGACTGCTGCGCCCTGTCGCACATTGGGTGGCAGGGTTGGCAGAACAGTCCCCTGAGGGCACCTATGGGGAATGATAGAAATGAATCGTCGAACCCCTTCGGAGGGGACTGCCCTCAGAAACCCTGACCCATGAGCGTCAGGATTTCTTTTGGGAAGCCTTCCGGGAAATGATGACGGTCCTCAGATCCGCCCTACCCCCGGAAGGCTTCGGCTGTGCAGCACGCTCCGGTCCCCAAGCTTTCCGCGGGGGAGCACGGGCGGCCACACTAGCCTTTTGCTGGGACCTGTGTCCCGAGGAGCCGGCTGTCGGCTGAGGCTGCCCCCGCCCAGCAGCCTCAGGGGGATGAGATTTTCGGGGGAGGAATCTCTGGAACGCCGTTTTCTGCTTTTTCGCCTCCTCGAACCTGTTGACGACAGTGTTGACTGCGTCACCGAACAGGCCCTCGGAGGAAAGCGGCGCATCCATAAGGATATGTTTGTCCTTGTCTTTGATGTCAGCAAGATTGAGCCACAGATGTCTCTCCGTGGCCACCAGGGCTGCCATAGAGCGGCCTACTGACTTGGCCGTCTCCTTGGTGGCACGGAGAGCTAAATCTGTGGCCTTCCTCAGCTCCTGAATAGTCTCAAAGGTAGCCTCCCCACTCTCGTCAATCTCCCCCAGCAGATCAGCTTGGCATGCCTGCAGTATTGACATTGTGTGCAGACATGCCGCAGCCTGACCCGCTGCCGAATAAGCCTTGCCCACCAGATTCGATGTTTGCTTTAGAGGTCTGGTGGGCAACGTCGGGGATTTCAGGGACGATGCAGACTCAGGCGAGAGATAGCTCGCAAGCGTCTCCTCAACCTGAGGCATCGCCCCATAACCATGTTGCTTCAGCCCAGTGATGTTGCTGTACATTGATGTCTGTGGGCTGAAGACACGGTACTGCACGGGTCTATTCCATGACCTCGACACCTCGGTGTGGAGGTCGGGAAAGAACGGCAGTCCCCGACGCTGGGGTAGTGACCTAGCTGGGAGGAAGCGTTCATCCAACTTGCTTTTAACTTTAGGAACGCTTTCCTCCACGGGCCAGCTTATTTTCAGTTTTTCTACTGCCCGGGTCACTACCTCCATAAGCTCCTCATGGGCTGGAGATGAGGATGACGGTCCCTCATCACCACCCTCGACACCCATCAACCTTCTCGGAGGAAGATATATTCAGTGTCGGTGCCTCCCTTTGAGGGGAAGAAACCGCAGCGCGTGCTTCCACCACCAAAGGAGAGACACTAGATCTAGCAGGTAAGGGGAGCGATAAGGCAGAGCCCGTCTCTCCCCCCTCTGCTAGATCCATTTGTGAACCCCACGAGTGCAGCCTTCGCTGTGCCTCGGCAGCAGCGGGACCAGACCCGCGGGGAACACTCGCCGCGGCGCCCTCCTCAAAGAGCGCCCCGGCGTGAGCGCAGCGTCCTGAGAGTGAGCCGCTCACAGTGCACACAGACAGCCCCCTCAAGAGCTGCCTGTGCGTGCTCAACTCCCAGGCACTTCACACACATCTCGTGTGTGTCCCCTGCCACGATGAATCACGGGCAGGGAGGCGCACACTTAGTGAAACGCTGGCTTTCCGTCATTATTTTATATATATATATATATATATATATATATATATATATATATGTCTTATTCACTTCAGGAAACTCTTGTCCTCAGACGAAGAGATCACTTTTTGGCGAGATGGTAGACAAACAACAGTAAATAAGACAAACAAGATACAAATAGCGCTTGCTGAAGACAACAGAAGCTAGCGTTCTTTGTTTCCGGGCATGCTTTATAGGTTCCGGTCCGCGACGTCGCCCGCCTCTGACGTCACGTTCTCTCATTGGTTGGATACAATAGTGCTTCACGAACACAAAAATGCAGAGGATTCCCATCACGTCACTGACGTAGCGTTGATAGTTCCCACGAAAGGGAACAATACTTTAGAAAGTGTCAATGCAGAAAGATGAACATGATGAACAAAAAGAATGAATCCAGCATGTTCTTCATTTCTCTTTACATTTTCTTTACAAATATACTTTACATTGTGATTCATGTGTGAGAATCAAATATGATCTTACCACAGTCTCTCCAGTTTACAGTGAGGATCCTGTAGTACATCAGACAGCAGATTCACTGAATTTCCTATTTTATTCAGTGACAGATTCAGTTGTCTCAGGTGTGAGGGGTTTGATCTCAGAGCTGAAGTCAGAGCAGCACAACCTTCATCTGTGACTCCACAATATCTCAACCTGTAGAGAGATGAAAATCAAACAGCATAATAAACAGTTAAACTATCAAATAGCTTTCAAAAAGCAAGCAAGTAACTTTCAATTCCAATATAATTTAACAGTGTCAAATTCCTTTCCAAGATTCATGGTCAAATTCACACTAATCAAAAATGTTATGATTAAATTAAATTAATATTTATGTATTTATTAACTTTAAACCAAGGGTCTTCAACCGGGGGTTCACAGCGGTACTGCAGGGGTCCAACAATTAATTTAATCACAAAAATGTTTTGATTCCTTGAACTCAATGGCCAATCAGAGGTGTTTCATTTAGTCAGAATCCACTCACTGCTCAAAACACTGGAGTTTTTGTTCAGAGTTCTGCTCACAAATCCTCTCATTAACAAAGGTACGATACAATAGATTCATTATTCAGTGTAGAAAACTTTATTGATTATAATGGAACTCTGTGAGATCGTGAACTGAGATGAGTGACAGATTTTTAATGATTGTAAAGCGAGCACTCTTTCGAGGATATACATAATCTACTGAATAAAAGTTTTGTTTTTCTTGCTGCTGAGAGGAGCGATGGCCAATTACACACTGCAAAAACATGTCAAAATAGATACATATAATGTAAAAGCAGACTAATAGATTACTAGAAAAATATTCACATCAATATATTTTTGATATTCTATTCCAATTATTTGTAAAAGTAATGACTTAATAATAATGTTTAATAATCTTAAATGTCTCACTGCATGTTGCTATTCTTGTTATGGTGGAGCCGCTGCTACACATTACATCTGCTCTTTACTAGAGAATAATTTCAGATACTCATTGATTTGATTCTAAATTGAAATCTCACCATAAAATTAAAATATGAATTTTTAATTTTTCTAAACTTCAAGCTAAAGCTCAGATAAATGTTTAATTGTCCACCTGACTAGTAAAATTAAATGTATGACTCTATGTTAACCATACATCAAATGTGTTTTAGGAGATTTGAGCTTCTTGATAAAATGAGCTGTTGTTCCAATTTGGTCTTAGTTTTTATGTATCTTAATATCTACTTACAAACAAATATTTAAATTCCTTCTTTATGCACAAGAACATTCAACTGGTAAACCTGAATTATTTATTCATATGCAAATTCTCTGACTTTGTTTGAATATCTGAAGG
This sequence comes from Ancherythroculter nigrocauda, assembly GCA_036281575.1. Lineage (NCBI taxonomy): Eukaryota > Metazoa > Chordata > Actinopteri > Cypriniformes > Xenocyprididae > Ancherythroculter > Ancherythroculter nigrocauda. The sequence continues at coordinate 40,993,952 of VTFQ01000013.1, forward strand.
AATTTTACATTGTGACGGTTTAGAAAACATCAGAATACTGACCACTAAACTCTGGACAACTTCTGCAGCTCTGAAGATTTATTAACTTTTATTTTCCTGATGTTTTAACAGTGAAGTGATTGTTCTCAAAGATACTTACCGAACTGATCTGGATTCTTTAATCACAGGCAGCAGCTTGTGAAAAACTTTCATATCTTCAGCTTTATTGTTTCCTAGAATAAACTTTGTGAGATCAAATTCATCAAGCTTCTTCTCTGAGGTCAACAACACAAAAACTACAGCTGACCACTGAGATGAAGAGAGTTTGGCTTCCTTTAGTCTTCCAGATTTCAGATACTGTTGTATTTCCTCCACTAGTGAATGATCACCCAGTTCATTCAGACAGTGGAACAGATTGATGGATTTCTCTGGGGAGTCAATGGTCCTGATCTTCTTCTTGATATACTCAACTGTTTTCTTATTACTGTCAGATCTTCTTCTCCGTTTCATTAGTCCTTGTAGGAGAATCTGATGAGACTCCACTGACAGACCCAAAAGAAACCGCAGGAAAAGGTCCAGATGTCCATTTTTACTCTGTAGAGCCTCATTCACAGCTCTCTGATGTAGCTCAGATAATGAAACATGTCCTGATGAATTGAGCTGAAGCCAGTCCTTAACTTTATACCACAAACTCTGATCAAACACATTTATGTTGTTGTTTGTACAGGAGAGGTGCGCATATAGAGCTGCTAGATGTTCCTGAATGCTCAGATGAACAAAGCAGAAGACTTTCCCCTGATACCAGCCAAACTCCTCTCTGAAGATCTGAGTGCACAATCCTGAGTACAATGATGCTTCTGTCACATCAATGCCACACTCTCTCAGGTCTTCCTCATAGAAGATCACATTGCCTTTCACAAGCTGCTGAAAAGCCACTTTCCCCAGTTTGAGGATCATGTCTTCATCTGTCACGTTCTTCTCATAGTCCTTCTCATGTTTGATGTTGGTCTGAAGGATCAGGAAGTATGTGTACATTTGAGTGAGAGTCTTGGGAATCTCTCCACTCTCTGCTTCGCTCAACATCTTCTCTAGAACAGCGGCTGAGATCCAGCAGAACACTGGGATGTGGCACATGATGTAGAGGCTCCTTGATGACTTCAGGTGTGAGATGATTGTGTTGGCCAGACTCTGATCACTGATTCTCTTCCTGAAGTATTCCTCCTTCTGTGGCTCATTGAAGCCTCGTACCTCTGTCACTCGATGGACACACTCAGAGGGGACGAGATCAGCTGCTGCTGGTCTGGAGGTGATCCAGATGAGAGCAGAGGGAAGCAGATTCCCCACAATGAGGTTCATCAGCAGCACGTCCACTGAGGCTGATTCACTTACATCACACAACCTCACATCGCTCTGAAAATCCAGAGACAGACGACACTCATCCAGACCATCAAAGATTAACAATACTTTATATTTATCACTGGATATTTCCATTTCTTTTGTTTCAGGGAAAAACACATGAAGAAGATGTGAAAGACTGAGTGTTTTGTCCTTCATGAAATTGATCTCTCTGAAAGGAAGTGGAAATATGAGCTGGACGTCCTGATTCTCTTTCCCTTCAGCCCAGTCCAGGATGAACTTCTGCACAGAGACTGTTTTTCCAATGCCAGCGACTCCCTTTGTCAGCACAGTTCTGATGGGTTTGTCTTGTCCAGGTAAAGGTCTAAAGATGTCCTTGCATTGGATCGGTGTGTCCTCTGTTGCTGCTCTCCTGGATTGTGTCTCAATCTGTCTCACCTCATGCTCATTACTGATCTCTCCACTCTCACTCTCTGTGATGTAGAGCTCTGTGTAGATCTCATTCAGGAGTGTTGGGTTTCCCTGCTGTGCTGTTCCCTCATACAGACGCTCAAACTTCTTCATCAGATTTGATCTAAACCTGTTGAGAACTTCATGGCTGTAAAATTAGAATACCACATTATTACATGAGTTAATAAGCACAATGTCTTTTTTACATTCTGTATCATAATCAATGCATATCTTTTACAGAAACGTTATACCTCAGATCAGTCTGTGTATCTCCACTCGGAAAATGTGTTTTATGATCCATAGACGCGTCACTCCTCATAGACACACAGCTGGACTCTGGTTCTAAACTCTTCTGATGAACTGAACTACAACAAAGAGAGATTAAAGTGAATGATTTAAATTACTGTATTAAAAAACACTTAAATACAAAGTTCAGTCATGAAACTCTAACCGAGCACTGGCTGGTGCCACAGCATAGAAAGAACCAATCAATCAGAAGTAATTCCAAATCCACACAACCATATATATCGTACCCTAGCCTGCGATCGACAAGCTGTGCAATGTGAAGCACTGTTATCCCTCCTTCTCCCCAGCGCCACCTATAGAGATCTGCTACGGGGTTCTACCATTCTTGCAGCAGCATTTCTTTGTTGTTTTATTTGACTAAGCTAAACAATTTGTATTTGCTCAGCAACAACAGTAGCAGCAGCTTAGCAGATCTCGTATGCCAAAATCAAGCCATGTATACTTCATGCCCATTGCCAATAAATGCTGGTTGAATTTAATCCACTCCGAGAGTTGTCATGATTGAAATGATTTTATCCATAGAAAAACTTCAAGGTTTTTCATTTACACTGTTGATACAAAAACTGTACATTTAACTAAGCTCTCTCATAGATGTGTGTCTCTGTGTGAGCAACACTATGCATGATAAAATATCAGATAAAGAAAAAATATAAATTAATATTATGATAATAAATAATCAATTTTGTACAATGTTTATAATTTAGTATTTTGCCATACTATAATATTATTTTTATAGAAATGTTATACCTGAGATCAGTCTGTGTATCTCCACTCTTAAAATGTACTGGATGACCCATAGACCAGTCACTCCTCATAGACACACAGCTGGACTCTGGTTCTGATCTCTTCTGATCAACTGAACTATAACAGAACAGATTTGATCCTTTATGATTATAATCACTTTAAGATAAGGTCTTACAAGCATTTATCATCAAACATATTTTTGCATCCTAACAAAATATCTTGCCATCTTCAGACATTTAATCATCATTTAAAGGCGATTTAATCTAGTGTTTATTCAAAGTACCTGAATCCTGGAGAAAAATCTTCATCTCTGGATGTTTGTGTGTCATCCATGATGAATCTGAACAGTTGAAACAGAATCTGATCTCCAACACTGACTCTGGATGGAAGATCTTGTACAAACACAATAATTCAGCTTTTCCTCAGACAGGATCAAGAGACGCGGCGTTCACTCAAATACACAATGTTATTGTATGTTCACACAAATGCTAAAATAAATAACAGACAACACGAGACAAAACCATATTAATTTCTTTCAAAATAAAAAATATCAAACGCATTTCAAATAACTTTTTACGTCCTTCAGATAATGCGGAAGTCACCTGTAAGTCTCGTCACCTGAACACTCACCTTAATCAACATTTAATTATCGATTTAAAAAAAAACTCTTCCACCTTTTCTATCAAGTACCTAGGCCTACACGTAAATTAATGATTTAGCTTTTATAAATGTTCCTATAAAACATATATATTCCTGTTGTAGAATCGGTTCTGGTTGTTTAAATGGCGAAACATCAACTCTGCATATTTACTTTCACTTTTTATTTGTGACGCAAGCGACGATGACGTCACGCTATGCGCTCGTGCCGAAACCATAGACATCAGAGGTGTGTTCGACATCGGCTGCGGCCTCCCCATATAGGCGAGATTAGCCGCGTGCAGGCGGGGAGGTATGGCAAGCCATTTTAACATTTAAAAGTTAAGTTCGACTATCCGTAATTAACGTTGTAGATATCACCAACGTCTTTCTGACTAGTCGTAATTACATTTTGGATAGTCGGAATTGTCATTCGAGATATCTGTAACGTAATTGTGGCTAGTCGAAACGACAGATAGAGATATCTAATGCAGTTTTGACTAGGCAAAACTGAATTACAGATATCTGCAATGACGTCATTGAAAACGACATTCAACTCGTCACACATCTTAAATGACAATTGCAGATATCTGTAATTCAGTTTTGCCTAGGCAGAATGAAAGTTAACGATATCTCAAACGTCATTATGACTAGTGCAAATTATTGTGCATGACATTGCTCTATTTTAGATATCTATAAATAGGCTACGTAATTTCCCTTCCCTGGGAAGGGGATCATTTCCTTATTTCTATGAATAGAAGAAGAAAGAAGCAGTCATGGCGTTGGCTGTAATCGAAAAAAACACCAGAAAATGGCATGAAATTCAACGAGCCCTCACACAGGGGATTTGTGGAGAGAGAGAACGTCGTTCTATTGAAAACTGTGAAAGAAATCTCGGAAGAATTGAGCATTTGCTATCACCAGACACAAACAATGAACTCAAAAGCAGTTTGGCTCAACTGAAAACTCTAATAGACGCAAATTTCCATGCTGGGGAAGACAGACGTTTCTCTGTCAGGCGCATTAGTTCAGGTGAGTCTGTTTATCACTGTATTCATGTATTATCATATTCATTAACGTTAAAGGGGAAATCCGGCCGTTTTAACATATATGGTTTTCTCGGCTCACCCATAGACAGTAGAAGGGATCACCGCGGGAGCTGTAGGAAAAAAAAAAAAACGACAAAAAATGCAGCGCAATCTCATGAAGCTCCGTGCAGGAGCTCTTCTGCCATAAACAGTATAGAAACCATAAAATGATTAGACCACCATTTACTTGCATTAAGCAACTCTGTTGTTATTTTTATAATTAGTATTAATATAATTGTTATATAATATATTGCCACACTTATGGATTGACAACCATTACGTCACGTCCTGTTTGTTGCTGCCGCGTTGTTTGAGCTAGAGCTCCGTCGAGCTGATTCCTAATTGTTTGTTTTTGCCTCGTAAAATCTAACTTATAATCTATCACTCTTTCTTTTTCGGTGGGGGAACACATCCCCAACATTATTTTATATAAAAAACATTTGGATTACCTTGATATCGCTAGTTTTATCCGACTTCCCGAACTTTCGCTACTAGCTTTAGCCCGTTAGCATTAGCGGCGTGCCACGCCCACGCTACGCTAGCGTTTGTACTCTTCTCTCTCACAATATTATTGTTTCATCTAAGTTACTCTAATGGCGAGTGTTTCTCTACCTTTGTGTGCAGGTGAGGACACGTTTGAGCTGCATGCGGTGCAGTTGGAACTGGAGGCCGTGGAGCGGCAGATCCGGATCCTTCTCGAGAAGCAGGCCGAGTTACGCGAGCGGCAGACAGCGCTGGAAACTTCTCGCGCTGACGCTCACCAACCCTCGGTAAGTTTGCAGCGCGATATTAACACTCCTGCCTCCTCTACGCCGTGTGTTTCTCTGCACAGGGCCCGAGCACCAAGAACGCATTCATCCCAGCCCTCGTTCACTCCGGCGCCGTCACACCAGGGACCTTGGGTGCTTCAGCAGCGGAAGACGCGAGCCAGGCCTCGGACCAGGACCTCTCCTCCGCCGCCCCCGGTCTTCGACGTCTCGACACGGAACCGCTTCTCCCCTCTTCGCGAGGCAGAACGCGACGCCGTGGTCATCGGAGACTCCATCGTCCGCCACGTCCACGCTACCACAGCCAAAGGTAAGGTGCGCAGTCACTGTTTTCCTGGTGCTCGTGTTCTCGATGTCTCTGCGCAGATTCCCGCGATCCTCAACGGTGTTGAGACCATCGGAGCTGTAGTGCTGCACGCGGGGGTGAACGACACCAGGCTGCGGCAGACGGAGGTGCTGAAGCAGGACTTCAGAAGCCTGATCGAGACGGTACGAGCCACATCGCCCGCGACGAAGATCATCGTGTCCGGACCGCTTCCGACGTACCGACGAGGACATGAAAGGTTCAGTAGATTATTTGCTTTAAATGAATGGTTGATGTCTTGGTGTAATGAACAGAAGCTGCTCTTTGTAAATAATTGGAATCTTTTCTGGGAGCGTCCTAGGCTTTTCCGTGCTGATGGCCTGCACCCCAGCAGCATCAGAGCTGATCTTCTGTCAGAGAACATCTCCAAGACGCTTCGCACCATATGACTAGTAAGTCAAACCTCAAATCACAGCCTGTGTTCTGCCCACTTCATTGATAGAAATGTGAGTGTAGTACAGTCTATAGAAACTGTGTCTATTCCCCGAATAGTGAGGTTTAACAATAAAAATAAAGGATCTAGAAAAAACCTAATCGTGATCAAACCAGATTTTTGTAAAATTACTGAACAAAAACAATCTCTAAAACTAGGGCTACTAAACATTAGATCGCTGACACCTAAGGCAGTTATCATAAATGAAATTATCACGGATAATAGTCTTGATGTAATTTGCCTTACTGAAACATGGCTTAAAGCAAATGATTATTTTGGTCTTAATGAGTCTTGTCCTCCTGGCTACCGTTATAAAAATAAATGCCGCCTGATTGGCCGTGGCGGTGGTGTAGCAACAATCTATAGAGAGATACTTAATGTTACTCAGAGAACAAACTACAGGTTTAATTCATTTGAAATTCTTATGCTAAATGTTACACTCTCAGATATAAGTAAAAAGTCGCTACTATCTCTTGCTTTGGCTACCATTTATAGACCTCCAGGGCCTTATGCTGATTTCCTAAAAGAGTTTGCAGACTTTCTCTCAGACCTATTGGTCAACGTTGATAAAGCGCTGATTGTTGGAGATTTTAACATTCATGTAGACAATACAAATGATACGTTAGGGGCTGCGTTTACAGATTTACTAAACTCATTTGGGGTCGAACAAAACGTCACTGGACCCACTCACCGTCTTAATCATACTCTAGATTTAATTATATCACATGGAATAAATCCTACTGATATAGAAATTCTACCGCAAAGTGATGACGTCTCTGATCACTACCTTGTAACATGCGTACTGCATACTGATGATATTTGTCAAATTGCGCCACGATATCGACTAGGCAGAACAATTCTCCCGACAACTATAGATAAATTCACAAATAATCTGCCTGATCTGTCTCAGCTGCTCATCGTACCCAAACACGCAAATGATCTTGAGGAAATGACTAGCAGTATGTGCACCATTTTTACTAGTACATTAGATACTGTTGCACCAATGAGATTAAAAAAGGTTAGAGAGAAAAATACTGTTCCATGGTACAACAGTATTACTCGCGCTATGAAAAGAGAAACTCGTAATCTAGAACGCAAATGGAGACAAACTCGGTTAGAGGTCTTCAGAATCGCATGGAAAGACAGTTCATCCCGCTATAGAAAGACTCTAAAAGCAGCCAGGGCTGAGCATCTTCGCAAACTTATAGAGAATAACCAAAACAATCCACGGTTCTTATTTAGTACAGTAGCTAGATTAACAAATAAACAGATATCACCAGAACAAAATGTTTCATTACAGTTTAGTAGTGATGACTTTATGAATTTCTTTAATGAAAAAATCGAAAGTATCAGAAATAAAATTGTAAATGTACAACCTTTGACAGATTTTTATGATTCAGCCTCAATTATCGCCCCTCAAGAACAGTTGCAGTGCTTTACAACTATAGGACAGGAAGAGCTAAATAAACTTATTACTGCGTCTAAACCAATAACATGTTTATTAGATCCAATACCCACTAAACTACTGAAAGAACTGTTACCTGTAGCAGAAGAACCTCTTCTCAATATTATCAACTCGTCTTTATCTCTAGGTCACGTCCCACGATCGTTCAAGCTAGCAGTTATTAAGCCTCTCATTAAGAAACCACAATTAGATCCAAACATATTAGCAAATTACAGACCCATTTCAAATCTTCCATTTATGTCTAAAATACTAGAAAAAGTAGTGTCGGTCCAATTGTGCTCCTTCTTGCAAAAAAACTCTATCTATGAAAAATTCCAGTCAGGATTCAGGTCTCATCATAGCACAGAAACTGCGCTCGTTAAAATTACAAACGACTTGCTTCTAGCTTCTGACCAAGGCTGTGTCTCAATACTAGTGTTACTTGATCTCAGTGCTGCGTTTGACACTATAGATCATATAATACTCTTGGATCGACTACAATGTTACACTGGTATTCAGGGACAGGCATTACGGTGGTTTAAGTCGTACCTATCAGACCGTCACAATTTTGTTTATATAAACGGGGAAAAATCTAAGATAACGATAGTCAAGTCAAGTCAAGTCAAGTCAAATTTATTTATATAGCGCTTTTACAATTGGTAATTGTTTCAAAGCAGCTTTACATATTAGAAGCACAGAAAAAAGGGAAGTGGTTAAAAATAAGCTGTACAAACAAGCGTGGTAATATGTAACATATACAAGATGGTGGTACATTAAGCCAATGTCGGCTGACTCCCAGGGGTGGAAAAAACCCCCTAGGAGAAAAACCCAGCGTGCTAACACTGGGAAAAAAGTCCTAGGAGGGAAAAAACCCCTTGGAAGATATATATAATATATGTAAATGGATATGGAGATCAAAATCTAAATTATACATTTTATTATAGAGATTAAAAATAGATTATCTATAAAAATATGTAAGCGGATACGGGGATTAAAAATCAGAATTATAGATGCAGCCAAAACTGGATCTGTAGGCCCATTGTCTCCTGGGCTACATTGTAGGCAGGTCCAGACACAGGTTCTACATCTGATCTGGATACGGCCTGGATCCAGCACCCGGCAAACCTCAGGATAAGCAGAGAGACAGATATTAGCGTAGATGCCATTCTTATTCTGATGTACAGGTATATCTAGTGTTATAGGAAATGTTCTCGGTTCCGGCCGACCTAAGTATTGCAGCGTAACAATCCTTTAACGGATTTGAAAAATGTTAGTGTATTGATAATGCGTTATGTGTATGCAAGAGCAAAGAGATGTGTTTTTAGTCTAGATTTAAACTGACAGAGTGTGTCTGCTTCCCGAACAATGCTAGGAAGATTGTTCCAGAGTTTAGGTGCTAAATAGGAAAAGGATCTGCCGCCTTCAGTTGATTTTGATATTCTGGGTATTATCAACTGGCCTGAGTTCTGAGATCGCAATAAACGTGAAGGACTATAATGCATTAAGAGCTCGCTTAGGTACTGGGGAGCTAAACCATTTAAAGCTTTATAAGTAAGTAGCAAGATTTTAAAATCTATACGATGTTTAATAGGGAGCCAATGCAATGTTGACAGAACTGGGCTAATATGGTCATACTTTCTGGTTCTAGTAAGAACTCTAGCTGCCGCATTTTGGACCAACTGTAGTCTGTTTAAAAGCCGAGCAGAACAACCACCCAGTAGAGCGTTACAATAATCTAGTCTTGAGGTCATGAATGCATGAACCAACTGTTCCGCATTTGTCATTGAGAGCATATGTCGTAATTTAGATATATTTTTTAGATGGAAGAATGCGGTTTTACAGATACTAGAAACATGACTTTCAAATGAAAGATTGGTATCAAAGAGCACACCCAGGTTCCTAACTGAGGACGAAGGTTTAATGGAGCACCCGTCAAGTGTTAGAGAGTATTCAAGGTTTTTTCGTGAGGAAGTTTTTGGTCCAAAGATTAGGATATCAGTTTTTTCTGAATTTAATAATAAGAAATTTCTTGTCATCCAGTTTTTAATGTCAGCTATGCATTCTGTTAGTTTTGTGAATTTGTAGGTTTCGTCAGGGCGCGAGGAAATATAGAGCTGAGTATCGTCAGCGTAGCAGTGAAAACTAACACCATGCTTCCTAATTATCTGTCCTAAGGGCAGCATGTACAGAGTGAAAAGTAACGGTCCTAGTACTGAGCCTTGTGGTACTCCATATTGAACCTGTGATCGATACGACATCTCTTCATTTACTACTACAGACTGATAACGGTCAGATAAGTACGATTTGAACCATGCCAAAGCAGTTCCACTAATGCCAATATAGTTTTCAAGTCTTTTTAAAAGAATGTTGTGATCGATAGTGTCAAAAGCAGCACTGAGATCTAATAACACTAATAGAGAAATACAGCCACGATCGGATGATAAGAGTAGATCGTTTGTAACTCTAACGAGAGCAGTCTCAGTACTATATGGTCCAAATCCTGACTGGAAATCCTCACAGATTCCATTTCTTTCTAAAAAGGAGCACAGTTGTGTTGAAACTGCCTTTTCTAGTATCTTTGACAGAAAAGGTAGATTCGAGATTGGCCTGTAATTTACTAAATCTCTCGGATCTAGTTGAGGTTTTTTAATAAGAGGTTTAATAATAGCCTGCTTAAAGGTTTTTGGCACGTATCCTAGTGTTAGAGATGAATTAATTATATCAAGAAGTGGACCTACGACCTCTGGAAGCATTTCTTTCAGTAGTTTAGTCGGAATTGGGTCTAACATACATGTCGTTGATTTTGATGATTTGATAAGTTTAGATAATTCTTCCTCTCCTATAGCGGCGAATGATTCTAGTTTTACCTCAGGGACACTACAGTGCACTGTCTGAAGCGAAACTGTAGACGGTTGCATGTTTATAATTTTCTCTCTAATATTATCAATCTTGCAAGTAAAGAAGTTCATAAAGTCATTACTGCTGTGCTCTATGGAAACGTCAGCAGTTGAATCTCTGTTTCTAGTTAATTTAGCCACTGTGTCAAATAAATACCTAGGATTATGTTTGTTTTCTATTAAGAGATTTGAAAAATAAGTAGATCTAGCATTTCTTATAGCCGTTCTGTACTCAATCATTTTTTCTTTCCACGAAAGGCGAAAAACTTCTAGTTTTGTTTTCTTCCAACTACGTTCAGCTTTTCTCACAGCTCGTTTTAGAGCCCGAGTGTGCTCATCATACCACGGCGTTGGATTAGTTTCCTTAATCTTCTTTAGACGTAAAGGAGCGACTGCATCTAATGTGCTGGAAAAGAGAGAGCCAATAGTTTCTGTTGCAGCATCGAGTTCTTCTAAGTTGTCAGGTATACTAAGGCGATGAAACTGCTCGGGGAGATTATTTATAAAGCAATCTTTAGTGGTAGACGTGATGGTTCTACCATATTTATGGCTGGGTGGTGGTTTTGTAGCCTTGGCTAATTGTATTATACACGAGACTAAATAATGATCTGATATATCATCGCTCTGCTGTAGAATTTCAACAGCATCAATATCAATTCCATGCGACAGTATTAGATCTAGGGTATGATTACGACAATGAGTGGGTCCTGACACGTGTTGTCTAACTCCAATAGAGTTTAAAATGTCTGCAAATGCCAATCCAAATGCGTCTTTGTTATTATCTACATGGATATTAAAATCACCAACAACAAGGACTTTATCCGCAGCTAGTACTAACTCTGATAGAAAATCAGCAAATTCTTTGATAAAGTCAGTATGGTGCCCTGGTGGCCTGTATACAGTAGCCAGCACAAATGTCAACTTACATAATGTTACATAAAGCACCATCACTTCAAAGGAATTATATTTGAAATTCTTTTGAATGATTCTGAATATATTACTATAAATTACAGCAACACCTCCCCCTTTGCCTTTCTGTCGAGGATTGTGTCGATAATCATAACCTTGAGGACTAGATTCATTTAAAGTAATGTAATCGTCTGGTTTTAGCCAGGTTTCTGTCAAGCACAGCAAGTCTAGTTTATTGTCTGTGATAATTTCATTTACAATAAGTGCTTTTGAAGAAATAGATCTAATATTCAGTAACCCAAGCTTTATCATTTGTTTATCTGATTTATCTGTGATTTTCATTTTTTGAACATCAATTAAATTTTTACCCTTAAAAGGTTTCGGAAATTTTTTGTATTTACTAGTTCGAGGTACAGACACAGTCTCTATGTGATAATATCTAGTAAACTATGGAGTGCCGCAAGGATCTGTGTTAGGCCCTCTGCTATTTTCAATTGACATGCTGCCACTCAGCAATATTATAAGAAAACATGGAATTAGTTTCCACTGCTATGCCGATGATACTCAGTTATATATTTCATCACGACCAGATGAAATCTCTAAATTATCCAAACTGACAGAGTGTGTTAAAGAATTAAAACATTGGATGACTAGTAATTTTCTTCTATTAAATTCAGATAAGACTGAAGTATTACTTATTGGACCAAAAACCTGTACACAGAATCTCTCAGACTACAATCTGCATTTAGAAGGATGTACTGTTACTCCATCCTCGACAGTTAAAGACCTGGGTGTTATATTAGACAGCAACGTGTCCTTTGAAAATCATATTTCATATGTTACAAAAACAGCCTTCTTTCACCTCAGAAACATTGCTAAAATACGGAATATGTTATCTATTTCTGATGCAGAAAAGTTAGTTCATGCTTTCATGACGTCTCGACTAGATTACTGTAATGCATTATTAGCTGGTTGTCCTGCTTCCTCAATAAACAAGCTACAATTAGTACAAAATGCAGCTGCTAGAGTTCTTACCAGGTCAAGAAAATATGATCATATAACACCAATCTTATCATCTCTACACTGGTTACCTATTAAGTTCCGTATCGATTATAAAGTATTGCTAATGACCTATAAGGCTCTAAATGGTTTAGCTCCTGTGTACTTAACCGATCTTCTATCGCCCTACAATCCTTCACGCTCTCTAAGGTCACAAAACTCTGGACTTCTGGTTGTACCTAGGATAGCTAAGTCCACTAAAGGAGGGAGAGCGTTTTCACATTTGGCTCCTAAACTCTGGAATAGCCTTCCTGATAATGTTCGGGGCTCAGACTCGCTCACCCAGTTCAAATCTAGATTAAAGGCGCATCTCTTTAGCCAAGCATTCACATAATGCATCTCATACCAGATCAACTGCACATGACTATCTTTGCTTAAAGTTATGAACAGCAGCTACGCTAATTATTCTCCTTTTGCTTTTCTGTTTTACCTCGGGACACCCGCCCTGAGGTGACTAGAGAGTACATCAGCTTCAGTTTGGATCCAGCCTCTTAAGAAGACCTCAGATGACCATCACCTGTGAAGAGACGGCGCCAGCTCCTGCGAGGACTTCAGAAGACGCAATCATCTGGATCAACATTCACATTGCACAATCTCTATATCCTAATTTATTGTTAATGTAATTCATTTTCCAGGAGCTCTTTGCTTCTACCTTCAGTTAAACTGCTAACAGTGATTGTAATTAATTACCTAAAGTATATTATTTGCTAACTACATTCTTTAAATTGTAATGTTGACATCCATTTTCTGTAAAGCTGCTTTGGAATGATATGTATCGTGAAAAGCGCTATACAAATAAATTTGAATTGAATTGAATTGAATTATGTGAATTATATTATCAGAAAACTGAACATTTGGCGTTGTCAGTCTTTTATTTGTGCTTAATGGATAAAACAACGGCGCTGCGCATTTATGGCTATACTAATTAGCAATAATTCTGACTTTATATTTATTAACGTGCTTATTTGTGCAATCATTAAATGTATTGGTCTTACACCACTGTTATGTCCATTGGTCACAGCAATAAATACTGTATTTTTGCAATTCCACAAGTCTCTCCATTTCCAGTGTAGCCTACTGGCCTATTCATTAACAATATGCAATTTCAATGCATGTATGAGAATTGGTATGATGATATATACTATAAAATTACAAAAAATAAACAGTCCAATGCTGCTTAAACACTTAAACATAGTTGACTTTTTCTTTTTGTAGGGAGAAGAGGCCGACCAGCCATTGATGTTACCAGAGAACACATTGAATTTCTGCTGAAGCAAGGCCATACAATTTCAAAAACTGCTGAAATACTGGGATGCTCCTCATCATTTCTGTACAAGAAGTCAAAGTTGTTGGGTATACCTGTTAGAAGTATGCTGTCTGCAATAGATGATGGTGAACTAGAACAACATGTGAGGCAACTTCAGAGCCAATATCCTAATTCTGGAAATGAGGTAATTGGAGGTCTTTATCTTTAGGCTGTATTTAATTCAGATTTGTGTGCCATTGTTTTGTGAATATCATGTCAATTTAGATCTTTTGACAAATCTGTTGCAGATGATAAGAGCCCTGTTGCATGCACAGGGTGTGCTTGTTACACGGTCCAGGGTGCGTGAGATGTTGACACGGGTCAATCCTACTGCTGCTGCAAGGAGATGGAGCCAGACAGTTGCAAGACGCGTTTATCATGTACCTTACCCCAATAGCTTGTGGCACATTGATGGGAACATGCGTCTCATAAGGTTATTATTACCAGACTTGTCATTTTTTTAATATTTTGAAAAGAACTTCAGCAAGTAAAAAAGGTTTACAGCTATATTGTTTCCAGACTACTGTCAATAGTATTATAATCTTCAAAGTAATATTTGTTTTTCAACCTTTCTAGATGGGGTTTTGTGATTCATGGTGCAATTGATGGATACTCCCGTCTGATTACTTACCTCAACTGCAGCACAGACAATCGTGCCACAACAGTCCTTTCTCAGTTTTTGAAAGCAACATGCCTCTATGCCCTACCATCAAGAGTCAGATCTAACCATGGTGGTGAAAACATCCTTGTGGCTTTATTCATGCATCTAGTTCAAGGACTTGAACACAGAGGTTTCATAACCGGACAATCAGTTCACAATCAGAGAATTGAACGCCTTTGGCATGATGTATTTTTGCATGTGTTGCAGCACTTTTATCTTATGTTCTACTCCTTAGAGGATTCAGAGGTTCTAAACCCAGATGATGATGTCCACAGACTTTCACTGCATATTGTTTATCTTCCTGAGATTCAAAAAAGACTGGAGCAGTTTAGACAGGCCTGGAACCTCCATCCGTTGCGAACAGAAAATAATCGCACACCAACTCAACTCTGGACAGAGGGCATGCTCAAAAACATTGCAACAGACAGCACAGCTGTCAACAATGTGTTTGGGGAAAATCCCTACAGTGACCAAAACATTGATGCCATCCTAGCGCAGTATGGAATTCAAACACTGCCTACACTTGATGAGGAAGAGTTCCCAGCTGTTAATGTAGAGCCACCTCAACTCATCCTCACTCAGCAACAACAGACATCTGTACACAATGCAATCCAACACCTTTCTGATCTAAAGATAAAATATCAGGCTTACTGTAGTGCAATTATCAGTATTTTGCAAACTCAGGTATAGTCTAATTCCAAGCCCAGAGATAAAAGTTTATTGGCTGCATATATTATCCAGGACTGAAAGACATTTTTTGTTTCAACAGCTTTAAGTTACATTTTCTGTTAAAATAAGGTCGTATGGGTAGTGCAGCTGCAGCTGATGGCGCTAATGCCAGGTGTGCTAGATTTGGCAGCAGCTAACAACACTGTTGGTGCGGTGTTGTTTTATTGTCTTTTTTTTTTTTTTTTTGTAGTACTGTTGGCTGACAATATTCGTTTTGTTCCCTTCTACTCCCATTGTTATAATTCGTAGAAAAAGTGGAAAAGCTTCTAATTAGTATGAATGAGATTTAAATGTTGAATAAAACTCGTAATGTATGAAAAACGTGAAACATCTTAAGGTTTAAATGGAATATGAAGCAATAGAAAAAGAAAATTCAATATGAATGTTTGGAAAAGTGGAGAAGGATCTAACTATTTTGAATGGGATGAAAAGATGAATAAACTGGTAATGTATGAAAAACAGAATGTTTAATGGCTTGAATGAGAATTTTAGATTACCAGTTGAGAGAGGTTTAACTGCCAAAAATACCTTAACATCAATCCACTAATCAGAACAGAGACTGAGTTGTGATGGGGACAGGTTACTACGATAAGCTGTTGAGGTTGACATCCAGCAAACCAGCCAGACCTTTAGTTTGCCTTCTCTGTATTCACTGTGTATTCATCAACATGTACATAAACCAAACATATTGGCTGTAATGTGTGATTTCATCAAACTCATTGAATTATAAGCCCAATAATTCCTTACAGTTGGTTTATAAAGGATATCTAATTCATTAGATCAACCTCAGTGTCATCATAGTAACCATGAACTATAAGCCCAATATGTCTCAAAACCTAAAGAAAATATACGTTTTCAAAACAAAACATAAATTTATAACTTATTAACAAAAATAATTTAAAGCAAAAAAACTACACAAGTTTGAGTTAGCTGAAAAACTCAATATTGAATAACCGCCAAATCAACTGAAGTGAACTGTTACTCATGCAAAATGAACAGGATTACTGAATCAAATTTTTTATTTTTTTTTTGAGGTGCATGAGATTCTATAATTAACATCTGAACCAGTGACTTTCTTCAACAGCATTCTATTCAATAACTTCCAAGCACAAATATAGCTCAAGTGAAAACTGAATTTCCAAGTTTTACACACAGTGACATCATGCAAGACCAAAGGTTGGAGCTTGCAAAATTCCCTCCATCATATATTGTTTGAAAGCTTCATAGGAAGAGTGCAGCAGCAGGCGGAGTACAAGAATACAAGTATTGGCTTCTGGGAATAGTCTGTTGCCCTCATGAAGGAACTTAATTTGTGGACGGTGTGGAAATCCCAGTGGAGGCACTGTTGAAGTTCCAGATGTAAACTCCAATACCTTCTCTAGGGTGACTGGACTGCATTCTCCTTCTGTAACATAAGAAATAGTAGTCTGAGAAACAGTATTCTGAGAAACAGTAATTCAGGCCCCTTAAAACACGTTGATTTTATTTTTAGCCCATGTCGCCTAGCCCTAACCTTTTGTATGCGTTACTTTGGAGCAATTTGGAAGTTGCATGCTGACATCAAGGACTTTGTGGTGAATATCAACCACAAAAGCCTCAGTAAAGTACATTTTTGGTAAAATATTAAAAAACAATATGAACAAGTTTAAGGGAGCTACCCATGTTCACACAACCAGACTTCACAATGTCACTTCAACTATGGCATTATCAGCATTTATTTTCCTGCCAACCAGGACAACAAAAGGACCACTAATAATTGTACTTATGAAGTCCATGTTATTATAACTTGTACAATAAATAGTATACCTTCAATATCAATTAACCAGTCACGCCAAAAGCATATTGTCATGTTTTCTCGTGTTCTCCTGTTGCTGCCTTGCGCAGAGAAGTCCACGTCAAATAAAGTGCATAGGTCCTTCGCCTGTAGTGGAATCTCCTCACTGACAAACATGTTGTAGAACACTGCTGGATTCTTCCTCAGCTCCTCCAGTAAACCAAGGGTTTTTAACCCCTCAACAAACCTATAAAAACCATGTTACAATGTGTGAATCACCCTGGGCCAATGACAGTTTCATTTTTCAGACAGATAAGACAGGTGAGGCACTTACTGGTCCAGGGCAGTCGCCAATCTTCCATTGACAAAGAAGTCTGCAGCTGACTGGACAAGGGAGTCCTTCTCCTCCAGGCTGGACACATGTCTTAAGGCACCTATAATGCTGAGACTATCTGCTGCCTCTGCAATTGCACCGTTCGCCTCTCGGACCGTTGTTGCTTCCTGTATCTAAAAAGACAGACAGGAAAAAAAAAAAAAAAAAGAAAAGAGAAAGAGATAGTGAGTCAGTGAGGGAGTCCAAAATTGGCTTGTAAAGATACCTTCCCAATATAAATTAGATGTTTAAGCAACATAGCACTCGTGTTCATGAGAATGTTCGTGGATATCCTCACGGCTGTGGTTCGGCCGCAGCCACGAGGCCGAAGGCCAAGTGACGCAGGTAACCTGAACACGTTTGAAACAATTCATAAATAGAAAGTTAAAAGAACATAGGGCTGTGTCACAGTACTGTACATTCAATGTATAACACCTTTCTCCTGCTTACTTTTATTAATTGTTCCCTGAAAGTATGGTCACCAACTTCATCCACCGTGGCCGGGCGTGTTGGTATCCCACAGATTTGATGGAAAAGCCTTTCAGAAAAGAAATGTGGACCGACTCCTCCATGGACCACACACACAGCAATCATTTTTGCCACCCACATGTAAAGTTTAGTCTGCAAAGCTAAAATTAAAGAAATAACAGTAAAATCTTGCTCTGCTGTAATGCTTGTTAATTTAATACCTTAAAATGCTATGATTAATATTAGTGCTACTACAAAACTTATTGCACCTTTCAAAACAGGTTTCAAAAAGGTGTTTCAGTACATTAAAGAAACGAAGAATCATGGAAAAATCCTAACCAAGAGTTAACAAATTTTAAGGCAAAATAACTAAAATAAAAATAACGATACAGACAACAAACAGGATGAAACCTGCCCAACACACAAAAAACAAACAAAATAAACAATAAATCAGACAAGAGGAATAAGGGAGCAATCATTTTTAAATGGGTTTCAGTGTATACACTTCTAGAATTCTGCCAGTTGAATGAGGACAGTCCTAAGAATTTGGGCTTCTCTACCTTGAGTATCAAGAGACAACTGTCGGTCTTTCTCATGTCCCTCAAAGATATTTGACTGGTGGACAGCCCTCATCAACAGCCTTAGGTACTCTCTTGTCAGGCCGCCTTCGTCAACTGCTCCTTGACCATTGTCATCTTCATCCACAAAGACAACATCCAATTTTGCTTCAGGGTTGAAGAACCTACGCTTGAATGCCCGCACGCTACACAGTAAAACATTATCCCTGCACACATTTATTTGGTTGCTTGTTGGACAGAAGCTTCCATCAACTTTGCTGGCCATTTTTTTCAATATGGTCTGTAGATCAGTCCTGCAAACAAAAGAAGTTCATGCATTTTATTTTAACCACCTGATTAAATGTAACAAGATATAGAAAATGAAACCTCTACATATACTAAAAAATATATAAAATCAAGTTAATGAGAAAAACACACTCATCCACAGGTCCTCCAAGGTGATGTGTTGATACAGGAGACTGATTTTGTGAAACAGTCTCATCTTGTTCATCAAGAATAATGATTGGTTCTTGTGCAGATGAAGGAGAGAGTGATGGTTCATCATGAAGAGTCAGGATTTCTTGTGGTTGTGAGAATAGAGTGAGCGGTGGCTGGGTGGAGGGCTCAGACAGCAGTGAGCGGGTGGAGGGCACAGAGAGACTTGGCTGGGTGGAGGTCTCAGACAGCAGTGAGCGGGTGGAGGTCTCAGACAGCAGTGAGCAGGTGGAGGGCTCAGACAGCAGTGAACGGGTGGAGGGCTCAGACAGCAGTGAGTGGGTGGAGGGCTCAGACAGCAGTGAGCGGGTGGAGGGCTCAGACAGCAGTGAGCGGGTGGAGGGCTCAGACAGCAGTGAGCGGGTGGAGGGCTAAGACAGCAGTGGCTGGAAAGAGGGCACAGAGAGACTTGGCTGGGTGGAGGTCTCAGACAGCAGTGAGCAGGTGGAGGGCTCAGACAGCAGTGGCTGGAAAGAGGGCACAGAGAGACTTGGCTGGGTGGAGGTCTCAGACAGCAGTGAGCGGGTGGAGGCCTCAGACAGCGGTGGCTGGAAAGAGGGCACAGAGAGACTTGGCTGGGTGGAGGTCTCAGACAGCAGTGAGCGGGTTGAGGGCTCAGACAGCGGTGGCTGGAAAGAGGGCACAGAGAGACTTGGCTGGGTGGAGGTCTCAGACAGTGATGACTGACCATGAGATGTATGGTGTAGGGCATAAGCTCCATCATTTTGTTGATCTGAGAGAATTTCCTGAAGACAAACATGCACAATACATGAGCTTGCACAAACCAAAACACATTCCGTTTTCATTTGAGTCTGGAAATAAAATGCAACACATTTACCTGTACATCCTTATTTGAAAACCAAAGCACATATTGAGTTGAGGATGCTTTTATGCCATAATCCATTATTGACCCGGAGGAACTGCTCTCAACTGATCTTGATGATGCGGCTTCTTGCACCACAAAGATTTCACTGGCAATGTCATCTTGTCCCACAAAGTCAAACAAGATCTAAAAAGATGTGAAACAGTCAAGTTTTACAACCCACTGAACCACTGAGAAGACACTTGATATTTTCTCAAGCTGAACACACATCACCTGGATTGGCTCCGACAAGCGGAATTTCCTCATATTGGTGTGTCCATTTGGATATTTAAATTTGATCAACACCCCATCTGAGGGTTCCTCACATGCAGACATGTGTACATGTGTATATGTATACATGTGTATATGTATGTGTGTGTATATGTATGCGTATATGTCAAGAGAAAAATCAGGTAACCAATTTTGACACTGTATAGAATAAATGGTATGTGTGTGTGTTTTTTTATTATTATTTTTATTTGCGTGTACTATTTTATGGTGATTTGTGAGAAATGCATATATATATATATATATATATATACATATATACTATATATATATATATACTGCTTGTACACGAACAATGTTCCCAATGCTCCTCGAGTTCAAGTGCAGATTTTGTCGTCAATATCCTTTTAAACAAATACATAACGGTCAGCAGTAATTCTTGGCTAAAATGTTCCCGTGTGTAATTCTTAAAATGCTTAAAATTACTATAGGTTATTGTTGACAATATTTATGAGAAAGATTCACACTAATACACTTTAATAAAGATGCTGACATGCATGCTATTCTTGCAATGGAAATGCAATAACACTAACTTCCTTAGATCAGGAAAAAAAAAGTTATTAGTTCAGATTAGTTCTTTTTTTTCCACAGTAAAAAGACATAGCCTGTAGTTATTGATTTCAGGTTGAAACAGTATCTAACAGGTAAATTAACGAGTCAAACGTTCGTTTAAAAGGATATTGATGACAAAATCTGCACTTGAACTCGAGGAGCATTGGGAACATTGTTCGTGTACAAAAAGTTTACTTAAAATAACGTTTTTAACACTGAAACTTACATATGGCAGAAACCGGAAGACAACGTGAGGTGGCTAATTTCTCTGAATTTCCCTAAATTAGATTCTGCCAAAAAGATCTTTAACTTATGGTTACAAAAAGACCTTACCATATATCTTATAATACTACAAGCAAAGTGTCATGTTGTGTCGAGACTTCTTGATATTAAAAAAATAGCTATTTTGATGTGTAAGTTAATTGCATTTGCAGTAGTTCTAGCTGCTAGTAGTGCCCCTAGCGAACCCATTCAAAAAGCCATTAGACCCTAACAACAGTCAATCTTAAAAGTGCAGTTTTTGTCGTCAATATCATTTTAAACGAACGTGTACTCCAGTACATTCACAAAAAGACCCTATGCATTTTGGCAACTGTTTTGCTTTAAGTTATTAAACAACTACCCCAAACTTCTGATAGCACATTAGCAAATATGATGTTTAAAGAAAAATTACCCTGAACTCGATGAACTCGCCGGCGAAACAGTCGTCTTGTTGTGGAAAGTAAGGTTGAATCATCATTTCTCGCTGCCAGCTCCTGTCTTGCACGGGCTGCAGCATTAAAAAGACGATTAAAAATGCCTTCGCCCTCTGGCTGCTCAGACATGGTGCTAATCAGTGCTAATTACCAGTTAACAGGTGCGATTTGAATGATTAGAACAACAACACGCTCTGCTCCCGCCTAAAGTGCGATGCGGGCCTTATTTGCATAAAGATATCTGCAACGTCATTTCGCCTAGTCAAAACTCTAATTCAAGATATCTGTAATTACATTTTGACTAGGCGGAATGAAAGTTACAGACATCTCAAATTTCAGATATCTCTAATCAAAATTCATTTCAAGATATCTATAACTTGATAATAGATATCTACAATTAAATTATGACTATCCCTAACTCCATTTTGAGATATCTACAACGCCATTTTGACTAGTCATAATTCCAGTTACAGATATCTACAATGTCATTTCGCCTAGTCAAAACTTAATTTGAGATATCTGAAAAGGAACATGTAGATATCTTGAATTGAGTTGAATTAAAGATATCTTTAACTGGAGTTATGACTAGTCAGAATCAAATTGTAGATATTTCAAACTGGAATTACGGATATCTACAATCCAGTTACAGATATCCGTAATTCACATAGTGGTTCCCTTTCGATACTTCACTCGTACTGCGTATGGGGAAAGGTCTCCTTTTTCCCCATTACTGAAGCCTTTTTCAATAACGCAGCGTAACTGCATCGTCATTGGTTCACTCATAGACAAGTTGTTGAACCAATGACGGCGCGGCATAGCTGCGCGACCTATGGCGACAGAGCGCGCGGATATTCCCGCCGAAATGGGCGGGGTTTAGGGCTATATAAGCGGGCGTTTCGCCATAGGATTTCAGTTCTCTCTCCTTCAGCGACGACTTCACATCGCTCCTCGCTGATCTCCGGCTGAAGCCTTCGCCGCCTGGAAGAAGCTCGCCTGGAAAGAAGCTCTCGCCGCCGTCGAAGAGGCTCCCGCAGCGGACTGCTGAGCTCGCCGAGGAAGAAGCGCCGGCGCCCTCGTCGACTGCCGCCTCGAGCGCCGTCTTGAGCCGCCCGCTTCCGGCTGCCTGCCAGCCCGTCTCCTGCCGCCATCCGGCGCGCCTAAAAGAGCGATTTTCCCGCGGTTTATTGCCGCTCTAAAAGAGCTTTCCAACAGCGGTTTTCACTGCTCCAGCGGCCCTCGCCGCTCTAAAAGAGCCCCTCAAACGTCGTTTTCACGGCGGCGGCGTTGTTACAAATGCCGCGCCACTGGTGTGGCACATGCAGAGGCCGCGCTCACCGGGACCTCGTGTTCTCACTGTGAGAACATGAGTCTCGCCTCTCTGCGCTCGCGGATCGCCTTCTTCAGTGAAGGCGATCTCGCCGCTCGCGCCCTCCCGTCTTCTTCCTCCCGCGAGCCGGCTAGGAAGAGACGGCGGGGTAGAGCGGCCCAGCGCACGGAGTTGGATGACGTCACGCCGGCTTCCCCGCGTGCCTCACCCTCTCCCCCGAGCTCCTCCGTTCTCTGGATGAGTCCGGCGTCGATGCACCTGCCTGACTTAGCCCTGCATGCCACAAAGGCCACAGCTCAGGCCATTGGACGATCCATGGCCAGCCTGGTCGTGCTTGAGCGCCATTTGTGGCTCAACCTGACCGAGATTAAGGAGATGGACAAGACGGCCTTTTTGGATGCCCCGGTCTCTCCTTCTGGTCTCTTCGGGCCAGCAGTAGAGGGCTTTACGGAGCGTTTTACTGCAGCACAAAAGTCGTCTCAGGCTATGCGACACTTCCTGCCTAAACGCCCTAGCTCCACGTCTGCTTCCAGCCGCCCCAAGTCTGCGCCGGCTCAGCAGGACAAAACTGCCCCCTCTATCTCTCAGGCAGCACCACCCAAGGAACAGCGCCATCGTAAGCGCTCCTCCTTCCCGAGGCAACGTCAGGGACCCCGGCCTAAGATTACGCTGGACCCGACGCCTCCTAAGCCCTCCTGATATTTCAGGAAGGAAGAGGATGGGGCAAAGTCTCGCCACGGCCGGACCACCCCAAAAGTGTGTTCAGTGTTGTACTAACTGGGCCCAGTGCTGCGTCTATGCAAAACGCGAACACTATGAATATTCTACCTTCTCTAAGAAAGAGCGGAGTTCCTCTTCCACTCTCTCTGGTGCACGGGCCCCCGATTGGCGGCCCGTCACCCGATACCATTCAGCCCCTTGTCACGCGGGCCGAGGCCTGGCGGGCCATCCCCGGAGTGTCAAGCTGGGTTCTGGGAACCATAAGTCGAGGCAACTCACTTCAAGTTCGCCCGAAGGCCCCCGCGCTTCAGCGGGGTGCTTCAGACTTCAGTCAACACGGACGACGTTCATGTTCTCCGAGCCGAAGTCACGTCTCTTCTGAGGAAAGGAGCTATAGAAATAGTCTCCCCCTCAGAGAGCAATTCGAGGTTCTACAGCCGTTATTTTCTAGTTCCCAAAAAAGATGGCGGTCTCAGACCCATCTTAGATCTCAGGCTCTTGAACCTCTCCCTCATGAGACGGAAGTTCAAGATGCTAACGCTGAAGCAGATCCTTGCGCAGGTTTGCCCCGGGGACTGGTTCTGCTCGCTGGACCTGAAAGATGCATATTTTCACATCCAGATAGCCCCCGATCACAGGCGATTCTTGAGATTCGCGTTTGAGGGTGTGGCTTACCAATATACGGTCCTTCCATTCGGACTGTCCCTAGCTCCTCGCACTTTTACCAAGTGCATGAACGTGGCGCTTTCCCCACTGAGACAGATGGGAATCCGGGTTCTCAATTACCTCGACGACTGGCTCATCCTAGCCCAGTCACGAGCCGAGCTGGAGCATCACAGATCCGTGTTACTCAGCCACTTGGAGTGCCTAGGTCTCAGGGTCAACTTTGCCAAGAGCTCACTGCTCCCCAGCCAGCGTATAATGTTCCTGGGTGCAGTTTTCGACTCAGTCCGTATGACGGCTGTAGTATCTCCAGAGCGCGCTCTGGCCATTCAGCAGCTCGCAGCATCGGTCAGGAACAGAGCCTATACAAGCTCGGGTCCTCTCGGTATGATCCAGCGGCCTCTATCGAGCTCCGCTTCATGCCACTCTGGGAGTTAATTCCCTTTTTGTAGTGTAACGAGGGTTCGACGGCTCCGGCCTTCTCACTTGTCCTCTGGTTCCCTCACGGTGCCCAAGACAAGTCCAGACGTTCCCTGCCATGGCACGGCGCGGTTGAATTCGTTCCCCATACGCAGTACGAGTGAAGTATCGAAAGGGAACGTACTCGGTTACTAACGTAACCTCGGTTCCCTGAGATACGGAACGAGTACTGCGTTACATGCCGTGCCACGAGGCTGCGGCTTCAGTGTCGTCGCTTCAGTCGAATGACCTGAAATCCTATGGCGAAACGCCCGCTTATATAGCCCTAAACCCCGCCCATTTCGGCGGGAATATTCGCGCGCTCTGTCGCCATAGGTCGCGCAGCTATGCCGTGCCGTCATTGGTTCAACAACTTGTCTATGAGTGAACCAATGACGATGCAGTTACGCTGCGTTATTGAAAAAGGCTTCAGTAACGGGGAAAAAGGAGACCTTTCCCCATACGCAGTACTCGTTCCGTATCTCAGGGAACCGAGGTTACGTTAGTAACCGAGTACGATATCTGCAACTGAATTGTAGATATCTGTAATGATAAACCCCATACAAATGAATGGCAAAAGTGACGTCATTTGTCCTAGGAAGAATGTCTTTGTGGATATCTGAAATGACAATTATGGATAGGAAGAATGTAGTTGCGGATATCTGAAATGTTCTTTTTGACGAGGCAAAACTGAAATACAGATATCTGCAACACATATCCAGTCTAGCTTTTAAATGTTAAAACGGCTTTCCATAGGGAGGAGCTGAAAACGGAGACGTGAAGTCGGACACTTTCTGCTTCCCGTAGTGACGCTCGCACTGCGTTTGCATCGGTTTGCATACTTTACAGGGCTCTCAAGTTTTGGAGAGAGGCAAGAGTGACATCCATAATTCAGCAGCAAAAAGTATTCTAGCATAATTATTGGAAGAAAAAAAAAAGCTATGGAATGGCTTCAGATGACTTTGAATATAGTGCACGAAAACTTAATTGGTGCTAGTCTACTTATTTTGCTCTATGACTCCCACTTTTGCCATATAAAGGAGCGCAATTATCAGACGGTAATGTAAATATCGGTCATATCCGTATTCATATTTTGAGACTGTGGCGGGACCAATTAGAATGTGGTGGGCCGCCACAGTCTAGTCAGTGTATGGGAAACACTGATCCATGGCCAGGATATAAAATGTGACATGATTTTAAAAGTGACCTACAACATCGACGATGCAATACACTTTAATTTATTTAGTGCTAATAAAATTATTAAAACTATTTGGAGAGAGAGATGTTTAATGTAACAAAATGTCAGTCATCGTGTCATCGTGTGATAGCAAAATATAACTAGGCCTAGACTAGCCTACTTGTTCTGAGCAGGTAATGAACAGGCTTGTAAAACTGTTGTCTAAGTTCACACTCATGAAAAACTGAAGCTGATTATCTGATTATCTAACAGCAGTCAAATTGTCATTGTTTGTGTCAAACAAGTTGTGAATTTGTTGTAACATTAAAACAGGAGATCATGACTACTCTGTGCTCAAAGTGATGCTCAGAGCTCCAGTGTTTTCCTCTGTGGGTGAACGAGGCTGATGGTGAACAATTCCAGGATATGCTTTTTTTCATTGGTTGTTGCGTTAAATCTTACCCAGATACAATAGTGCTATTTTCTGATTGGCTATTGTGTAGCCTCTTTCTTTTTTTTTTGATTGGCTGATAAGTGGCAGGTTCGAGACGCGCTTGATTCCTTCCCGGTTCCATAGAGAGAGCGGCGCGGGCAGATACATTTTGGGCGCTGCGGCATATTAAATATATGATAAATAGTTTTTCTGCGTGAGAAATACAATGTGTGGCGGGAGTGTATGGGGGTAAATTGATGCCAAAACCATTGAAAATGGACAGACTAAAATTCACAAATAGATATTACAACTTGTAAACACAAAACACAATCTACAAATAGATAAAAAATCCGCAAACAAAGTCCTCATGATCCGCAAATGTAAAACAAGATCTACAAATAGATACAAAGTCCTCAAACAAACTCTTTGTGATCCACAAATATAAAGCATGATCTACAAAAAGATTAAAAATCCACAAATAAACACATCCTGATTCACAAATAGAAATCAGTGACTTGTACTTGAAAACCAGAATTTGAATGAATGTAAAGTGATTTGTCTGCGCATGAGGGTAATTTTTTATTTGTAGATTGTGTTGCATTTGTTTTCATAATTCTGACACTATTGTTTCGCTGTTGTGACAAAATAATGCCATAATCATTGAAAATGAAGAGACTATGAGTCAAAAATGCATATTACAATTTGTAAACACAAAACAAGATCTACAAATAAATTTAAAATCTGCAAATGTAAAACAAAATCTACAAATAGATAAAAAATCCACAAACAAACTCCTCATGATCCGCAAATGTAAAACAAAATCTACAAATAGATAAAAAATCCACAAACAGACTCTTCATGATTCACAAATAGAAATCAGTGACTTGTACTTGAAAACCAGAATTTGAATGAATGCAAAGTGATTTGTCTGCGCATGAGGGTCATTTTTTATTTGTAGATTGTGTTGCATTTGTTTTCAGAATTTTGGCACAGCTGTTTCACTGTTTTTTCCATTAAAAAATCTACAAATGCCCTCCTAACAATTTGCAAACAAACATGGTCTAACTTGTATTTTCAAACCACTGTAAAAAGACATTCGTACACATTCTGTGCAAAGCTCAGCATGCAAGTGTTGAATCTGTGTTTGCAGATCACAGGGCATTCACAGATCCCTCTGCACACCTCTACAGATCTTTTTGGCACTATCTTTCCGCAGAGTGTGTGACCACGATCCACACGTGTAGTCAGCCAATCAGGGGTATTGCTTCAATGTGATGTCACGCCCCCTCAATAAGCCCTTTTCAAAATAAGAGCTGACACTTCTCTGATGTGTGGGCTGGGCTCACTGCCATTTACCGTTGCCGGTGTCACAGCGCTGACAGGCGGACAGAGCCTGGGCAGCGCTGCAGTAGGAGTAAAATCTTTAATACGTGGAAGGGGGAGCTGCCACGGGACCTGCCACCGTTATATGCGCCTGCCTCGGGACCTGCCACGGTTATGCGCGCCTGCCTCGGGACCTGCCACGGTTATGCGCGCCTGCCTCGGGACCTGCCACGGTTATATGCGCCTGCCTCGGGACCTGCCACGGTTATGCGCGCCTGCCTCGGGACCTGCCACGGTTATGCGCGCCTGCCTCGGGACCTGCCACGGATATATGATGCATATATGATATATGCCGATTGATGAATGCGTGCAAACAGTGCAATCCTGCTCTTATGTACCTATTTATCATCTTAACTTAATATTTTATTCGCTCTTATTGCCCATATCTCTCACTGTTTACAGGTACCAGACACTCTGATTGACACATGAGAGCAAACGGATACATAAATAAGAGCAGGATTGCACAATTTGTCATCTTATATTTTATTCGCTCTTATTGCCCATAATGGAGCGCGTCTCTTAGCTCCTACTAGCGTCGCGTCTGCCTCAAGATCTCTCACTGTTTACAGCTACCAGACACCCAGGACTGATGCAGGAGAGCACAGAACAAAACATGTCACAGCCAAGGTGAGTAAATTGAACAGGTAAAATCACATTGTGGTCTGTGAAACATTGTTTAAGGATCTTTTTAAGTACTAGTTTAGTAAGTTAATAAGATTTTTACAGTCTTTATAAAACATTTCTTTAAATGTTTGTGTCATTCAACAACACTGAAACAGCATTAGTTTTTATTATTTATTTATTTATTGTAATATGGGCTCATACGGAAGCCCTGAACCGCATGGTGAAAAAAAAACCGAAAAGTTATCTCGTTATTTCAACATAATAAGTCGTTATAACGACATAATATCTCGTTATTTCAAGGTATTAAGTCGTTATAACGACATAATATCTCGCTATTTCAAGATATTAAGTCGTTATAACGACATAATATCTCGTTATAACGACATAATATGTCGTTATTTCAATATAATAAGTCGTTATAACGACATAATAAGTCGTTATGTCAACATAATAACTCTTCATTATCTATCAAGTATGATAAAGGACGTACACTTAACAACATCCCTAACAACGCTAAAGTATTGGACCGCCAGTCTAGCTTTTACTGCGATCGCCGCGGTTTCGAATCCGCCTTTTGCCGAGTTCGTTCTTCTCTAGTTTCACATCACATATCAAAAAAGGCATTTATTTTCAATAGGAATTAAAACAATGTTATAAAAGTCCAAATAACCTGCCTAACGAGTGTTTAATAACATTAAGTATTTATTGGGCAGGGTTAGCAGCATGTTCTATATTACCCACTAGAGGGCAGAATAAGACAGGGAATCAATTAAAGAACGCAATAGTTATGTTGAACTACTGTTACAATTTGGTGCTCCAAAATCCCAGAGGTTTATCATGGGAATTTGCGTTCATCCCAGGCTAACCTTTATTGAGGTTAAATTTATTAGACCATAGTAAATAAAACAATTTACAGTGCAAATGTCAGGGGTGTCCAATCTGATTTGAACTATAATAAAACATAGAGATGCACTAGTCCAGGGGCCAAAAACGTTTTTAAGCGGGGTTTTTTTTTAATTATTATTCTGGGCTTGCAAACAAACTGCTTTGTAATATTTTCTAAAGATATAAAAATCAAAATAGGTGCTAATATATTGAAATAATAGGACACGGAGTGTCTATTTACAGTAAGTGCAAATAGCGTCCCTTGTTGACAAACACTCTTTACAGTATAGCTCTAATGTCTGGTTGGGCCACTCAAGTTTAAAAAGGGACAGTTGTAATTTGATGTATTCAGTGGCGTAACACTAGCATGTAGGGTTTCAGATTTTGGCTTTTACAGCGATCGCTGCAGGGTCGAATCAGCATTTTGCCGAGCTCACCCAATAATAGAGCTCACTCCTATTTTCTCATCATATACATTTTCAATAAAATGAAAATAATGTTCAAAAAGTGGAAATAAAATGTGAACAAGTGTTTAATAATATTAAAAGTGTTCATTGAGTAGGGTTGGTGGAAAGTGGAGGGGTTTTATTCTCCCAATAATGCAGCATCCGTTTAATAATTTTAATAAATATAATCACTCTATATGATATTATTGCATCCTGTACAAAAATACTGAGGTACAAATAGTATCTGCCAATACTAGCCTACAGCATCTAAATACTATTTACACTTCTTGCAAAGAACTGATAGGCTACTTTTACATGGTGTCAATATAATATATCGCTATTTTCACCTAGTATAAATAGCATATCGTGAAAATGCTGCTATTGTCATTTAGTATAAATAGGATGTATCGGTATTTTCACTTAGTGTAAATAGCATCTACAGTAGGGGTGTCAAACTCATTTTAGTTTGAGGGCCGGACTGGAAAGAAATGAACCATATGTGGGCCGAATTACCTTCTTCTTATAATAACCTTAGTGTGCTGATAGATGCATTAATATTAAACATACGAACAACAGATTAATTTGCAAGAAAACTGCATTGTTTTTTTGTTTTTTTACAGTGAAAAGACTATTCGATTTTCAAAATTATTTTTTATTTAATATTTTTTATTAGCATCTATTTTGATTTATCATGGCCAATTTCAATTTTTATAAGAAGCAAAACGTCTGATTCTGATACTGGTTGCAGATTTTTTTTAAGCAAATTTATTTGTTGTTTATTTTTTCACAGGCCAAACTGGCCTTAAACAAATATATCTTTGATATTAGAGGCAAACACTGGCATTTGGATATTAGAGGCATTTTTATCATAGTCAAAGATGTTATGCACATGAGTATGAGCAGATGTTTTTAATTTAAATTACTGAATAATTTCAAGATTAACAGCAAAAACTAGGTCTGGTCTGACTTTAGCTTTGTGAAATTATGCTACATAACAAAACAAAATCAGCAGACGGACTGAATGAATATTACTACTTTATATGGAGATAAGAGGAAAAGCCATCAAAACTTTTCTTAAAACAGTTGCCTTCGGAGATATATTCATATCAATCCCACTGTAATATTTATATTATTCTCCCTATTTTTCGCGAACAGTGAGCTTGTGCATGGTACAGTAGTTCCTCTGCTGGCGGGTCTGTTCTCTTTGTGTCCGTATTCAGCGTGTTAAAGTCCTGCTTACATACTTCGTAAATACACAGATGAAATTTTGGGAAAATATTACAAAGCAGTTTGTTTGCAAGCCCAGAATAATAATAAAAAAAAAACCCCGCTTAAAAACGTTTTTGGCCCCTGGACTAGTGCATCTCTATGTTTTATTATAGTTCAAATCAGATTGGACACCCCTGACATTTGCACTGTAAATTGTTTTATTTACTATGGTCTAATAAATTTAACCTCAATAAAGGTTAGCCTGGGATGAACGCAAATTCCCATGATAAACCTCTGGGATTTTGGAGCACCAAATTGTAACAGTAGTTCAACATAACTATTGCGTTCTTTAATTGATTCCCTGTCTTATTCTGCCCTCTAGTGGGTAATATAGAACATGCTGCTAACCCTGCCCAATAAATACTTAATGTTATTAAACACTCGTTAGGCAGGTTATTTGGACTTTTATAACATTGTTTTAATTCCTATTGAAAATAAATGCCTTTTTTGATATGTGATGTGAAACTAGAGAAGAACGAACTCGGCAAAAGGCGGATTCGAAACCGCGGCGATCGCAGTAAAAGCTAGACTGGCGGTCCAATACTTTAGCGTTGTTAGGGATGTTGTTAAGTGTACGTCCTTTATCATACTTGATAGATAATGAAGAGTTATTATGTTGAAATAACGACATATTATGTCGTTATAACGAGATATTATGTCGTTATAACGACTTAATATCTTGAAATAGCGAGATATTATGTTGTTATAACGACTTAATACCTTGAAATAACGAGATATTATGTCGTTATAACGACTTATTATGTTGAAATAACGAGATAACTTTTCGTTTTTTTTTTTTCACCATGCGGTTCAGGGCTTCCGTATGAGCCCATATTACAATAAATAAATAAATAATAAAAACTAATGCTGTTTCAGTGTTGTTGAATGACACAAACATTTAAAGAAATGTTTTATAAAGACTGTAAAAATCTTATTAACTTACTAAACTAGTACTTAAAAAGATCCTTAAACAATGTTTCACAGACCACAATGTGATTTTACCTGTTCAATTTACTCACCTTGGCTGTGACATGTTTTGTTCTGTGCTCTCCTGCATCAGTCCTGGGTGTCTGGTAGCTGTAAACAGTGAGAGATCTTGAGGCAGACGCGACGCTAGTAGGAGCTAAGAGACGCGCTCCATTATGGGCAATAAGAGCGAATAAAATATAAGATGACAAATTGTGCAATCCTGCTCTTATTTATGTATCCGTTTGCTCTCATGTGTCAATCAGAGTGTCTGGTACCTGTAAACAGTGAGAGATCTTGAGGCAGGCGCGACGCGAGTAGGAGCCACGAGACGCGCTCTATTATGGGCAATAAGAGCGAATAAAATATTAAGTTAAGATGATAAATAGGTACATAAGAGCAGGATTGCACTGTTTGCACGCATTCATCAATCGGCATATATCATATATGCATCATATATCCGTGGCAGGTCCCGAGGCAGGCGCGCATAACCGTGGCAGGTCCCGAGGCAGGCGCGCATAACCGTGGCAGGTCCCGAGGCAGGCGCGCATAACCGTGGCAGGTCCCGAGGCAGGCGCATATAACCGTGGCAGGCGCGCATAACCGTGGCAGGTCCCGAGGCAGGCGCATATAACCGTGGCAGGTCCCGAGCCAGGCGCGCATAACCGTGGCAGGTCCCGAGCCAGGCGCGCATAACCGTGGCAGGTCCCGAGGCAGGCGCACATAACCGTGGCAGGTCCCGAGCCAGGCGCGCATAACCGTGGCAGGTCCCGAGGCAGGCGCGCATAACCGTGGCAGGTCCCGAGGCAGGCGCATATAACGGTGGCAGGTCCCGTGGCAGCTCCCCCTTCCACGTATTAAAGATTTTACTCCTACTGCAGCGCTGCCCAGGCTCTGTCCGCCTGTCAGCGCTGTGACACCGGCAACGGTAAATGGCAGTGAGCCCAGCCCACACATCAGAGAAGTGTCAGCTCTTATTTTGAAAAGGGCTTATTGAGGGGGCGTGACATCACATTGAAGCAATACCCCTGATTGGCTGACTACACGTGTGGATCGTGGTCACACACTCTGCGAAAAGATAGTGCCAAAAAGATCTGTAGAGGTGTGCAGAGGGATCTGTGAATGCCCTGTGATCTGCAAACACAGATTCAACACTTGCATGCTGAGCTTTGCACAGAATGTGTACGAATGTCTTTTTACAGTGGTTTGAAAATACAAGTTAGACCATGTTTGTTTGCAAATTGTGAGGAGGGCATTTGTAGATTTTTTAATGGAAAAAACAGTGAAACAGCTGTGCCAAAATTCTGAAAACAAATGCAACACAATCTACAAATAAAAAATGACCCTCATGCGCAGACAAATCACTTTGCATTCATTCAAATTCTGGTTTTCAAGTACAAGTCACTGATTTCTATTTGTGAATCATGAAGAGTCTGTTTGTGGATTTTTTATCTATTTGTAGATTTTGTTTTACATTTGCGGATCATGAGGAGTTTGTTTGTGGATTTTTTATCTATTTGTAGATTTTGTTTTACATTTGCAGATTTTAAATTTATTTGTAGATCTTGTTTTGTGTTTACAAATTGTAATATGCATTTTTGACTCATAGTCTCTTCATTTTCAATGATTATGGCATTATTTTGTCACAACAGCGAAACAATAGTGTCAGAATTATGAAAACAAATGCAACACAATCTACAAATAAAAAATTACCCTCATGCGCAGACAAATCACTTTACATTCATTCAAATTCTGGTTTTCAAGTACAAGTCACTGATTTCTATTTGTGAATCAGGATGTGTTTATTTGTGGATTTTTAATCTTTTTGTAGATCATGCTTTATATTTGTGGATCACAAAGAGTTTGTTTGAGGACTTTGTATCTATTTGTAGATCTTGTTTTACATTTGCGGATCATGAGGACTTTGTTTGCGGATTTTTTATCTATTTGTAGATTGTGTTTTGTGTTTACAAGTTGTAATATCTATTTGTGAATTTTAGTCTGTCCATTTTCAATGGTTTTGGCATCAATTTACCCCCATAGGAGTGCGTGACAAAAGACCGAAATGAGTGACTGTCACGCTCAATGCGTGACACTTGAGAGCCCTGCATTAAGCTTGCACTTTTAACAAGCAACCAATTTTATTATGTTTATTTTAATCTCACATACTATTTAGGATGGATAGTACGGACATTGGGACGCAGGGACAATTTGGGTAGGCCTATCTCACATATTCTGAATGTCTTCGGCAGAATTCAAATGAGCCATTTTAATCTAGATTAATCTAGATTAATTCCAAAATTAATCTAGATTAAAAAAATTAATCTATGCCCACCACTAATTTAAATTGAAACTTTGAATCTTGTGGAAAAAAATAAGCCTGATGCGTGACGTTTACAATGTATTACGATGTGTTGATTTTGTGTATGGTCAACCTAAATGTGACAAAAAGAGGTTTAACCTTTTTGGTCTTTTTTTAAAGAGAAAAATACATTTTGAGAATTTAAATTCATAATGTTTCATATAAATCTATGGATGCTAACCGACCAAAAAAGCTTTTCTATACATGTATTTGTATTTCAGAAAAACTTATGTTGTGAATGATCGTCTGTATGTTTCTAATGTATGCTTCATCAGATGGACGGCAGCTGTCCACCACAAGCTCATCAGCTCAAAGGAAAAAGAAGACTGTCACAACACAAAGACAAGATGATGATGATGATGATGATGATGATGACTCTGCAGGATGGTCACTTGGGAAGAGACAATGTCAAACTGCAAGAACAAGACATGCAGATGATGGTAATGCTGATGAGGATGATGGGAGTGATAACATCAGTCAAGGCATTGAAGACACAGGTAACACTCTCAGTGTGACTTTAATCTTTCACTGCACCATCAGGGCCGGCCCACGGAATAGGCAAATGCCACTCAACCATAGGGGCGCCAAAATGAGTGAACAAGTGATATTTTTATTTTTAAACTTTTTTTTTTTATTTTTTTTTTATTTTTTACTAATACTATTTTAAACCATAAATTTGAAATACTACCAAATAAAGCAAAAAGAAAAAACTCCACAAAAACGTAACTAAGTCATCCGACTCCGGTCCGGCGCATCAACCTTCCCCGACCTCCGCCCAGCAAGCGCTTGAAGTGCATCAGAAACAGAGCGCACGCGATCAGTTGTTGGTAATTTATTGTGTAGCGTCGCCTCTATGCCTCTACGCCTCTACGCCGCATCTAGTGTACCGGTACCACTGCCTTTCTTTGAGGGCGCTTGGGCCTGGCAGCTCACGCCAGGTCTAGACACGGTGAAAGTTTCCTGATTGATGGCCGAATTTACATGACGCATTATAAATTGGCTATATAGTCTGCAATAGATACAGTGTCGAAAAGAGAAGAGGATAAAAGGGTAAAGAGGATAAAAGACTGAAGTAAAGTGGTGGAATGAATGAACAGTTTATCAAATTGCGTAGTATTAAGATACTATAATGTAATGGCAGTTATTTTTACCTTAAAGTTAATGCTAGCAGTTGTTCTGAGTTCTCCAGAGGCCGCAGACAGTGTGAATTATTATTATTATTATTATTATTATTATTTTATATATATATATTATATATATATATATATATTTTTTTTTAACAATCATGTCAGTTTTTTTAGGCTCATTTAGGCCTACTGCCACACTTTTTAATTAAAGTTTTACTCTTTGTGCAGTTTTGGGGGGATATATGGCTTTTTTTGCCAAAATTAGTAATGATATTTATATACAGGTTTAATAAAATAGCAATGTTTTACGTAAAATTCACATTAAAGAATACATTTCTCAGTGCCATAGTTTAGTGGAAGATTACTACCATCAACTGGAAAACAAACACTTTTGCTGGTGCTCAATGAATAGTTTGTGCATGAATGACATTTGGACGATGACATCACTGTTTTATCCAGAGTGAAATATATAAATGAACTAAATTAATAACTTATTTACAACAAAATTAAACCATCACTGAACTTACTTAAGCTGGACTATGACACTATTTTCTTCTAGATCTGCTGTACAGGAGAAGCAAACTTTTTTTTGCGTTATTTTCCTGTTATCACCTCCTTAAAATAATCTGTATTATTAAAAAAACGTTATATAAATAAAGGTGACTTGACTTGAATGCTAGATATAATGCTCTTGCTATTTGTGCGCATATATATATATATATATATATATATATATATATATATATATATATATATATATATATATAAAATAAATAATATAAATATGCTAAATAATCATGATCACAATGACTGGGTGACATGGGCTGTGATGCATGGGGCACCAGGTAAAATCTTGCCTAGGGCTGCAAATTGGTCAGGGCCGGCCCTGTGCACCTTTGTCGTGTTTGTGGGCAATTTCATTCAACTAAAACATCATCTTGCAGTTATAGAGTTTTGCTGTAGTACTGGTGTATTTTTGAGATGCAGATGCAAGGACTTTGACTCTTATCAAAACATGTTCTTTTATAGATGGACTGGTGCACCAGGAGATAGGTGGAAGACAAATGGAGAGAACTGCAGAAAAACATGATGATGGTAAGTCTGTAACTTTGGCACTAATTAAGTGTTCTTAAATCAGTGTTAAGTATTTTTACTTCATGGAGGGGTCCATTTTGGTTTTTTACATTCCAAAATATCAGTAATCAAAGCGTATAAAAGTGTGTCTAAATATCTCCATACATGATAGATTACAAAACAACAGACATAATAATAACAAAACATTGTTCAATTTATGGCAAATTATATTTTGCTTTAATGTTTGTGCATTGTACTTTAAAAGGGAAATTTCACCCGTTGGAACATTGATCTTTATTGAAAGTGGGTCATATATGTAGTCGAAATGTAACACAAATTTAGAATTTGGTGCCTATTTGACAGAGAAAAGACAGTACGTGACTTAAGGGCACATTTGTATGGAAGACAACAACTCCCACAATGCACAGCTCTGCAAGCCACTCCTATTAATCCAGAACACTGCTCATAAAGCATTAACACTTCCCTTCCACCTGAACTGTGTTTTTAACTTGGATGATTAGGTCTGGACATGCATATATTATTGTCAGTGGAAATGGAGAAAGTAACTAGTCACAGCTTTTGACTGCATAATTTGAGATGCACCTTTAAGGCTCTACTGTCACTGTAATATGTAGGTGTCAACATTTTGGTTTTTTTACTGTTTTCATGCTGCACAGATGGACAGGAGCCACACTCAACTTCAGGAAGCTCATCTGCTGATAAACCAAAGAGGATTACAACATCTAGACTGGATGATGATGGTGATGATGAAGATGGCGGTGACTCTGAGCATGGTAAGCACAAGTACACATTTCATTCTGTGACCTTTCAGTGCTTCTTTATTATTATTATTATTATTATTATCCTCTTAAACATGCAGAGAGGCTACACTTTACTAAATGGTGTAGTTTTGTCTTCACCTCATTACTGCTAATGTTGTTTCTTAAACAAGGTTTACTGATCTTGGCCTAGTGAGACAGCTCTACTGTTATCATGCATGAATTTAATTTTAATACTTTGTAGAACAGTAATCTATTACCATGTTAACAAATACAAGAAGGTCATCTTTCAACCTTGCATTTCTAATGGGAGATTTGATTTTTCACTTCGTTTCAACAAATGACAATACATCTGCCGTAATTTCCAGACTATTGAGTGCACCTGATTTAAAAACCGCTCCAACTAAATTTAAAAATTGTACACATAGGCCCGCAGTTGTCTATAAGCCACACACAGAGTCCAAGTTCAACCTCGCCGTGATAAACCTTTTGGAGCTCCAAAGAGCTACAGATAGTGCAGCAGATAAATTAATTTTTTCACTAAAATACTTCAGTTGGTGAAACAAGCATGAAATTTGGCATAAATCATCTCCATAAGCCAACTTTTGAAAATGACTGGGTGTCCACTCAAAATTTTAAAGTTTTTTTTTTTTTTTTTTTTTTCCCCCTCAGTTTTTATCATTGGTTTTGCGTGTGTCTGATTATTAGTTTATGCATTTGCTTTGGCTTTACAGACTTAAGGTAGAGTCAACAAGCAAAGGTGAAAGGATTAGAGTTTAATATTTCATAGAGCAGACTATAAACAAAGATGCAGTCCAATATGGCCCCCACAAACCTTGAAAATGTGTTTCAGGATTCTGTAGGCACAGAAAAAATGTAAAATAGATTCAGACAGTCATTCCAAGAAAAACTATCAGGCTACACCTGTGTATGCACAATTCAGGTGGTGGTTTATTACATGTATAAAGAGTGAATGTCACTGCACAACAGGGTACTCTTTGACTTCACTGCTGTAACTCAGCCTGGGCTTCAGTGTCAGCTGATCTTTACTAATGCTGTACCGAGCTTTGCTTTCTGTACAATAATAGACTAGTTGTAGATTTAGTTTAGTGTCCCAAATGCTGGGACAGATCACATGGGACTTCAGTGGCACTGGATGAATGATCGGGCGAGGTGGAGGATAATCAAACCTAGTTGTATCCCAAACATCAATTAGACTTGTTTTTTTTTTTTGTTTTTTTTTTTTCATCTAGGAATTTTTTGTGGACACCCAGATTTTTTGACAGGGAGGGTTTTAGTAAACACTTGGACCAAATGTCATGCTTGTTTCACAAACTGAAGTATTTTTCTACTTATCTATTGCACTAAGAGGGAGAACCTGCGCTAAATGTGCCCATGGAGCTGCAGCCTCTCCGCCCGTAGGTACCAGGGAGGAGACCGCCATGTCAACACTCGCTGCAGGCAGAAGAAAACCATTGAAATGCAGAAAATTTACAGCTAATGGCAAATAGTCAAAATTCTGCATGTAAAATTGTCAAAACAATGTAAAGTTTAAAAATGAATACATGCCCAAAACAAAGTTTGTTATACCCATAAAAAACCTGTCTTGTCCTGGCTCATTATGCTCTTACGTATTATTGGCCTTGTTAAATTGCATCTACATTATCACTGTTTTAACATGACTGTGTTCTTTAACAGATGAAAAGGATCAAAAAGGGCGTGCTAAGAGGCTAAATCAATCCCCTAAGAAGAGCCAGAAGAAGACTGCAGTTATAAGACAATGCAGTGGTGTTGGTAAGATGTATTACATGAATTTCTGTTAAATATACAGTACTGGGCAAAAGTCTTAGGCATGTTAATATCCTAACCAAAAAAAAAAAAAAAAAAGGTTTTAAGTTAGTTATTTATATCTTTTGCTGTAGTGTGTCAGTAGGAAATATCAGTTTACATTTCCAAACATTCTTTTTGCCATTAATTGTAATAATCCAGTGAGATT
Source organism: Ancherythroculter nigrocauda (assembly GCA_036281575.1). NCBI lineage: Eukaryota > Metazoa > Chordata > Actinopteri > Cypriniformes > Xenocyprididae > Ancherythroculter > Ancherythroculter nigrocauda. The sequence goes on from VTFQ01000013.1 coordinate 41,032,834, forward strand.
TGTGTATGAACAAGGAGTCTGACAACAGCCAGCCTGATCTGATCTCACCATCATCGAGTCCGTCTGTGATTACATGAAGAAACAGAAGAAACTGAGACAGACTAAATCCAGAAGAACTGCGGGAACGTCTCTGAGACGCTTGAAGAAACCTTCCTGCAAAGCTCCCTGAAAAACTATGCGCGAGTGTACCTGGACAAAAGCCGTTTTAAACGCAAAGGGTCGTTACACCATATATTGATTTGAATTAGTTAATAGAAGTTAAATCATAAATAAATTCAATTTGTGATTTTATTTGTGAAAGCATTCTCACTTTACAGCATTTTAACACAAGTGCCAGTGCTTTTCACAGTACTGTAGCTTTGCAGGAAGGTTTCTTCAAGCGTCTCGGAGACGTTCCTGCAGTTCTTCTGGACTTAGTCTGTCTCAGTTTCTTCTGTTTCTTCATCAGATCAGACCGGCTGTTGTCAGACTCCTTGTTCATACACAAATCTCACTGGATTATTACAATTAATGGCAAAGAGAATGTTTGGAAATGTAAACTGATATTTCCTACTGACACACTACAGCAAAAGATATAAATAACTAACTTAAAACCTTTTTATTTTTTTTTAATTTTTTTATTTTTTTTGGGTTAGGATATTAACATGCCTAAGACTTTTGCACAGTACTGTATATGTTTCCTGTGAACAATGTAACTGGGACTTGGCGGCACGGTGGCTGAGTGGTTGGGGCTCTCAAAGGTCCAGGGTTTGATTCCCGGCCGTGCGGGGCCTTTCTGTGTGGAGTTTGCATGTTCTCCCCGTGTCTGCATAGGTTTCCTCTGGGTGCTCTGGTTTCCCCTACCACTAAAAACATGTTGAATAGGCCAGGATGTTTGAGAGTGCGCATGGGGTACGACGGATGGAAATTAGCTCAAGGCTACAATCCGGTGTGGCTTGTTCATTAACACGCACTACCAAAATAAACCAATAAACTTAAACAGGTGATTCTGACCATTAGCTAGGTGTGGGCGATATGGCAAAAATATCATATCACGATTTTTTTCAGGAAAATCACGATTCACGATTTTATCACTATTCTTTTTTTTATGTTGGTTTTACTGCTTTGTGACTGAGCATTACAGCCAAAATGTCCATATTTTACAAACAAAGCCTTAGGTAACAAAATATAAAATAAAAAAGAATGGCAGACAGGGGCGAAGAGATATATATATATATATATATGTGTATATGTCATTATTTTCTTTGTTATTAAATATTGAGATCAAAGATACACATTAATCATACACAACTTAATATACAAATTAAATAAACAGTGCTTTATGTTTTCAGCTACAGTAGGTATATTTAACAGTAGCATTGAAGAAAGTAATTAAATGAACAAATATGAAAATAAAACAAAACAGACTTCACTGTATAAATTATACATTGATACTTATTAAAGCTACTATTAAAGTTGTCAGTCAAGATCAGTGAGTGATTTTCTCTTTGCATTTTGTTGTTTTATTAACATTAAATGTATAGTTCTCCTAAAAATTCAAATTGTCATAATTTACTCTCTCAAGTTGTTTAAACTCGAATAAGTTTCTTTCTTCTGTTGAAAATAAGTTATTTGGAAGAATGTGGGTATCCAAACAGTTGATGTACCCCAGAGACTTCCATAGTATATTTTTCTCCTATGGAAGTCAATGGGGACCAGCTACTGTTTGGATAGCCACATTCTTCAAAATATTAATATTAGAGAAATATTACAAGGAAATTAATACAGGTTTGGAACAACATTAGAGTGTGTAAATAATGAGAATTTTTATTTTTTGGTGAACTATCCCTTTAAGGACAAGCGGCAGCGTGTTTACTATTGGTACTGTCTCTTTAAGAGCTGCGCGCAACGCGTCTAATATACACGCATTTGACAAGCAGATTTTCTCAAGTTTGCTTTCACTTTAGACATAACCGACTTTGTTTACGTAAACCTTGTGTGTATTTGACAGTATTAGAACAATAAGACTCGAAAGATAACTTAGTCCAGTATCCAGGCGCTGGTAGACAGGCTTTTAGTGCATGAGCTTCACACGTACGCGCTGAGAGACGCACACGTTAGAACAGCGCATCAGCATGCGAAATAAATGTTTAACCGACAAGGCATTAAAGCACATGCAAATTATGAACTTTTGTGAATTGCAGTGTCCCGTTCCGCTGCATTAACATTTTATGTGAATATACGTTGCGTTGTTCAGTATGTTGGGACAGAGGCGCCAGAACAGCAACTGATAGAATGAACGAGACTACGATATTTCTTCAAAAGCAGATTGTGGAGACATTTTAATTGTCCACGATCAAAAATCGTCATATCGCACACCCCTACCATTAGCCTGGCTCAAGATCTGGAGATGGGTTCCACTGCTCCATTTCCCAACGGAGACAATAAAGCACACCTTAACCGTACTGCACAAGTCACTAAAATATTTAATATTGAAATTTATATTGCATAACAATTTCTGTGACAAGGTAATTCATTAATTAGTGTTGGCGTAACAGTGCTTGTAAATTAAGCCGTAAAAAAATCCCCTGACAGACATTTAAGCTTTCTCAAATTAAGTCAGTTTTGTTTTATGGACTTGAATATATTTACAGGTTACATATTTGGCATTTCATTAAACATCTGTAGTTGTGAAATACTACATTTAAATTCAAACAATGATAAGAGTAATTGCATGAGAGTAGACTGAATTGTGTTCAGCAAAAATCACCCTGTATGTCCGCTCTGACACCACCAGCCTTTCACGCTTTCGACTGTAGCATCTAAACGTGAATGTCAACAGTGATGGTGGGTTATTTGCAGGGAGGTCAGTCACTAGTCATCAAACACACTCGACAGCTCTCGCCTCTGGATCAAGAACAGCAAAAATGTATCTCAGACCTGTGTCTTATACCTCATTTTTAACCTTTTAGTCAAAATGTGACGAAATAGGTATGTTTGTCATCACGGCCGTCCTTCGGAGACAAATTGTGGCAAAAAGGTTTTTACAAATTACCACTTTTACAACTATCTTTTATGGGTCAAAAAGAATGTTACCTTACAAAAAAAAAATCAGGTATAGGGCCTCCAATCAGGAAAAAAAGGACTTTGTGATAAAGTAAACAATGTTTTAATAGGCCAATTTCACACTTCCGGGTTTTTGGCTTCCGGAACGATCCACGCAGTGTAAAAGTTTTTCCGGTTACAGTGATAGATAGCCTCGATCAGAACCAGCTCGGAAATCAAAGTCGTTTTACGAATTAAATATCATGAAAATGTTTGAACGGTCTTGGTGAATTATTGGTGAGACTACAGAGCTCCCATTAAGAGCTAAATTTAATAAATAATTCGAAGTGATGGCGGTTAAACTGGTTATATTCTTTGTGTCTGTTTGGCGCGGCTGTGCATTATCGCACTCCATGTGCTGTAAAGATAGTGTCTGCGTCTCAAAGTGCATACTATCCATCCTAAATAGTAGTCTATGTGTAATATTCAGTGCTATTTTGGGTGGATAGTATGCATATTGGGATGTATAGAGTGCTTTTAGCGATGTGCTGGGGAAATGATCAGCTGGAAGCTCCCTTATCACGCAAGATCCTCTGATTCATGTAACAGAACCGCTCGCACCCTGATATTTCTGGATATAAACACTTCAGTCTCTCACTCATTTTCCTGTCGTCATCATCTTAAAGTGTGTATTATGTGCAGTATTATTGTGCTGTTGCAACATTAATGCAAAGACTGATAGTTGTACAGTGTGGTGTTGGAAATTAATTATGTCTTAGTTTAATCATTTTAATCGATCAGGATTAGTTATAACATATGCTTGAATGTGGGATGATGCCATATGAGATTACATGCTATATATTTTTAAAACATATTAAACTCACAACAATATTATGTATCTCGGTTTTATATCCCCCATTAAAGTATATATTGGGAGTTTTTTTTTATGAAAAAAATATATAAATAATGTTCGTTGTACGTAATACGATCGAGGGAATTGATGAATGAGCTGAGTAGCCTTATGACAGCTGGTGATATAAATCCACCTGCCGGTAAATTCGAGCAATGGTCTGAGCGGTCGTACAAGCTACAAACCAGTAGAAAATAATTTCAAAAGCGATAATTACAAAAGCGACTTGGAAAACAGACAAAACAGAAAAGGTAAGAAGCAATATTTGAGAAAAGAGCAAATCAATCTAATAGCCGTAGACGCATAGCGGAACTAACTTTACCCTGCGTCACGTGATTTCCGATTCTTGTGAAAAAGGCCTATTGACATTATTCTCTTACTGCTCAATGGCCGGTCGTCCTTCTTGTCCCCAAGAAAAAAATTCCAGCACGTGACCACGTGTATTGTTTATTTCCTATGTCTTGATGTTATGTATGTGGTTTGCCTTAACCTGATTGTAATTTCACATATCTTCTTTTGTAAGGCGCATTAAGTTGCCTTGTGTACGAAATGCGCGGTATAAATAAACATGCCTTGCCTACTAGTATTAGTTAATCAAGGCAGGGTTCAGAAGGTTATACAACTTCATAAGGTCTCAATTTATTATCAACTCAACTTCTAATAAACACCTTTTGGTTTTTGTTTCATAGATGCTCCAGAAAGGGTAGTCAAGAACCGAGGTAAGAGACCCTGGAATGAACAGGAGAGAATGGCAGTCAAACGACGCCTTGCCAAGAAAATCGCCCTTAAAATGGTTCCAGGAAAGCAGGACTGCCTGATGTGCATCGCCAAAGAGTCTCCAGTCCTAAGTGCGCGGACGTGGAAAGACGTGAAGTATTTTGTGTATAATGAAATTCTTAAAGTTAAAAGAAAGCTTGCATTATGAATGAATTGACTGAGTGTCCTCGCTCTGTGTTTCCCGTAGGGCTGCACGATTAATCGCATGCGATTGTCATGCGTGTCTCATCAGTAAAGCCGGTTCTATGATTAGCGGTAAATGTCCATCACCTGCTTTCAAATGGAGCGGCACTTAATATACAGAGCCGTAGTTCGCGGACAAGCTACGCAATATCGCGTTCATAATCGCAGATGAATCGCCTTCGATAATGAACGCGATATTGTGTAGCTTGTCCGCGAACTACGGCTCTGTCTATTAAGTGCCGCTCCGTTTGAAAGCAGGTGATGGACATTTACCGCTAATCATAGAACCGGCTTTACTGATGAGACACGCATGACAATCGCATGCGATTAATCGTGCAGCTCTAGTTTCCCGTGTTTTAAAGGGTGAATCCTGTTAGTTTGTTCATTTGTTAGCACTCTAACAACTTTAATAATAAATGCTGTTTTATTTATTTTGTTCATGTCTGCTATGTTTGTGTTTAATACTGTGGAGCAGGAATGATTTTTCTGAAGAAAAAAAAAAAAAGCATACACTTCTGAATTTGACACTCAATATATTATAAAAGGTGTGCTCAACCTTAAAAGTTCTTAATCATATTTTATATTACAACCAATGCCCATTTTCCTTGACCGGAAACTTAACAGTTAGTTTAGACTATTGCTTTATCCTTAACTGAGAAAGTCACACAGATATTAATAGTACTAGGCTTAATTGTTTCCATAATGTCTTAAAGGGATACTTCACTTTAAAATGAGAATTCTGTCATCCTTTACTCACCCTCAAGTTAAGTATCCCTTTAAGAAAGTCAATAAAACTGGAAATAAAACAAACACTTCTCCCTGATGAAATAACCAATTTGCACTTTTATTCAATAACATTTTCAATAAAAAAACACTGTCCTGTTAATGGTGACAACCTCATTGTGCATTTGTCATAACAGATTTACATTATTAAATATTCAGTAATGGAAACAGCATCTTAGTTTACCTATTAATTATTAAAAACCCTATTAATCATTAAAGTGCCCACCGGGGGGGGGGATGATACCTCCCTGAAATGACTTTTTGCAGGTTGGGATGTCTGCATTAAAAGTTTATTTAATTTAGTGTTTATTCAAAGTACCTGAATCCTGGAGAAAAATCTTCATCTCTGGATGTTTGTGTGTCATCCATGATGAATCTGAACAGTTGAAACAGAATCTGATCTCAAACACTGACTCTGGATGGAAGATCTTGTACAAACACAATAATTCAGTTTTTCCTCAGACAGGATCAAGAGACGCGGCGTTCACTCAAATACACAATGTTATTGTATGTTCACACAAATGATAAAATAAACCACGCAAAACAATTTAATAATGTTCATTTAAAAATATCAAACGTATTTTAAAGAACTATTTACGTGCTTCAGAGAATGCGGAAGTCACCTGTAAGTCTCGTGACCTGAAAACTCACCTTGATCAACCTTTAATTATATCGATTAAAAAAAAAAATTCTATCTCCACCTTATCTATCAAGTATCTACACGTAAATTCATGATTTAGCTTTTATAAAGGTTCCTCTAAAAACACTAATACTCCTGTTGTAGAATATTCCTGGTTGTTTAAATGGCGAAACATCAACTCTGCACATTTACGTTTTATTTGTTACGCGAGCGATGATGACGTCGGGCTTGAGCTCAACCCCATAATTTGCAAGGCAGTGCACGTTTTGTGCATTTGTCCGTGAATAAATTATTATGTGCATTAGCTTCGTATAATGTTAGCATATACAGTATAGCAGGACACATTTATTGGGCGGTAAAGTTGGTTTTAGGTCAGTATTCGCCAAAAGTCGTCACAGAGTTTCACACACTGTCCTGTCAATGACCACTCAATGTCTTCAATATCATTCTGAAAAATATAACTGTGTGTACTCAGGCTCAGGCCGGGGAGCCGTCCGGCCTGCACGAATTGGTGTAATCCAAACGGCGTCGTGAAAGCGGTCTTTTCTTTGGATAATGGAGACAAGGGGATCTGCCAATACCCTTTTGTTAAGTCCAGTGTCGAATAAAAGTGAGCTGTACCGAGCCGGTCAAGCAATTCGTCCACACGCGAATTTCGACACTGCATTCACCTTGCGATAATCCACACAGAACCGCACTGAGCCGTCTGTTTTGGGGACCAAAACTATCGGGCTCGCCCAGTTACTGCTGGATTCCTCTATTACCCCCATTTCAAGCATTGCCTCTAATTCTGCCTGAACCACTTTTTTTTTGTGCTCAGGTAACCTATACGGCCGGCTGCGAATCACCACTCCCGGCTCGGTCTCGATGTGGTGCTGAATAAGGTCAGTACGGCCCGGTAGGGGAGAGAACACATCGGCAAATTCAGCCTGTAATTTGGAAACATCAGTGAGCTGTGAGGGCGAAAGGTGATCTCCCCCCGGGGCCAGAGCGAGGGATTGTTTTTTTACATTCGCCTCTGGCCCGAGATCATCCTCGCCGCTAATCACCGTTGCCAGCATCACTGACTCCACCTCACTCCATTTTTTAAGGAGGTTGAGGTGATAAATTTGACGTGCCCCTCTCCTATCGGACCGTATTACTTCATAATCGAGATCACCAACTCGCCGTGTGACCTCAAATGGTCCTTGCCACTTTGCCAGTAATTTTGAGCTTGACGTGGGGAGTAATACGAGCACTTTCTCTCCCGGTGTAAATTTACGCAGATTAGTTCCCCTGTCATACAACCGGCACTGTCTGTCCTGGGCTTGTAACAAATTCTCCATAGATAGCCACCCCAAAGTGTGGAGTTTTGTTCTCAAGTCCAGCACATACTGAATTTCATTTTTCGATTGAGACGGTCCGTCCTCCCAAGACTCTCTTAGGACATCCAACACCCCGCGGGGGTGGCGCCCAAAGAGAAGCTCGAAGGGGGAAAACCCCGTGGAGGCTTGCGGGACCTCTCGCACAGCGAACAACAGGGGTTCCAACCATTTATCCCAATTTTTGGCATCTTCTTGAACGAACTTACGAATCATGGATTTAAGCGTGCGATTAAAACGTTCGACCAACCCGTCCGTTTGTGGGTGAAAGACGCTGGTTCGAATCGATTTAATGCCCAACAATTCGTACAGTTCGCGTAGCGTACGTGACATAAACGCCGTGCCTTGATCAGTGAGGATTTCTTTCGGAATCCCCACTCGGGAGATTAAACTGAAGAGGGCGTCCGCAACACTCTTAGCGGAAATGTTGCGGAGAGCCACTGCTTCTGGATATCGTGTTGCATAATCCACAATGACTAATGCAAAACGATGCCCTCTCGCTGATCGCTCTAATGGCCCGATGAGGTCCATGCCAATTCGTTCGAAGGGGACCTGCATTAATGCCCGGCCAAAAGAATTGGGTCATGAGGCGATTTAGTGTCGCTGTTTGTCCTAAGTGTCCAGCCATCGGGTTAGAGTGAGCCGCATGGAAAAGCATTTCCCTGCGGCTCTTTGGTACTAACAACTGGGTTGTATCTTCTTTTGATTGAGTGTCTTGGGTCACTCGATACAACCTATCTTTAATAATCGCAAAATAGGGATAAGTTAGTGGTCGTCCAGGCTGGAGAGGCTGACCGTCGATCGTGCTGACCCTCTCAAACGCATTTTTCAGTGTCTCATCGTGAGACTGCTCCAAGGGAAAATCATCACGGTCCGAGAGAATCAGTCTCCCGATTCCGCTCTGTTCCCCTGAGGCAGTCACCACTGGTCCCCGGTCAGTCTCCCCCGCCTGCACTCGCACTTCCTTTCCCCGCGAGCATTTACTCCAAGAGGCACCTGAGCATAAATGTCCCAATAATTTATTAAATGCGGGCCAATTCGTCCCCAAAATTATCGGGTGCCGGAGGTGCGGATTAACTGCCACCTCCACACTATGCTTTTGTCCCCTAAATAGAATCCTGACTGACACCAACGGATAACTCGCGATATCCCCGTGCACACACCGTACCCTAACCATGCGGCCTGTATCCAATGCCCCGGATGAAATCAGGCTTTGATGCACGGAGGTTTGGTTACAACCTGAGTCCACCAAAGCCTGATATGTACCCCCCTTGATACTCACTGGTATCTGGTACTGACCAGCTTGACCGGGGGCGACCTGCAGGTCGTCCGGGACCCGGATCAATGTCCCCACCTCCATCACTGGACACCGGTCTATGAAGTGATCCGGGTCCCCGCAACGCCAACAGGCCGGCCCAGACCTGCCCGCCGCTCCAGTGGCGGAGAACGGGCCGAATAATTGGCGTGGAGAGAGGGGAGAAGCAGGCGCGGGGTCCAGCCCGGCGGTGGCCAGTCCCGCCCCCCTGGGCGGCGCTCTCGGCGCCACGAACTGCCGATGATCCGTTCCACCCTGCCCCCGGGGCGGAACACGAGGCGGGCCGGGCGGACGGGACCTAGGTAGAGGTACAGGTCTGGAGAGAGAGAGGGGAGGAAGAGAGGGAGAGAGAGAGACAGATGGCAGGGGTTCGCCGACCCCTGGGCACGCCACCAGGTGGTCCTCCGCCAATTGGATGGCCGAATCCAGCGACGTGGGCCGGTGGCACTGGACCCACTCGGCGGTCTTCTTCGGGAGCCAAGTGGTGAACTGTTCCAGCACCACACGATCGATCATCTGCTCCACGTCGCCTCCGTCGGCCATCAGCCATTTGCGACACGAGTCCCGGAGCTGTTGGGCCAACACGAAGGGCCGGCCCGCCTCCCCCAGCTCCAGAGACCGGAAACGCTGACGATGCTGCTCGGGGGAGCGGCCGACCCGCTGTAGGATGGCCCTCTTGAGGTCGTTGAAGACCAGGAGGTTCTGGATGGGCAGCTGCTGTGCTGCCACCTGCGACTCGCCCGAAAGCAGCGGGACGAGCCGCATGGGCCACTGGTCCCGGGGCCAACCTGACACCTCAGCCGACTTCTCAAACAGGTCCAGGAAGGCCTCCGGGTCGTCTTGCGGGCCCATCTTCTGTAGTGGCAGCTGGAAGGATGCAGCAGCTGCCGCGCTGGTCTCCGCGGGAACCTCCCGGTCTATCCAGCTCCGGAACCTCTCGCGGTCCTCCTGTTGGCCCTGTACGATTGCCTCGAAGCGGCGCTCCTGGTCGTTCCTGAGATCTAGCAGGGCCCGATGTTGTTCTTGATGAAGGGCCGCGAGGGATGCGATGATGTCCGCAAACGGCGTCCCAGCGGCGGAGGTTGCCTGCATGGCGGCGGCTTCCGTCTTCCTTCCCGGGTTTCGGCACCAGTGTAATAAAAGTTCTTGTATAGAAGGAAGGAAGAGGACAGGGATCAGCTTTGGCTGCTGACAGTCTTTATTCTCACCAGAGAAAAATCAAACATATAAACAAAAAGACGGTGCAACGCACACTCAATAATTCCACATCCAAGGACGGGCTTCACTCCATAGAACGAGCACGGCTCACACAGCGACTGTCAGCAGACCCTCTCTCTCTCACACGCTCCTGCTTCTCCAGGCGTTTTATCCTGTCTCCACGCCAATTACTGGAACAAGAAACAGGTGTTCGTGATTTACATTCAACCCGTTCAATCACCGCACATCCCCAGACGCTCCCTCCTGTCGCAGACCCCGCTAAACCACTCCCCCCTCGCCACACTGTGTTATTAGATTAGTCAGATTGTGTTTGTGACTTAATTTTATTAATAATAAATGCAGAAATCCTGATCTACATTTAGACTAGAGCTTCATCAACATCACATTAGTACTAACAGTAACATCTTGGCCCGTTTCTGAGAAATTACTGGAGTAACAAAGTGGTTGCAATGGCACTTTTATTTATAAAGCACTTTATACGGTATACAATACATATTGTTTTGAAGTATCTTCACAGAAATATACAGGAAAACAGAAACAATTGAGACAAATTCAAATTGTGCTGTAAAGTAGTTTTAAAGTGACAATAGGGTCATTTTATGTGAGTGAGACTTTAATACAGTGCAGTCAGAAATGTATGTTATTTATACAGTATTTTATACATACAAGTTAACAGAATTAGTGTATAACAATATTAGTGTAATACAGTACAGTCATCATTAACATTTATGAAACCCTGTCTTAAAAAAAGCTATAATTATTAATCTATCAGTCTGTATTCAGCAGAGGTGTCAAGTAACGAAGTACAAATACTTCGTTACCTTACTTAAGTAGAAATTTTGGGTATCTATACTTTACTGGAGTAATTATTTTTCAGCCGACTTTTTACTTCTACTCCTTACATTTTCACGCAATTATCTGTACTTTCTATTCCTTACATTTTAAAAATAGCCTCGTTACTCCTATTTCATTTTGGCTTGTTTTCATTCCGGCTTAAAAAAAAATCTCAACAACGGTGACAAGCAACATATTCTGATCAACAGATCAACTCTGAACATTAAAAAACAAGCCACTAAAAAGTCACAGAAAAACAGCAAAATTTAAATAGTGAGAATAAAGAAAATTACTAACAAAAGTTCAGCTCATAATTTATTCATGCAGCAATGCATGATGGGAGGCATGGATGAATTTTGATTGGTGGCACCCAGAATGCATTGCAACATGCTTTATTATTCTCACCACTGTTGAGATTCACAGACTGATTCTTGATCTGTGTGTTTAAATGAAACTTTTTTTTTTTTTTTTCAGAACAGAATCAGAACTTTAAAAAAATACATATATTTTTGTATTGATAAAGTTGATCTGCTGTAGAATCACAGTGCTGCTGTAATCAATAATGTAAATCTAACTCAGAGATTGGGCTCTAAATGAGTTCAGTGATTCAGGTCAAATAATGATTATGTGAAAACATAACCAACACCACCTGATTATCTTTTCCATTTGTTTTTCTGGATGTTATGACTCAGTTAAAACAGGCCAAACAAAATTTTATTTTAAAAAGTCAAGGGTCAAGAGCCCAACTAAAGCAAACGCTGATCTCCATGACGGTGGCTTAAAAATTGTGATTTTCTCCTTTGGTGATTCTGCTTGTTATCATCAGGTGTCTTCAATAATGGTCAATCATCACTGTTAATCACTTAATTAACTCATTAACTTTAACACCGCTTCAGTGTTCATTTAACACTCTTATTGGTCTCATGGTCTCACATGTACTCCCAGGAGAGTTAATTTAACACTGCAGTTTTTGCTGTGTATCCAGATAAATCGTGCCATCCGGATAGAGTGAATTTGATTGTGGTTGGATGAAAAGGAGGACATAGCCAGTGTTGGGGGTCGTTACTCAAAAAAGATTATTTCTTAAAGGAACACTCCACTTTTTTTGAAAATAGGCTCATTTTCCAACTCCCCTAGAGTTAAACAGTTGAGTTTTACCGTTTTCTAATCCATTCAGCCGATCTCCGGGCTTTACCACTGTAACTTTTAGCATAGCTTAGCATAGTTCATTGAATCTGATTAGACCGTTAGCATCTCGCTCAAAAATGACCAAAGATTTTTGATATTTTTCCTATTTAAAACTTGACTTTTCTGTAGTTACATTGTGTACTAAGACCGACAGAAAATGAAAAGATGCGATTTTCTAGGCTGATATGGCTAGGAATTGTACTCTCATTCTGGCGTAATAATCAAGGATCTTTGCTGCCGTACCATGGGTGCAGCAGGCGCAATGATATTACGCAGCGCCTCTCACTAATGTCTCCATGGTTGCAAGGCACGCTCCCTGTGCAAGCAGGGGGTCACAGCCGCTGTGTAATATCATTGCGCCTACTGCACCCATGGTACGGCAGAAAAGTTCCTTGATTATTACGCCGGAATGAGAGTATAGTTCCTAGCCATATCGGCCTAGAAAATCGCAACTTTTCATTTTCTGTCGGTCTTAGTACACAATGTAACTACAGAAGAGTCAAGTTTTAAATAGGAAAAATATTGAAACTCTTTGGTCATTTTTGAGCGAGATGCTAACGGTCTAATCAGATTCAATCAATTATGCTAAGCTATGCTAAAAGTGGTACCGCCAGACCCGGAGATCGGCTGAATGGATTCGAAAACGGTAAAACTCAACTGTTTAACTCTAGTGGAGTTGGAAAATGAGCCTAATTTCAAAAAAAGAGGAGTGTTCCTTTAAAAGTTATTATTTCTCTACTACTGGTTCATTTAGGCTATCAAACGGGTGCTTTCTCTTCGTCCTCCGCAAATTAAGCTAGGTAGTTCGGTAGAGAGACGTTTGAATAAATTAGCGTATACACCGGTTTTTAAACTTTTTTTTAGCGCAACCCTTTTTATTTATTTGACCCATAGTCATATACAACCATGTAGCTAAACAAGCCAAAACTAATTAATATAAAATGAAACTGAAGGTAAACCTGCATTGCTCTCATGGTGTTATACCTCTCTCTTTCGGTGAAGTGGAGCAGTTGCTGAATGGCACGGATTGCACTACGGACTATTGTACCTTTTATATGTTTTTTTGTTTTGTTTTTGTTTTTTAAGCTGTAGTTATTTTTTATAGCGAACAAGCTGCGATGACACGTTTCCAGTGCTTAGTTGTGTGTGCGTGAGGCGCGGGTGCGATCAAACAGCTGTCTTTGCCGGGGACTTGCCTCATCGTCATGGCAACGGTTCGTGGCCAGGTTAGATTACGTCAGGCCCTGCGTTCTATTCGGAAGGGCTCATCCCTATGCCCTAATCCCTTCAATGGGTTTACCCTCTGGAGTGAGAGCTTCGAAGGGATGAAGGGTGTAGGGGTCATAAATACTCCTTTTTTGGAACACACTTCTGCGTCATCTTAACGAGACAGTCAAGGAGGATAGATTGCGCAAGCTGCGCCCTTTGTTTAACATTAGTTTATATATTTATTTATTTTTGGTTTATCGCACCATAATGTGTATTGTGTCTATGTATTTGAAACATTTGAATGGACTGATAAAGGGAGCTGTAAAGTATTTTTTGTTGAAATACGATGTCGTTTTGACCATAATGTAATAAATCTAACTTGTATAAATATTACAGTAGTATAGAAAAATACTATACATACATTTATAGGTAAAATCGAACTCCGAGCCTCCTGTACCCATTCTGTGATGACAAACAACTTCCCTGTGTAAAGGATCATGGGGGCCCGAAGTGTCTATCAGTTGTACCCTTCGAAATCCTTCATTCTGAAGGGCCCTTTAAAATGGCCAGTTTTGAGCACTTCGGTTTGGAACGACCCTTCAATATGGCGGCCATGATTGTTTTCACTCCGAAGGGCAATATATCCCGTTTGGAACGCACCGAAAGTTTGTTGCAGTTTGTTGGATGCTCAGACGACCAAACAAACGCCGATTAAACACGTTCAGTCTGGTAAAAACAGACTCTGACCAACGCCAACAGGGTTATCACACCTATCCAACAAACTCCAACAGATGAGTTTGTTGGCGTTTGTCAGTGCGGTGTGAACTGAAACTGCTGAAATCTACCCGCATTTGGCGGGTGTTAATGTCAAGCCCTGATTGTTACTAAGCCTGCCCTGGGTACACCAAAACTACCCGCATTTTCTTGTCCGTTGCCCTCACAGATTCCTGCAGTTAAGTTTGGATGTACATTTACATTCCAATAAAGGTTATTGATGACATTTTGAGGAGGTGGAGTACACAATAGACCCCTGTGGCGCGGCCTAAGCTGATTCCTTAATCCTTAATGGCATTTTTTCCCCTTACATTATACTTTTACTTTTATACTTTAAGTAGTTTTGAAACCAGTACTTCACACTTGAGTTGATACTTCAACTTCTACAGAAGTATTTTTAAACCCTAGTATCTATACTTCTACTTGAGTATTGAATGTGAATACTTTTGACACCAGTGGTATTCAGTATGTCTAACAAGAAACACAAACGGTGTCTCTCTGTCAGCTCTCTGAGCTCTCTGCTTCAGGACCCTGTGGTTTCTGCTGCGTGATTCAGATCAGAGGAGTTTATAAACACTATGGTGAATTTCTCAAGTTAGAGTGGAGAAAGAAGAGAGTGTCCGTGAGGAGAGTGTGTGGAGCCGGACTCAGAGCAGATATTTGAATGGAAATGGGAATTTCCTCAAAACCTGTAAATCCAAAAATAAAACACAATCATTTCTATACAATCAGAAATTCATTTAAAAATAATAAGTCTGAAACATGCCTTAACTATTTTAATACAGATAATAAACAATTATAAACAAGTCAAATCTCTATGCATTTGCTGATTGAGCGCTGTGCTATGTCCGAACTGTTTGCATTTTTATATATTATCTTTTTATTCTTTTAATTCCTTTTCCTGTTTTTATTTCATTTTTAATGTATTTTATATCTTTTATGTATCATCTTGTTATTTCTGACTTTTAATGCATTTTAAATATTGCTGTCTGGTTGAAAGAGCTGGGAGAATTAGGAAGAAAGCATTTGTGATTAGGTTAAAATTTGGTAAATTTGGATAAGGGGACAAACCATGGGGAAATTTGAGCTGTGGTGCATGGTTTAAAGGTCCCGTTCTTCGTGATCCCATGTTTCAAACTTTAGTTAGTGTGTAATGTTGTTGTTAGAGTATAAATAAAATCTGTAAAATTTTAAAGCTCAAAGTTCAATGCCAAGCGAGATATTTTATTTAACAGAAGTCGCCTACATCGAACGGCCAGTTTGGACTACATCCCTCTACTTCCTTCTTTAACCCTCTGGAGTCTTAGGCTGATTTGGGGCCTGGAGAAGTTTTGACATGCCCTGACATTTGTGCTTTTTTCAGTTGTTCATAAACATATAAATGACAAAAGTGTCATTACACTGTATTCAGCACAAACTAGGCTACAATAATATGTGAGGAACATGTATGTACATGTTTGTGTTTTTGAAGGAATAACATTTATGCGTGGTTATTGAAAAAACAAAAAAACTTAAGTCACTGAAATAAGGCCAAAAAAAGTATAGTAAATCTGTGTTCACAAGACTTTAGGGTATTGGAGGTTGTAGACTAGAGTTTTTGCTTCAGAATTATGTAAAAATTATGCTGCCTACTCCTTCATATAAAACAATATATTGATTTAGTTTTTGTAAGACACTTTTTGCCAAGAAACACAGTATGCGTGGAGGCGTGAATCGCCACTGAATAATGGGCCATTCTCACCTGGGAAGACAAAAGAATTGGATAGTAATGAGCTGAAATGACTTGCATATTAATGAGGCATTTCAGTCAGGTAGGCTGTGAAAAAAACCTTCTGTGATGTCTCAAGCTCATCATGATATATGAAACATACAGAAAAATATTATTACAATATAAAGTAATGGTTTTATATTATACTTTAAAATATAATGTATTTCTGTGATGCAAAGAGTCTGAATATAGGCTTTTAGTTTAAAAGCATGCACATTTGGAGAAATATTGGATTCTCATATGCTTATGTCAATTTTCTTATATTATATTTATATTATATATAGAATATTAGTTATATTTATTTAATATTCATTGTCATTACTATGTGCGCTGGTGTTTTCAATTCATCCTTGAAGTCGGAGGGCGCTCTCTGTGCATTTTTAGTCCACAAATTCATCTAAAAGAAGAAGAGGCTATTCCATGAATGGAGTTTCCAATTCATACTGCAGCCGGAGGGCGCTAAAGAAACAAAAACTCATCTAAAATTCATCTATAGAAGAAAAGAAAACAGGAACTAACTGCATGTCTTCTAGGGCTCGCTAACCATGACTTTTACATCCAGATAAACACTTTTCAAGACAATAAATACACGATTGAGACGATGAATGCATGTATTGACAGAATTTGCGTCTGAATAGCGCTGGCTCCGTGGGCGTGGCCGCATTAGCGGATAATGAGCTGAATCACGGACTTCTGACATGGCTCTCTTTTCATACAGATTACATAAACACAGAAGGTTTGTTTTCGATTTGACTTACATGATTTAAAACCTGACATCTTAACGTTTTTTTAGACATAAATTTTTCTGTAATTAGTATTCACTAAGTTACAGTTCATTTTCGGAGAACTATCAGATTGGACTTCGTTCAGAGGGAGAGGAGAAATCACGCATCATGTTAGTTTTCTTTATTTTACAAAAAGCACAACATTGTGTTTTTACTCTGAGTGTATACAAATAAAAGAAGATATTCTATAGTTTCAATTGATATATTACTTATGTCTCTATGACAAAAAATGACGGAGTATTTTAAGTCTGTTTTGCTGCAATGTGAAAAAAACCCTGCAAAAACTTTTCAGACCTCAGAGTGTTAATGACGTCACTAAAACAGTTTTTTGACTAACCTCCGCCCACAGGAATACACAAAAAGGGGGGCGTGGTCTTGTTGCGCTCCCACGGAGAAGAGCAAGAGTTGCGTTTTTAGAGTGTGTTTGTCGCCATGTCGTCGAAACGCTGTTATTTTCATCCCGCAGTCCAATCACCTTTGTTTGGCCTTCCCAGGGACGCTTTACTTAGAGATCAATGGTTACAATTTATGTTTAACTCGGTTCCCGAAAATTATAATTGTGGTATCTTTACTGCAATAGTTAATGTTGGACTGCAGTGCACATAATGGCCACAAGAGGGGACTATGTATATGGCTGTTTTCCATATGAGGTACTCTTCTGAGTGAGTGCTAACATTGTACATTTTCTGTCGCTGCTTGTGGAGATTAAAGAGTTCAGTCTCTCGGGAATTATTGTCTTTTGTGTTCATTCGGCACAACACCACAATAATCCACATGTAAAACTATGTGCAGCACACGTTATGGTAAGAGGCGTGACCTTTCCGGGCAAGGAGCGCTAAGCTGCTGTCGAATCACAACACAGGAACCGCTGGCACAATCAGAACTCGTTACGTATTTCTGAAGGAGGGACTTCATAGAACAAGGAAGTCATCAGCCTGTTTTTATGACAGTGGAAACAGCGGTATACAGATAAGTAAATTACTGTGTTTTTTTACACGCGAAACATGAAAACATGTTATATTGCACACTATAAACACAATCAAAGCTTAAAAAAAAAAACACGAAAAATGGGACCTTTAAGATATATCTGGATTACAGTCAGGACACTTTCCAAAAGGGAAATTTGAACTGTGTTGTATAGATATCTCTGGAAGAGGGATTAGGGCTGTGTGGTGCAGTTTGAGGTGTCTTGGCAAAAGGGGAGATTGAAACTTTGTTTATCAGTTTGAAGTGCCTTAACAGGTAGAGCTAGACAGCGGTCCTGTCGTGTGAGGAAGATCCATTTAGATCTGCTCTGATGGATAGATCCATTTAGATCCACTCTGACAGACAACAACAACAACAACAACAACAACAACAAAAAAATTCCCTGAGACTTTCTACCTCATCCATCCAGATAGCAAAATTCTCTGTTTTTACTGTTATTCTTATTATGTTTACTGTTCTATTCCTAATGTTCTATTTTTATTCTTCTTCTTTATGTAAAGCACTTTGAATTACCATTGTGTATGAAATGTGCTATACAAATAAAATTGCCTTGCCTAGCCTTGTTTATCAAATATGTAAAATGAAACTGTAAGAGCTGAAAATGATGCACTAAAATGAAATTTATTGACTGAAACAAAAATTATGCACAAACCAGACCAAAACCAGCCAAAACAATACCCTTCATATCCTTCGTAAATATGACTAAAGAAGGCTGTGAAAATAAATCTGCATCGATAATTATTTTGATATTTTATTTTAAAAATCTAAATTAATAATCATTTTAAATGGGGGAAAAAATCTCATTATGAAATAAATGTTTTTCTCTAATACACACAATTAATCATACCCTTTTATTCAATACTTTTTGCAACCTCCTTTTCCCAAAATAACAGTTCTGAGTCTTCTCCTATAATGCCTGATGATTTTGGAGAACACCTGACAAGAGATCAGAGACCATTCCTTCATGCAGAATCTCTCCAGATCCTTCAGATTCCAGCTCCATGTTGGTACTTCTTCTCTTCAGTTCACTCCACTCATTTTCTATAGGGTTCAGGTCAGGGGACTGGGACGGCCATTTTGCAGAAGCTTGGTTTTGTGCTCAGTGACACATTTTTGTGTTGATTTTGATGTTTGTTTTTGTGTCATTGCCCTGAAGGAAGATCCAACCACAGCCCATTATAAGACTTCTAACAGGGACAGTCAGGTTTTGATTTTTTAGTTTTTCTAAGGAGAATTAATTTTTTCCCGTCATCCGGGGCTTTTTGGGGGCCTTAACGTGCTCAAAAACTCTTGAAAATTGGCACACACATTGGAATCTGCGGCCATTAGGATGCCGCAAAGGATGGGACCCGGGCGTGGCAGGGGGGCTCGACAGCGCCCCCTTGAATGGTGTCCAAAAACTTGGTCCATATATCAAACACACTTGCATGTATTAGTATGAATCTCTGTACTCATATAGCCCTAATGGGGCCGAACAACTTTCATGCTCTAAGTCAGTGGTTCCCAAACCTGTCCTGGAGGACCCCCAGCCCTGTACATTTTGTATGTCTCCCTACTTCTGACACACCCATTTCAGGTCTTGCAGTTTCTACTAATGAGCACATGAGTTTAATCAGGTGTGATATATGAGGGAGACATACAAAATGTGCAGGGCTGGGGGTCCTCCAGGACAGGTTTGGGAACCACTACTCTAAGTTATACGCCAGCTCAACAGGAAGTCGGCTATTATGGGTTGTTTGAAAAACGTATGTTCTGGAATTTGATATACTCCTCCTAGAAGATTAATCCGATCACGACCAAACTCGGTCAGAATGAAGTAAAGACATTGAGGATGTAAAATTGCGAGCGGATTTTTGATATCCTAAACGGTTTTATGGCGAGAAAAGGGAAACAGGAAAAGTGTTATAACCTCTGCATACATTGATTGATGTTTATGAAACTTCAGCTGTGTGCTCATTGTAGGAAGCTGATCACATGGATGTGACTATTGTGAGTCAAAGTTATAGCGCCACCAACTGGCAGCAGGAAGTGTGTTACTTTCAAAATGCTTTAAGATCACCCTCTAATTTTTACCCAATTTGCTTCAAACTTCATTAGAATAATGTCAAGACATAACGAATGAAGACCTGTAAAAAGATTAAGATTTTTCACACTGCTGCCATAGCAACAGATCAAACTTCAATATTTGTTTTGGATGGGTTTGAGACATTTAGCATGCTTCAAATTGCATGAAACTCGACTCATATGTCAGGACTGTCATCCAGTAGACATGGTCAAAGCCTCAGAAACAGGCAGGAAGGAGAGCCACCTTTTGAAAAAAGTGGGGGGTTAGTTTAACCTACAGTCACCAAACGTGGTACACTTACTGTTCTCATTAAGCCGGACAACTTTCTAATTTACAGTCATTAGCTCTGACCAACAGGAAGTCCAATATTTTGGTTTGAATGTGGATTTTTTTTTTCACCCTCTGTGGTAGAAGTACCAGCTGCTGCAGTAAATGTGGTGTATTCAAATAACTTTGACATAGTACTTTTATGTTTACCCCTTATAAATGCCTATTGCCCGCTGTGCACAGTTGCCCTGAAGCCACCGGGTTGGCGGTGCCACCGGGCTTGGGCCCACCATCGCTGCTTGCAGCTATATTTATCTTTTGCTGTTTGATAGAATCCATGATTCCATGTACAGTATCTGAACAAGATGTCCAGGACCTCCGGCAGAAAAATAGATCCACAATATTAAAGATCCAGCAGTATATTTCATTGTACACATGGGGTACTTTTTATTTCTGCGTGCACCAAACCCCTCTTAAGTGTTTGCTGCTAAAAAGCTCTTTTTTTTTTTTTGCTGTTTCATCTGACCATTTAAAGAGTAACTGACACTACTGGAACTTCAAACAGGATGGGTTCTATGGTCAGATAAAAAAAAATCAAAGCCTGACTGTCCCTCTTAGAACTCTTATAATGGGCTGTGGTTGGATCTTCCATCAGGACAATGATCCAAAACAAACATCAAAATCAACACAAAAATGTGTCACTGAGCACAAAACCAAGCTTCTGCCATGAACATCCCAGTCCCCTGACCTGAACCCTATAGAAAATGAGTGGAGTGACATGGATCTGGGAATCTGAAGGATCTGGAGAGATTCTGTATGAAGGAATGATCTCTGATATCTTGTCAGGTGTTCTCCAAACTCATCAGGCATTATAGAAGACGACTCATAGCTGTTATCTTGGCAAAAGGAGGTTGCAAAAACTATTGAATAAAAGAGTATGATTAATTGAGAGCAATGTGTATTAGAGAAAAACATTTATTTCATAATGAGATTTTTTCCCCCATTTAAAATTATTATTCTCCAATGAACGGTTGGATTTTTGTAATTGTAATTTGTAATTTTTTTAATTAAAGATCAAAAGGATTAACAATGCAGATTTATTTTCACAGCCTTCTTTAGTCATATTTACAAAGAGTATGAATAATTTTGAGCACATCAGTATATACAACAACATAACCAGTTCTAACTAATGTTATATATAGTATATACAGAATAAGTGGATGTATAATAACAATAAAGACTCCAGTAAATTGTATATTAAAAAAAAACCCTGCAATTAAGTGTCAGTGTTGATTAATGGTTGAAAAAAAAACAAAAAAACAAACAAAAAAAACTTTCAAACAGACTTCTTGCTTTTTCTCTCTTTTTTTTGACACTCACTAATATGATATGGAGAACACAATAATGTTTCAAAACTGATTTGTATAGAATGCAATCACATCTATACTAAAATATATTTCATGAGATACTGTGTCAGTCTCTCACTGACTGTATAATGTGCGGATTGGAAAATGATCTTTATTAGTCAGACAATACCTTGGAAATATGTGATATAATATTTGAATTATCACATTGTTTTCACTCAATTAGGAAAAGCAAATTTAAAATGAGTTTGTGATCATGTTTGAATTTAACTGCAATACACTAATATCTCAATTCTTCAGTGAGGTTGTTGTGAAGTCAAGCTCACAATCCATCTGGATTTCTCATGATCATGTGATCACGCATCATACAGAATGAATGCACGTGTCATCAACTGAAAAAATATTCCCATCAGCTGGGATTTTCAGTGGCAAAAACTGTGGCACATTTCTACTGAAAACAGAATTGGATACTCTTATACAGTACATTGTTTATGAAGAAATATTTATATTAGGTGTCCTTAACTACTATGTACTTACATCAAAAAATAATTACAATGTACTGATTGTGTTCATATTGTATTGAAAACACTTTTGCTGCTATTGAGGTTGAATATGGGTAGGTTTAAGGGTGGGTTAAGGTGTAAGGGAAAGGTCAACAGTGTAATTATAAATTTAATTACAGAAATTATTTACAAATGTAATTAAATACAGGTATTTTTTTAAAGGGGTGGTTCAATGCGATTTCACTTTTTTAACTTCAGTTAGTGTGTAATGTTGCTGCTTGAGCATAAACAGTATCTGCAAAGTTACAGCACTGAAAGTTCAATGCAAACAGAGATATTGTCTTTTAAAGTTATGGCAGTTTAATGCCTACAAAAACAAATGGTTTGGACTACAACGACCTTCTTCCCGGGTTGGTGACATCATAAACCCTGCAAAGCACACCCCCGGGAACACGCAACAAAGTGGGCGAGGCCATGTGCAGCATGTGGAAGTGGAAGAGTTGTGTACACCGGACGTGAGCGGCGCGACACGACGCGTCAAAAGATAATAGAACCCATTATAATCTGTGATATATGTTCAATGCTGGATTTGCACAAAGGCTTTTACTGAAAGATGGAGCAGTTCCCACTTTAGAAGCAGAAGCTGCTGTTTATTGGCTTCAAACTGTAAGTACGTTTTATTGTTTTTACATGTCTTTTAAATGTATAGTTCTGTTGCTACTTTTGGTTGCATCAAGGACATATACTACAATTAGTACAAAATGCAGCTGCTAGAGTTCTTACGAGGTCAAGAAAATATGATCATATTTCACCAATTTTATCATCTCTACACTGGTTACCTATTAAGTTCCGTATCGATTATAAAGTATTGTTAATGACCTATAAGGCTCTAAATGGTTTAGCTCTCGTGTATTTAACCGATCTTCTATCGCCCTACAGTCCATCACACTCTTTAAGATCACAAAACTCTAGACTTCTGGTTGTACCTAGGATATCTAAGTCCACTAAAGGAGGGAGAGTGTTTTCACATTTGGCTCCGAAACTCTGGAATAGCCTTCTTGATAATGTTCGGGGCTCAGACTCGCTCACCCAGTTTAAATCTAGATTAAAGACGCATCTCTTTAGCCAAGCATTTACATAATGCATCTCATAGCAGATCAATTGCACATGACAATCTTTGCCTAATGTTATGAACAGCAGCTACGCAAATTTTTCTCTATTTTGCTTTTCTGTTTCTCGGGGCGTCCCGAGGTGACTAGAGAGTACATCAGCTTCAGTTTGGATCCAGCCTCTTAAGAAAACCTCAGCTGACCAACACCTTTGAAGAGACGGCGCTAACTCCTGCAAGGACTTCAGAAGACGCAATCATCTGGATCGACATGCACATTACTAAATTTCTATATATCCTAATTATTGTTAATATGTAATTCATTTTTCCAGGAGCTCATGGCTTCTACATTCAAGTTAATTGCTTAAAGTGTTTGTAAATTAATTGCCTAAATTATTACATTATTTGCTAACTGCATTCTTCTTTAAATTGTAATGTTGACATGCATTCTCTGTAAAGCTGCTTTGAAACGATACGTATTGTGAAAAGCGCTATACAAATAAATGTGAATTGAATTGAATTGAATATACAAAGAGCAACTCGTTTTTGACTAGCCAGTTAGCTAAATTTTAAGCATACTTCTCCAACAAACGTCTATGTTCATAGACAAACAGTTGTTCATGCTATAAATTAAACACTACCTTTACAAAAATGCTACTACTCAGTCATGTATTTGGCTACGTATATTGAAAGCTAACAAACAGCAGTAACAGAATCTAAACACTTTGACACAAATAAAAAAAAAAAGAAATAACATTCATAAACGTCCTTTAAAGCCGCGATTGTAGAGGTTCTGCCTGACCCTCTTCATCTGGGTCTGATTCGGGCTCAATTTGATACAGCAATATAGACGCCATTATTTACATTTCCACCTAAGCACGTAACAACAAATGGTAAGGGGTGTGGCGTTTTCGGACGCTTCAGCGAATCACGATACACTGGGCCAGCTACCAACCTGCTAACCAATCTGAGCACATAATACATAACACCTAATATAAAGTGGGACCAAATATGCATATAAATATACAAATGTTCAGCTATATGAAAACGTGAATATTTATTTGAAACTATTACTTACCACAGTGTCTCTAGTCTATAATGTGGAGAATTCCTTAGAGCAGTGAGCAGTTCACGTCCTGAATGTCCTATTTGATTCCCAGACAGATCCAGTTCTCTCAGGTTTGAGGGGTTTGATCTCAGAGCTGAAGTCAGAGCAGCACAACCTTCATCTGTGACTCCACAATCACACAACCTGTAGAGAACAATGACACACTCTTCACTCTCTCAGTTCAGATCAGTTTAGCAGTGAATCCATTATTAAAGAGAAAATACAAACTTAAAGCACAAATCAATGTGTGATAATTGATATATAAAATGTCACAGAGCACAAAACATGATATATATATATATATATATATATATATATATATATATATATATATAATATATATATATATGAGTGCTCATATGTGTGTGTGCATGTTTGTGATTTATGAAGACACAAATGTGTATATATATATATATATATATATATATATATATATATAACATATGTACAATTCATTTATTTTGTAACAATAATTTTGTTTCTAATCTAACATGAGTTTGTCATAATAAATTAGTCAAAAAAGTACCCCCCTTCCACTGAACCGATTGGTAACGCCCAACCAATGCGCATCACACTTTCACCAAAACAGCGCGAGTGGCGCTCTAATGTTTGAATGGAGAGCACGGGTAGCACCAAAAAAATGAAGAGAACCGTTGCCCAGCCAACTATATTAAACTTCTGTTCAAAGAGGGACGTTAAAAAGAATAAAACATGTACTGAGAAGGAGGTATGAAAACATTGTAATAGCTAGGTACACTCCACATATATTTTAGCTAGCTAATCCATTGCAATTTAGCCATAACTATCAGTGTAACTGTAACCAGTTACCAAAACAGCCGTCTATTTTGTTACTTCATTTTTCAATAGTGTCTTATCTATTAATAAAGTATTCACATCGGTGTTTGTTTTCTTTCTTAATTAATCTGACTTTTGAACGAATTGGCTTGAATGAACGATTTAAGTAGCTCACTCATTAAAACGTTGAATCGCTGCCACCTACTGGCGGTTTCAATATTTAAGCATAATTTCTTTCTTTTTAGAATCACTCCGTTATGTTAGAATTTGGTTATAGATAAATTCCATAAAGTTATGATAGATAGATAGATAGAGAAGAAATAGGCTAAATTATCCAATAACGCTACACATAAAACAGATTTTTTTTTATTAAAAAAATAATAATAACAGGCAGCATACCAACGCTCAACCCCCCCAATGTTGAAACCAAATCTACGCCCTAGTATATATATATATATATATATATATATATATATATATATATATATATATATATGTGCTCATATGTGTGTGTGTGTGTGTGCATGTTTGTGATTTATGAGGACACAAATTTGTATAATGACATGGGTATTACACTGGTATTATGATGTAAACATGTAATATGAAGACATTTAATTTAAAAAGGCTTTATAATCATACTAAACAATGTTTTATTAAAAATGTAAAAATGATAAATGTTTTCTGTGATGGGAAGGTTTAGGGTTAGTGTAGGGGGACAGAATATACAGTTTGTACAATATAAAAACCATTACGTCTATGGAATGTCCGCACTAAGATAGCAAAACAAACCTGTTTGTGAGTGTGTGTGAATCCAGCATGTTCTTCATTTCTCTTTACACTTCAAATATACTTTACATTGTGATTCATGTGAGAGAGTCAAATATGATCTTACCACAGTATCTCCAGTTTACAGTGAGGATCCTGTAGTACATCAGACAGCAGATTCACTGATTTTCCTATTTTATTCCCAGACAGACTCAGATCTCTCAGGTGTGAGGGGTTTGATCTCAGAGCTGAAGTCAGAGCAGCACAACCTTCATCTGTGACTCCACAATCCTTCAACCTGTAGAGAACAATGACACACTCTTCACTCTCTCAGTTCAGTCAAAGAATATACACTAACAAGAAGCGACAGTCAATAGAACGTTCCATTGCAACACCGGCGCCCAGCATCAGCCCTGCGTTTCTGCCATTTTGGGATGACAACACAGAATAAAATACTATCACTAGTGATCATCAAATCCTTTTAACAGTTTATTTTACACAATTTGTGTTTAAGTCTTCCAATTTTTTCACAAAACCTTTGCTCTCTAGAAACTCAGTCAGTTTGGTTTAAAATTCTTTGAAGTTCAAGTTATATGCATTATAAACACTATTATTACCAACATATGCATAAGGACATGCATCAGAAAAATTGGGAATTGGACAATAAACATATGAATATAACAGCTTGATTTTGCAGTATTGTCTAATGTCCGTTAAAGCAAAAGTGTCCAAAAGTGTGAATTATGCAATAACAGACACAGAAATGCATCATGTATAAGATCATTATGTTTGTAGCGTGATCCATTAAAACGTACAATATATTTCAATTCAGACCTAGATATTATTACTATTACTCCACTGGGTCTGAAATATATTGTTCCCTGCAAATATGATAATCTTAAATGCATTAATTATTAATTTACTATTAATAAACGTGTAAAGTTGCATAAAATGGAAATACTCAAAATAGGCTAACTACGTTACCTCAGATGGTTGAATGGTTGGATTCCACAACTGGTAAAATAAAACATATATAAGACAATACAACATTTACTGTAGGAGCCATACAATTTACTGGTGACTTAATTTTAAAAAATTCTATTGCGCTTCTGATTTGGCAGTGAAATTCGCCTATTTTGGGTGTGTAAGATGTGAAGGATTCTATGGTCCAGTTAGTATTTTCATTCCATAATGCCGGCCGCGCTACCGGAGCGCCATCTAGTGGCTGTTACCCAAAAAGTATCAGAGTGTCACCTCTTGGGTTCTAAGCTCTTTGGTTCAGATCAGATCAGTTCAGCAGTGAATCCATTATTAAAAAGAAAATACAAACTTAAAGCAAAAATCAATATGTTATAACTGAGATATAAAATGTCACAGAGCACAAAACATGATATATGCATGTGTGTTTGTGTGTGTGTGATTCAAAATTAAAACAATTACTGTGATGAACAGTAAGAATGAATCCAGCATGTTCTTCATTTGTCAGTTGTGTTGAACTCGAGTCTGTTTAAAGTCAAGAGACTGAAATGTTGATTGTGTGAAAGTGTGTATTTCAGTGTGACTCGCAGTCCTGCAGTATCATGTGACTGAGGAGCAGCTCATGTGTTCAATCATTTATAGCTCAATCAGCTGAACTCACAGCAGCAGAAAGAGGCTGAACACTTCAATTATACTTTACATTGTGATTCATGTGTGAGAGTCAAATATGATCTTACCACAGTTTCTCCAGTTTACAGTGAGGATCCTGTAGTACATCAGCTAGCAGATTCACTGATTTTCCTATTTTATTCCCAGACAGATCCAGTTCTCTCAGGTTTGAGGGGTTTGATCTCAGAGCTGACGTCAGAGCAGCACAACCTTCATCTGTAATGCCACAATCACTCAACCTGTAGAGAACAATGACACACTCTTCACTCTCTCAGTTCAGATCAGATCAGTTTAGCAGTGAATCCATTATTAAAGAGAAAATACAAACTTAAAGGGTCATGAAACCCCAAAACAATTTTTTGAGATGTAAACAGATATGTATAGGCTGTTGGAAATCTCAGAAGCATAGACCAGGAGACTTTGGGATCTCTTGAAGCAGAAGTTACTCTTTATTGAGAAACACGCTGTGGTCATCCAAAGTCTAACTAAGGCAGTGACTTGGTAGTTCATATACATTCAAGGGGGAGGGATACATAGAGTAGAGGTGTGGACAATCTAAACAAAGCATGCAAATGTAGTGCAGGAATCAGCCCATTCCCTACATCTCCCAGCCATGATCTAATCAGCATAACTGTGTCATTCAAATGCATAGGTGCTAATCCAATCAGTCTGGCAGTATCACCCATACCTTTATATTATCATAGAGACAAAAGCACAGCTGTATCTTGAGCTGGTCATGCCACATGGTCAGGAAGTGCATGAGACAAAAGGTTAGTGTCTCAGACACCTGGTCTGCCTGCCTTGACACAATATACATAAAGTTCATATACTATTACATTGGAACCTAGATATAACACAGAACAAATTTGTAATCCCACAGTTCCCCCTTTGAGAGTTCTAATAACTCTCACAAAATACAAATTTAGACACTTAAAAGTTTCATTCTTGTAACCTTTGATCGTTACAGGAACATAGCACTTGCTCTGTGTTGATTGTCTTTAGTGATGAATGGCATGTTGACACAGAAACAAACATGCAGCTAGGGCCCTTGTAGTTATTACGGGTAATAGTCTGTTCTGGTTGGAACAGTCATTTCTTTGTGATGAGTGTGAGTCATTTGTTGAATGAAACACTTGATACTGTGGACGCATAAATAGTAAACTAGTAGGAAAAACAACAGCAGAATTGCTATTTCCTTGATCCACAGCCAAGGTTTACCTAACAGGTTTCCGAACCATGAAGAATTATCTTCAGTCATCTGGTGTAATTTTGCTGAAAAGATCAAGAATGCCTTGTTGGATTTTGTTACTAGTATGGCAATCTTGATCATGTTGATGGATGACTGAAGTTCCCGTATGTGATTCTCTGCATTGTGTATTTTTTTTTCTTCCATGACAGTTGGCTCGGTAGTGGGTCTAGTTGTCTTCATACGCAGGTCAGGAGGTCGGTGCGTATGGGTCTCGGGACAGCTATCAAGTGGTATCTGCACAGAGTAAGAAAGAAAACAAAAGACAACAGAGCAGTATGTGTTGTAAAAGTCTGCAAACACTAGGGTTGTATCCTCTGTTCAATCTGAGTCTGCTATTGTTGTTCCTTCTTTCCCTATTTCTTAATTCCTCTGACACCTAAAGAACAGTGAGGTAAGGATGGACTAGTGAGTGGGGGAAGGCCTATGAGGTATTCTTCACCGCAGGATTGACCCCCGATGCCTGTTGCATTCGGTTCTTTCCTGGGCTCCTCACTGGTCCGTGTGTCCTATCCTATCCCTGTAGGTGGGGGAACAACTTTACAATGTGACACATGAGTCCAGGTTTTCCTTCCTTGACACAACACTGCAGCAGCTGTAATCAGCATCACTTGGTGTGGTCCGTGCCACTTAGGCTCTAACGGCTTGTTTCTGAATGACTTTATCGTGACCCACAGACCTGGGATGATTGTGTGTCCATCTTCTGGTGGAGTCTGCCAACAAGACTCAACTCTCTCTCTGGCACTCTGTACTGCCTTTGTGAGGTTTTCACAGTAAGTGATCAGAGCATCTGAGGCAATGTGTACATCAGCATTTCTAAGATCAATCACACCTGGCATCTGCATTGGGCGCCCTGTAATAATCTCATGAGGGCTCAGTCCTACTGATCTGTTAGGTGACGCTCTCATGCTACACAGTACCGCTGGCAGTGCCTCGACCCATGGTACTCCTTCCTGATGCATTTTGCTTAGCCTGGTTTTAATTGTTCTGTTAGCTCTCTCAACCTGTCCTGATGCTTGTGGTCTGTAGGGGCAGTGAAGATTCCATTTAATTTTCATCACTTTAGACACTTCCTTGACTACCTGTCCTGTGAAGTGTGTACCTTGATCTGAGTCAATGTAATCTGGCAATCCCCATCTGGGAATGAAATCAGTGACAAGACATTTAGCAGTATGTGCAGCTGTAGCATGCCCTGTTGGATAAGCTTCTATCCATCTTGAGAACTTGTCTATTACTACCAAAACATCAGTTTTTCCCTTACAAGGAGGCAACAATATGTAATCAACTTGCAGGTGACGAAATGGTCCCGGTGGAGCTGGGGTATGTGTTGCTACTGTAGTTGCTGCTGGCACATCATTATTTTTCTGACATGTAACACATCTTTTGACTGTTTCGGTAGCTACATTTCTGAATTTTGGATTCCACCATTGATTTGAGAACCTGTGATTCATCGTTGCTGGACCACTGTGACCCAAATTGTGTATTTGTTGAGCCAAATATGGCAGCAGTGATTTGGGAGCGACATACTTTCCCCCTTTGGTCCAGCAACCAGATGAATTCGCTGTGGCTCCTTTGTCTAACCATGTCCATGCTTCATATAGAGGAACGTCTTTGTCACGGTTCATGAATCCGCTGTCTCATTCTGGTGTCTGTGTGATGGTGTGGGTGTGTCACCTGATTGTTTTGTGTGGGCATCGTGGGCAGCTGTGGACACTTACCATCTGCCTATTTAACGCCTTGTCTTTTGTCTCATGTTTGTCAGATCGTTGTGTGGGAGTCCTGGTCTTAGTGTCCCGTGTTGCTCGTGTTTGTGTTTTTCCCTGGATTGGACTTCTCATCGCTGTTTCCTGGTTCTCGTGTTCTTGTTGGATTACTCTCTGGATTTCACTCACGGATTACTTCACGGACTCTGCTCTCCGATCACCATTCACCACGGATCTTCACCGCCCATCGAAGTCCCTGTGTTACCGCTCTCCTGCTGACTGTTATGTGTTTTTGTGTGTTTGTGACTGACAACCTTGTGTGTGAAGCTCAAATAAAGAGATTAACTTGCATCTGCATCCTCCCTTCATTCCGGGACAGTCTTTGTACAGATCAATTATTGATTCAGGAGGCAGAATTGTCTTCTGTGCTGTACTACCTGAACACACTTGTACTGTTGCAGAATAACAAGCCTGTTTAGCAGCTACATCAGCAAGAGCATTACCTTTAGCTTCCGTAGTATTAGTTGCGAGATGTGCTTTCACTTTGATCACCGCTAATTTCTTTGGAAGTTTCATGGCAAACATTAGATCTTTCACTAATCCAGCATGCTTAATGGGGGATCCAGCAGAAGTTAGAAACTGTCTACTCTGCCAAATGACACCAAAATCATGAGCTATCCCAAAAGAATACCTGGAATCAGTGTAGATATTTGCTACCGATCCTGAAGCTAGCGTGCATGCTCTAGTTAAGGCTACTAGTTCTGCAGCTTGAGCTGAAAAATGATCTGGAAGTCGACCTGAAGCTACCACTTCAGTGATGGAAGTTACTGCATAGCCTGCTCGTCTGTTACCCTTAATAACTTGAGCTGAACCATCAACAAACAACTCCAATTCTGCATTCTCTATAGGAGTTTCTTTTATTTCAATCGTAGCTGCAAATGTAAGTGTAACACAATCGTGAGTCATTTCTCCTTCATCCTCTAACACAACTTCAGTCATTGCAGACATCATACATGAGGATGGGTTCGTGACTGGCGCACGCTGTAAAACAATGTTCGGGGCTGTGAGAGTTGTTAACCAATTTCCCCAACGAGAGGAGGTGACAGAAGTGTCTTTTGCTTGATTCATTAGTGCGGACACTGTATGAGGGCATCTTACATTTACCATCTGTCCTAACACCATTCCTGATGAAGCCCGAAGAGCTAGATGAACTGCCTGCACTGCTCTAAGACATGGGCCCATCCCTTGAGCGACTATGTCAAGTTTACCAGAATAGTAATGAATGGGGCGTAAACTGCCCCCATGATCTTGCATTAGACATGCAGTCATAAAGCCTAAGTGTTCATGGACATAAAGCACAAAGGGCCTATCAGATTGGGCAATTCCTAATGCTGGTGCTTGACATAGTGCTCTCTTCAAATCATTGAAAGCTTTGAGATGAATTTCTTCCATACAAACAGTATCAGAATCTTTAACCTGGCCTTTCAACAAGGCATAGAGTGGCTGAGCAATCGAGGCATAGTCTTCAATCCAAGGTCTACAGTAACCTGCTGTTCCTAAAAATGATCGGAGTGTTTTAATGTTAGTAGGTGGAGTTATGGCTTTGACTGAAGCAGCTCGATCCTGTGTAATGGATCTATTTCCTGCACCAATTGTTTGATCCAGAAATGTGACTTGGTTTTTAGCAATTTGAGCTTTGTGAAAGCTGCATTTGTGTCCTCTTTTCTGCAAATAGTCCAACAATGCTGCCAATTCAGTTTGATGTACCTTGTGATCTGTAGAGGCAATCAAAATATCATCAACATATTGAATCAAAGTGGACTGTTCGACTGGACATTCTGGGTCACACAAGTCACGTCTGACAGCCTGATGGTATATAGTTGGGGAATTCTGAAATCCCTGTGGTAACCGTGTCCACTGGTATTGCTCATAGTCAACTGTGAAAGCTAACCATGCCTGGCTGTCAGAGTGCAATGGTACAGAAAAGAATCCATTAGACATATCAATTACTGAAAAAACCTTGCAATCTAATGGTAGGCCATTACAAATTGTAGATGGATCTGCTACTAGGGGGGTGATTTTATCAATATGTTTATTGGCTACTCTGTAGTCTATGGTGAGTCTCCATGTCCCATTGGATTTCTTAGGCCATATGGGTGAGTTACAGGGACTGTTAGTCTTAACTAGCACTCCTTGCTTTAGCAATTTTTCTACAATAGGTTTGATTTCCTGTATAGCTTCCTTATTGATCGGATATTGTTTGGTAACTGGAGGTGGAGTTCCTGTCAATTTGACTGGTTTTACACCTGTCAAAAACCCACAATCATCCTTGTCTTTAGCCCAAATTGGATGATTCTGTAAGAAAGCATACTCAGGAGTGGTTGCATTATTAGTAGAAACTTGTGCTGAGGAAATTTTTATGCTAGCAGATTCTGAGGACAGGTCTAAAGTTAGATGCACTTGTCTCAGTAGATCCATGCCTAGAATTTAATGGAGCACATAGCAATTTCGTAGTCAGAGTCTTTGGGCCTAACTGTACCTCTATGGACGGGGTTTCATACAGAATCTTCACCTATTACACCAGTTAAACAAAGTTTAGTTTTCTTGTACGGGATGTTTAAACCTTCAGCCAATTTTGTAGGAATTACTGTAATTTCTGCACCTGTATCAAGCAAGAAGTCAATCTCTTTCTCTTGTATGCTACCTTTCACAAAAATTCTTTGGTCATTGTGATGGATTACAGGGGAAAGGTAGCTACTCACAGCCCCAACAATTAGTTTTTTCCCTCTTCTTTTTGTGCTTTTAGAAGAGCCTGAGCGAGCTGTCCTAAAGTTTCAGTGTAACTTGGCGGGACTACTTCAGGGTTGTAGGCAGGCTGAGAAGGAGCAGAGTTATGCATATGGTTTCTTTTACTATCTTGCAACTTCTTCCTACACTCTTTCTCCCAGTGACCTGTTTTTTCACAGTAGTAGCATTTGCCTTCCTTTCTATGCCATCTATTGTCTTGATTTGTTGTGCTAAACGTAGCTGCTGCTACTCTCACTTTTGCCTTAACATCAGAATCTCTTTCCCATGTAGCTAAGCTGTCTAGGTTAGTTCTGATGGTTTTGTTAGACCAAGTTAGATCTAGGAATGGCAAGGCTTTTCTGTACTCGACTAAAAGGCCATCTGACCAGATGCGGACTAAGGGTCCCTTGTCATCTAGCACACATTCAGAATCATCAACTATTCCACTGTAAGTCACAGCTGACTGACAAAACCTTTCAGTGTATTCACTCACAGGTTCTTCTTTCCTTTGCACACAGTTAATGATTCTGGACCAGTCCATTTTGGGTCCCATGATATTCTTTATAATTTTCAAAACACCTTCTCTCAAATCGCCTTTACTGACATGTTGCAGTTCAGAAGTAACAGCAGACTCAAAACTGTTGAATTCAGTTTCATTTAGAATTTGTGACATCAGCTGTGTGACTTCTGTCAACGACATGTCATAGAGACGCATTTTGCTTATCAATGCACTTCTAAATTCAGGAAAATTTGTGCGTGCTGAGGGTAAGCTCTGGGATAGTCTCTCTACATCTTTAGGTCTTAGCGCCTTGGCAACAGTTTGTACTTGGACAACAAAAGAATTTGGAAGAACACTGTCAATTCCCTCAATTCCCTGAGATCTTCTCCTAGCACCACATACCTTCACTGAATCTAGGGGCACATCAGTTACTGATTGGATGGCTACATCTTTTTCAAAGAAAGCTTGTAAATCAGGATAATTGTTATCAGACTGAATAACTTCATCCACATCAGTTTTTGCTGCAGCTTTGTAGCGGTTCAATTTCTTAGTCAAAGAAGTTACTCTAGCACGGAGCTCTTTGTTCTGTTCCTCTAGCTCTGAGTTACGCTGAGACTGTTGTGTAGCTAACGTTAAACCAAATTCTCTATGGCAGCAGATAATGCCTTTCACATTGTTCTTGCGAATACATGCTCCTAGTACCTTTTTACACTCATCTACAGACCAAATCTTGTCTGGATGGATCTCATATTTCTGAGTGAGTTCTTGTCTAACTTTCTCAGGTGACTATTAGGTTCATTTGCACTCCTAACTGTGGGAGTCGCGAGACCACCTTTATCAGTTGTGGGGATCAGTCTAGCATTCTTTCTAAAAATTTTGTGAGTTCCTTGGTTACCACACAATCAAAACACTAAAACTTCTCTGATCAGCAGAGGGTACACTTGTTAATACAGATCAACTATTGTCAACCTTCGTTGAACAGAGGACAACACAAATTATTAGCACTTTACACTAATTCTTCCCTGTCTGAACCGAGGATACCAATTGTAGCACGTAATGCTAAATCTTCTCTGCCTAAGCAGAGGATAAACAACCTTCCCTTATAAAGCAGAGGATAAAACTTCCCTAACTTTACAGAGGATAAACCAATATTAGCACGTGATGCCAATCTTCCCTGCCTGAACAGAGGTTACCAATATTAGCACTTAATGCTAATCTTCCCTGCCTAAACAGAGGATAAACAACCTTCCCTTATAAAGCAGAGGATAAAACTTCCCTAACTTCACAGAGGATAAACCAATATTAGCACGTGATGCCAATCTTCCCTGCCTGAACAGAGGTTACCAATATTAGCACTTAATGCTAATCTTCCCTGCCTGAACAGAGGATAAACTTCATCTCTAAAAGAACATTTTAGAGGATAACTTAATTAACCAAACTCTACAGCTGTCTGTTAACTCTTCTCTGATGGCGCAGAGGATAACAACTTTGTACTGGTCTTAATGGTTCTTTTGGATAGAGTATCACTCACCAACCCTTGGGTGTACAGGAAAATTCAGCCTGGATCTTATTTTGGATCAGATCCCTGTTGTGCTTGAAGTTTCAATCTGGATTGAGGTGAGAAGCTCTATCCGGGTCACAGCACCAAAACTGTTGGAAATCTCAGAAGCATAGACCAGGAGACTTTGGGATCTCTTGAAGCAGAAGTTACTCTTTATTGAGAAACACGCTGTGCGTCGCTGTGGTCATCCAAAGTCTAACTAAGGCAGTGACTTGGTAGTTCATATACATTCAAGGGGGAAGGATACATAGAGTAGAGGTGTGGACAATCTAAACAAAGCATGCAAATGTAGTGCAGGAATCAGCCCATTCCCTACATCTCCCAGCCATGATCTAATCAGCATAACTGTGTCATTCAAATGCATAGGTGCTAATCCAATCAGTCTGGCAGTATCACCCATACCTTTACATTATCATAGAGACAAAAGCACAGCTGTATCTTGAGCTGGTCATGCCACATGGTCAGGAAGTGCATGAGACAAAAGGTTAGTGTCTCAGACACCTGGTCTGCCTGCCTTGACACAATATACATAAAGTTCATATACTATTACATTGGACCCTAGATATAACATAGAACAAATTTGTAATCCCACAGGCTGCACATCATTGAAAACACTAAAGGTACTCATAAATGTTATTCATAAGTGAAAAATGGTTATTTTTGCATTTTTCAGAGCGATTTCTGTCTTCCGGTTTGAAAAGCTAAGTCGGAGCAACGTCACAAAATCTGACGTAATCGTGTACTTTCGGCCCAAGTATGGGCATGGTCGAACATGCTGACGTGGACCGTTTTGAGCGATTCTCGACATATATTCATGACATAAAGCTCATTTAATCCAATCACTGCGCTGTAGTATGCATAAGATTATAATTGCCGTATTATGCATGAGGAAGTCTCACTTCTCTCGCCTTGGTCTGTTGTCATTCAGAGACATATCATTGGTGTTTGTTTCCTCAGTGCCACAACACAATGTGTTTTCCTGAGCCGTGACCAGAGCAGAGGTTTGTGTGCATGTGGATTGTTTTGCTGTAATCTCCCAGCACAAATGGAAAATATGTTTGCGTGAGATCGCATTACAGCGGAGAATTCAAATGTCACAAAAGTGCAGCTCATTCTCCTCTGCCTGGACTAGCTGCGTTCAAACACGCGAGTCGTAGACTGTTTCCCTCAGCACAGCACGTGTGTTGTTTGTATTTTGCTCGCGATGCGGTCAGAACTGGAGTTTGAATACGAATACTTGAAAAGTGTTTTTATGTGTTTTTATGATATACAGGCGGAGCTCGCATATGATCGGTTTCAGCGCGGAGCTCCGTGATGAGTTTAATAACACTAGCCACGTGGCACATAGCTCATACAGAATAAAGCAGTGTTTAAAGTTTTTATTTCACACATTCTCCTGCACCAAACATTAACCAGCACGGTGTAGTTATGCACACATATTTCATCAAGTCTTCTTCAAATTAATTATATGTGCAAACTGGACACTGATACAGTGGTGTAGCCTATCTGAACCCGACGACACGATTATTCTGATAGACAAAAGACTGATTTTGAGTGCAGTGCTTGTAAACGTAATCAAAGTAGCCTACTATTAGCCATATTAAATATTCTTTCGCATTTCTCCCTTGTGCTTGGGAGTTTGTTGTCATTTTCTCTGTGCTCATATATTATTATTCATTATTGTGTATAATGAGTGTGTTGTATGTCTGTGCTTCATTGGTTGTTCTCTCCCCTCTTCTCCCCCTCTACACTCCCACTTTTCCAGAGCTTTACACGCCCATTTTCACAGACTTTTTGAAACTCAGAGGTGTGAACGACCAGGCTAAAACGGGGGGGTTTCATGGCCCTTTAAAGCAAAAATAAATGTGTGATAATTGAGATGTAAAATGTCACAGAGCACAAAACATGATATGTGTGTGTGTGTGTGTGTGTGTGTGTGTGAGATTTTACAAAATGAAAAACAATACTTTAGAAAGTGTCAATGCAGAAAGATGAACGTGATGAACAGAAATAATGAATCCAGCATGTTCTTCATTTCTCTTTACACCTTAAATATACTTTACATTGTGATTCATGTGTGAGAGTCAAATATGATCTTACCGCAGTCTCTTCAGTTTACAGTGAGGATCCTGTAGTACATCAGACAGCAGATTCACTGATTTTCCTATTTTATTCCCAGACAGATTCAGTTGTCTCAGGTGTGAGGGGTTTGATCTCAGAGCTGAAGTCAGAGCAGCACAACCTTCATCTGTGACTCCACAATTACTCAACCTGTAGAGAGATGAAAATCAAATAGCATAATAGTTAAACACTATCAAAAAAAAAAACATCAAACAAGTTTCAATTCCAATATAATTTAAGTGTCAAATTCTTACCCAAGTTTCAAGGTAAAATTCACAGACCTTCATAAAAAAAGTTAGGATTGAATTAAATGAATATTTATGTATTTATTAACTTTAAACCAAGAGGCTTGATCTCTTGAACTCAATGGCCAATCAGAGGTGTTTCATTTAGTCAGAATCCACTCACTGCTCAAAACACTGGAGTTTTTGTTCAGAGCTGAGTTCTGCACGCTCACGAATCCTCTCATTAACAAAGACACGATGCAAGAGATTATTCATTATTCAGTGTAGACAACTTTATTAATATTAATGGAACTCTGTGAGACCGTGAACTGAAATGAGTGACAGATTTTAGTGACTGTAAAGCGAGAGCTCTTTCGAGGTTATACATAATACATAGTTTTGTTTTTCTTGCTGCTGAGAGGAGCGATGGCCAATTACACACTGCAAAACATGTCAAAATAGATACATGTAATGTAAAAGTAGACTAATAGATTACTAGAAAAATATTCACATCAACATATTTTTGATATTCTATTCCAATTATTTGTAAAAGTAATGACTTGATAATAATCTTTAATAATCTTAAATGTCTCATTGTACATTGTTATTCTTGTTATGGTGGAGCCGCTGCTACACATTACATCTGCTCTTTACTAGAGAACCTGCACTAACTTCAGAAACTCAGTGATTTGATTCTTAATCGTCCATCTGACAGTAAAATTAAAATGTGAAATTGTAATAAACTTGAAGCTAAAGTTCAGATAAATGTTTAATTGTCCACCGGACTAGTAAAATTAAATGTATGACTCTATGTTAACCATACATCAAATGTGTTTTAGGAGATTTGAGCTACTTGTTGAAATGAGCTGCTTTTCCAATTTGATCTTAATTTATTTTATGTCATCTATTTAAAAACAAATATTTAAATTTCTTCATGAGCAGGAACATTCAACTGGTAAACCTGAATTATTTATTCATATGCAAATTATCTGACTTTATTTGAATATCTGAAGGAATTTTACATTGTGATGGTTTAGAAAACATCAGAATACTGACCACTAAACTCTGGACAACTTCTGCAGCTCTGAAGATTTATGAACTTTTATTTTCCTGATGTTTTAACAGTGAAGTGATTGTTCTCAGAGATACTTACTGAACTGATCTGGATTCTTTAATCACAGGCAGCAGCTTCTGAAAAATGTTCATAGCTTCAGCTTTATTGTTTCCTCTAACAAATGTATTAATATCAAACTCATCCAGCTTCTTCTCTGATGTCAACAACACAAAGACTACAGCTGACCACTGAGATGAAGAGAGTTTGGTTTCCTTTATTCTTCCAGATTTCAGATATTGTTGTATTTTCTTCACTAGTGAATGATCACCCAGTTCATTCAGACAGTGGAACAGATTGATGGATTTCTCTGGAGAGTCAATGGTCCTGATCTTCATCTTGATGTACTCAACTGTTTCCTTATTGCTGTCAGATCTTCTTCTTCTCTGTTTTATTGGTACTTGTAGGAGAATCTGCTGAGACTCCACTGACAGACCCAGAAGAAACCGCAGAAAAAGGTCCAGATGTCCATTTTTACTCTGTAGAGCCTCATTCACAGCTCTCTGATGCAGCTCAGATAATGAAACATGTTTAAAACTCTCTGTGGCAGGGGGGGCGTGGTTCAGCGGAGTCTGCAGCGGGAGAGAGAGGGAGGAGACGCGTGGTGTCTGAGTGGATTAGACGCAAATATTAAACACCTGTCTCTTGTTTCAGTAATTGGCGTGGAGAGAGTATTTAACGCCAGGAGAAACAGGAGCCGGCGAGAGAGAGAAGGACTACTGGCTGTTTCCCCACTCCTGGATGTCTGTCTGCTGCTGGAGTGAAGTCTGACGATTAAGTTGATTGTTTTTGGTGCCTGTTTGCACTGTTTTTGTGACTTTATTATTTTGGTGTTAATAAACAGCCAGTAGTCACCTGCCGACCCTGTCCTCTTCCCTCCTTACTTACGAACATTGTTACACTGGTGCCGAAAACCCGGGAGGGAAGATGGATGCCGCCGCCATGCCCGAGTCCTCCGCCGCGCCATTTGCGGATCTGATTACATCCCTCGCGGTCATGCAACATGATCAACACCAGGCCCTGCTGGACTTACGTCAAGATCAGGAGAGGCGGTTCCAGGCCGTCCTCCAAGCCCAGCAGGAAGACCGCGAGAGGTTCCGGAGCTGGATGGACCGGGAGGTTCGGCCGGAAGCCCTGGATCAACATGCTGCGCCCGTCCATATTCCACTCAACAAGATGGGGCCTGAGGACGACCCGGAGGCATTCCTCGATCTTTTTGAAACCTCGGCCGAGATTTCTGGATGGCCGCGGGACCAGTGGCCGATGCGCCTGGTCCCCTTGCTCTCCGGGGAGTCCCAGGTCGCGGCGCAGCAGCTTCCGGTGCGGAGCCTCCTGGACTACAACGATCTCAAGAGGGCCATCATCCAGCGGGTCGGCCGGAGTCCAGAACAACATCGCCAGCGCTTCCGCTCCCTGGAGCTGGGCGAGTCCGGCCGGCCCTTTGTGATGGCCCAACAGCTCCGGGACTCCTGCCGCAAATGGTTGCTGGCCGACGGAAGTGACGTGGAGGAGATCATCGACCGAGTGGTACTGGAGCAGTTTGTCACTCGGCTTCCGAGGAGAACCGCCAAGTGGGTCCAGTGCCACCGCCCCACGTCGCTGGAGTCGGCTA
Organism: Ancherythroculter nigrocauda; assembly: GCA_036281575.1. NCBI lineage: Eukaryota > Metazoa > Chordata > Actinopteri > Cypriniformes > Xenocyprididae > Ancherythroculter > Ancherythroculter nigrocauda. The sequence continues at coordinate 41,073,076 of VTFQ01000013.1, forward strand.
TCCAACCTGCGGAGGATCATATGGTGGCGTGCCCCGGGGTCGGCGAACCCCTGCCATCAGCTTCTCTCTCTCCCTCTTTTCCATCTCCTTCTCTCTCTCGCCCTGTCCCTTTACCCAGGTCTCGTCCCCCCGGCCCTCCTCGAGTCCCGCCCTGGGGGCGGGGCGGGAATGGTTACATTCCTCATTCAAATCCCAGAGTCCCGCCCAGGGGGGCAGGACTGGCACCAGCCGGGGTGGACACGGCTCCTGTGTCTCCGCTCTCTCCACGCCAGCCGTCTGATCCACTCTCCGCCACTGGAGCGGCGGGGAGGTCTGGGCCGGCCTGTTGGCGTTGCGGGGACCCGGGCCATTTCGTGGACAGGTGTCCTGTAATGGAGGTGGGAACAATGGTCCGGGTCCCGGATGCCCCGCAGGCTGCCCCCGGTCAAGCTGGGTGGTACCAAATACCTGTGAGTATCGAGGGGGGTACCTATCAGGCATTGGTGGATTCAGGATGTAACCAAACCTCGATCCATCAAAATCTGATACAATCTGGGGCATTGGATAATAGCCGCGTGGTTAAGGTGCGGTGTGTGCACGGGGATGTGGTGGAGTATCCTATTGTGCCAGTCATTATTCAATTTAGGGGTCAAAAGCATAGTGTTGAGGTGGCAGTTAATCCGCACCTCCAGCATCCGTTAATTTTGGGTACGAATTGGCCTGCGTTTACAGAATTATTAGGGCTTTTTGTACGGATGCTTCTTGGGGTAAAAATGCACCGGAGGGGAGCGTGAGTGTGCAGGCGGGAGAGACTGAATCGGGACCTCTGAGTACTGCCTCAGGGGAGCAGAGCGAAATCGAGAGACTTATTCTCTCGGAGCGCGATGATTTTCCCCTGGAGCAGTCTCAGGACGAGACGCTGAAACGCGCGTTTGAACAGGTCAGCACCATCGACGGTCAGCCTCTCCATCCTGGACAACCGCTTACCTATCCATATTTTGCAATTATAAAAAATAGGTTGTATCGAGTGACCCAAGACGCTCAGACAAAAGAAGATACAACCCAGTTGTTAGTTCCTAGGAGCCGCAGGGAAATGCTTTTCCAAGCGGCTCATTCTAATCCAATGGCTGGTCATTTAGGACAGGTAACGACACTAAATCGCCTCATGACCCGATTTTTTTGGCCGGGCATTCACGAGAATGTGCGCAGGTGGTGCGCGGCGTGTCGTGAATGTCAGTTGGTAAACCCACCGGCCACCCCAAAAGCGCCTTTGCGCCCCCTCCCATTAATGCAGGTCCCCTTCGAGAGAATTGGCATGGACCTCATCGGGCCATTAGAGCGATCAGCAAGAGGACATCGTTTTGCATTGGTCATTGTGGATTATGCAACACGATATCCAGAAGCAGTGGCTCTCCGCAACATTTCCGCTAAGAGTGTTGCTGACGCACTGTTTTCTTTAATCTCCCGAGTGGGGATTCCTAAGGAAATCCTCACTGATCAGGGCACGGCGTTTATGTCACGGACGTTACGCGAACTTTACGAATTATTGGGCATTAAATCGATTCGGACCAGCGTCTTTCACCCACAAACGGACGGGCTGGTCGAACGTTTTAATCGCACGCTTAAAACAATGATTCGTAAATTCGTTCAGGAAGACGCCAAAAATTGGGACAAGTGGTTGGAACCCCTGTTGTTCGCTGTGCGAGAGGTCCCGCAAGCCTCCACGGGGTTTTCCCCCTTCGAGCTTCTCTATGGTCGTCAGCCCAGAGGGGTGTTAGACGTCATCAGAGAGGCTTGGGAGGAAGGACCTTCTCAATCTAAAAACGAAATTCAGTATGTGCTGGACCTGAGAACAAAACTCCACACTTTGGGGCGGCTATCTATGGAGAATTTGTTACAGGCCCAGGACAAACAGAGCCGGTTGTATAACAGGGGGACCAATTTGCGTAAATTTGCACCGGGAGATAAAGTGCTTGTATTACTCCCAACGTCAAGTTCAAAATTACTTGCAAAGTGGCAAGGGCCGTTTGAGGTCACACGGCAAGTTGGAGAGCTCGATTATGAGGTAATACGCTCAGATAGGAGAGGAGCACGTCAAATTTATCACCTCAATCTCCTAAAAAAATGGAATGAGGGGGAATCAGTGATGCTGGCGACGGTGATTAGCGGAGAGGATGATCTTGGGCCAGAGGTGAATATAAAACAACAATCTCTCGCACTGGCCCCAGGGGGAGATCATCTCTCGCCCTCCCAGCTCATGGATTTAACCAAATTACAGGCAGAGTTTGCTGACGTGTTTTCTCCCCTACCTGGCCGTACAAACCTTATTCAGCACCATATTGAGACAGAGCCAGGCGTGGTGGTTCGCAGCCGGCCATATCGCTTGCCTGAACACAAGAAAAAAGTAGTTCAGGAAGAATTAGGTGCGATGCTTGAAATGGGGGTAATAGAAGAATCCAACAGTAACTGGGCGAGCCCGATAGTTTTGGTTCCTAAGACGGACGGCTCGGTCCGGTTCTGTGTGGATTATCGCAAGGTGAATGCTGTGTCGAAATTCGACGCATATCCAATGCCACGGGTTGACGAATTGCTTGACCGGCTTGGTACGGCTCATTTTTATTCGACACTGGACTTAACAAAGGGTTATTGGCAGATCCCCTTGTCTCCATTATCCCGAGAAAAAACAGCTTTCACGACGCCGTTTGGATTACACCAATTTGTGACACTTCCGTTCGGGCTGTTCGGGGCACCGGCTACCTTTCAGCGGCTGATGGACAGGGTTTTACGGCCCCATGCTGCATATGCGGCTGCCTATCTGGATGATATCATCATATTCAGTAATGACTGGCAGCGGCATATGCAGCATTTGAGGGCGGTCTTGAAGTCGCTGAGGGGAGCCGGGCTCACGGCCAACCCGAAGAAGTGTGCAATTGGGCGCGTGGAAGTAAAGTATCTGGGTTTCCACTTGGGGCATGGACAGGTGCGTCCCCAAATTGATAAGACTGCAGCAGTTGCGACCTGTCCGCGCCCTAAGACCAAAAAGGAGGTGAGACAGTTCTTGGGGCTGGCGGGTTATTATAGAAGGTTTGTGCCTAATTATTCGGACCTCACCAGCCCCTTGACTGATCTTACTAAAAAGGAGGCACCAGATACGGTCCAGTGGACGGAGCTGTGCCAGCAGGCCTTTACCCAAGTAAAGGCTGCTCTGTGTGGCGGGCCGTTGCTTCACTCTCCTGATTTCTCTCTCCCATTTTTGTTGCAGACTGACGCGTCGGACCGAGGGTTGGGTGCTGTCCTGTCTCAGGAGATAGAGGGTGAGGAGCGGCCGGTGCTGTACATTAGTCGTAAGCTCTCTAAGAGAGAGACTAAGTACAGCACCGTGGAGAAGGAGTGTTTGGCCATCAGGTGGGCTGTCCTCACCCTCCGCTATTATCTTCTGGGACGGGAATTCACCCTCTGTTCGGACCATGCCCCTCTGCAGTGGCTCCACCGCATGAAGGATACCAACGCGCGGATCACCCGTTGGTATCTAGCTTTACAGCCTTTTAAATTCAAGGTGGTCCACAGGCCGGGTGTTCAGATGGCTGTGGCCGATTTCCTCTCCAGAAATGGGGGGGGGGGGGGGGGGGGGGGGGGGCTGCAGGCCGGACGGCTCCCCGGCCTGAGTAGGGCGGTGGGGGTATGTGGCAGGGGGGGCGTGGTTCAGCGGAGTCTGCAGCGGGAGAGAGAGGGAGGAGACGCGCGGTGTCTGAGTGGATTAGACGCAAATATTAAACACCTGTCTCTTGTTTCAGTAATTGGTGTGGAGAGAGTATTTAACGCCAGGAGAAACAGGAGCCGGCGAGAGAGAGGACTACTGGCTGTTTCCCCACTCATGGATGTCTGTCTGCTGCTGGAGTGAAGTCTGACGATTAAGTTGATTGTTTTTGGTGCCTGTTTGCACTGTTTTTGTGACTTTATTATTTTGGTGTTAATAAACAGCCAGTAGTCACCTGCCGACCCTGTCCTCTTCCCTCCTTACTTACGAACATTGTTACACTCTCCTTAACTTCAGACTGCAAACTCTGTTTGGTGATTGGCTCAAACACGTTTCTGTTCTTGTTTGTACAGGAGAGGTACACATATAGAGCCGCTAGATGTTCCTGAACGCTCAGATGAACAAAGCAGAAGACTTTCCCCTGATACCAGCCAAACTCCTCTCTGAAGATCTGAGTGCACAATCCTGAGTACACTGACGCTTCTCTCACATCAATGCCACACTCTCTCAGGTCTTCCTCATAGAAGATCACATTGCCTTTCACAAGCTGCTGAAAAGCCACTTTCCCCAGTTTGAGGATCATGTCTTCATCTGTCACGTTCTTTTCATAGTCCTTCTCATGTTTGATGTTGGTCTGAAGGATCAGGAAGTGTGTGTACATTTGAGTGAGAGTCTTGGGAATCTCTCCACTCTCTGCTTCGCTCAACATCTTCTGTAGAACAGTGGCTGAGATCCAGCAGAACACTGGGATGTGGCACATGATGTCGAGGCTCCTTGATGACTTCAGGTGTGAGATGATTGTATTGGCCAGACTCTGATCACTGATTCTCTTCCTGAAGTATTCCTCCTTCTGTGGCTCATTGAAGCCTCGTACCTCTGTCACTCGATGGACACACTCAGAGGGGACAAGATCAGCTGCTGCTGGTCTGGAGGTGATCCAGATGAGAGCAGAGGGAAGCAGATTCCCCACAATGAGGTTCATCAGCAGCACGTCCACTGAGGCTGATTCACTTACATCACACAACCTCACATCGCTCTGAAAATCCAGAGACAGACAACACTCGTCCAGACCATCAAAGATGAACAACACTTTATATTTGTCACTAGATATTTCCATTTCTTTTGTTTCAGGGAAAAAGGCATGAAGAAGATCAGAAAGACTGAGTGTTTTGTCCTTCATCAAATTGAGCTCTCTGAAAGGAAGTGGAAATATGAGCTGGACGTCCTGATTCTCTTTCCCTTCAGCCCAGTCCAGGATGAACTTCTGCACAGAGACTGTTTTTCCAATGCCAGCGACTCCCTTTGTCAGCACAGTTCTGATGGGTTTGTCTTGTCCAGGTAAAGGTCTAAAGATGTCATTGCATTGGATCGGTGTGTCCTCTGTTGCTGCTCTCCTGGATTGTGTCTCAATCTGTCTCACCTCATGCTCATTACTGATCTCTCCACTCTCACTCTCTGTGATGTAGAGCTCTGTGTAGATCTCATTCAGGAGTGTTGGGTTTCCCTGCTGTGCTGTTCCCTCATACAGACACTCAAACTTCCTCCTCAGATGTGATCTAAACGTGTTGAGGACTTCATGGCTGTAATTAAAATAACACATTTTTACACAAGTCTAAGTGATACATATATAAAAACAGTATAAGTCTAATAAAACTATTGAATTATTGATCATGTCATTGATTATAAACTGTATGATAAATCTTTGCAACATCAAAACCTTGTATATTACCTGTCACCAGGATACATGTTTTCATTCATTTCTTGATTCATAGACTTATCAGATTTCATTTTCTCACAGACAGGTTCTGTTACATCTGGCCTGGTTTGCAGGAATCGCCTTAAACAGCATGATGTACATAATCAAATACTCTTGATATTTTGATACTAGTTAAGTTTCTGTGATTATATTAGAAATATAAAATAATAAAGTGATGATATATTAATGTGCCCAATTTCTATATAGCATGGCCATAAACCATTGATACAGTGAAGTTAATGAATAGGATTATTTGATGGAAAAACATTTTTACTAATTATTGGTTAAAAAAAGAAGCAATAATACATTAATAAATTAATAAACCACAATGTACACAAAGCAACAAAGTCTTTTTTGTATTCGGTATCATAATAAAATCATATATATTATAGAAATGTTATACCCGAGATCAGTCTTTGTATCTCCCCTCTTAATATTTACTGGATTACCCATAGACTCGCCACTCCTCATAGACACACAGCTGGACTCTGGTTCTGATCTCTTCTGATCAACTGAACTACAACAAAGAGATTAAAGTGAATGATTTAAACAGCTGTATTAAAAACACAATCATTTACACTGTTGATACAAAAATTGTATAACTGTAATAATATTCTGATAATGAATAATTATTATTGTACATTGCTTAAAGTTATTTAGTATTTTGCCAATACTAAAATCCTAATTTTTATAGAAATGTTATACCTGAGATCAGTCTGTGTATCTCCACTCTTAAAATTTACTGGATGACCCATAGACTCGTCACTCCTCATAGACACACAGCTGGACTCTGGTTCTGATCTCTTCTGATGAACTGAACTATAACAGAACAGATTTGATCCTTTATGATTATAATCACTTTAAGATAAGGTCTTACAACCATTTATCATCAAACATCTTTTTGCATCCTAACAAGATACCTTGCCATATTCAGGCATTTAATAATCATTTAAAGGTAATCTGGTGTTTATTCAAAGTACCTGCATCCTGGAGAAAAATCTTCATCTCTGGATGTTTGTGTGCCATCCATGATGAATCTGAACAGTTGAAACAGAATCTGATCTCCAACACTGACTCTGATGGAAGATCTTGTACAAACACAATAATTCAGCTAAGAGACGCGGCGTTCACTCAAATACACAATGTTATTGTATGTTCACACAAATGCTAAAATAAACCACAGACAACACGAAACATTGTTAATCTGCTTCAAAATGAAAAATATCAAACGCATTTCAGAGAACTATTTACGTGTTTCAGATAATGCGGAAGTCACCTGTAAGTCTCGTGAACTGAACACTCACCTTGATCAGATTCGATTTAAAAAAAAAAAAAAAAAAAAAAAAAAATCTATCAAGTATCTAATTCACGTATTAGCTTTTTATAAAGGTTATAAAATATTCCTGTTGTAGAATATTCCTGGTTGTTTAAATGACGAAACATCAACTCATTTGCACATTTAGGCATATTTTTACTTTTTATTTGTGACGCGAGCGATGATGACGTCACGTGCTCGAGCTCAAACCCCACTTTTTATATTTATAAACAATATATATTATTTGTGAACTAATGTTCAGCTTTTCTTTTTAATAATCATCTTATTTTCATCATTTATCAAGCTTGTACACACTGGTCACAGTCATGAAGATGTTCAGTAATCTACCTTTAATTTCCCATGTGGAGTTATTTTACTGACAAATGTCGAGCACATTATTTTCCTTTGCTCTCGCACAACAGAACAATGAAAATACTACATGGAATCTTATTGGCTGAGATAATGGATATTTAATTTCTTTACAATTTAATAATACAATACAATTTTACAATTTAATAATATTTAATAATATTAATCAAAATGTAGGCCATATATTGGATGGTTTCTATATTAATATGCTTGTTTGCCTAACTGCATCCCATTACAGGTCAAACCCCAATGAACGATTTATCCCAAACCATCATATTAGCCAATATCATGAACCAAAACATTAAATTAAACATTGACTTAAAAGAAAAGATTAATGACATTTCTCATCTGATTTTTGAACTATCACTTTGTTACCAACTAAATCTTCAGTCAAAAAAATGATCAGTTTTCAAAGTAAATTTTATCTTAAGTTTAATCTTAACAAAAATTGAATCCATTTTGAAAAGAAACATTTGTTCCCTAAAATGCCTGATGTGATATGGATGACAGCGTTTTTTTCCCTGGTTTTCTTTTCTTTTCTTGTTTTAGAAAGATAATATAGGCTACTTATTAAGTATGTTTGTTATTTTATTGCCATGTGGTACTAGACTGCATGATCTCATTATGACCAGCAGAGGGCGATATTGACCTTTCAAATATAGCCTAATTTAACAGAATTTGGTTGGAACTGGAAATATCAATATTAATGTAGGTTACCAGGATATTAATGCAATTAAACGATCACACGTTAGTTTTACATGTTTTTCCAGGTACATTAATGTTCTTGAATACTTTCTTACCAGAGCAACTTAAAGGAATAGTTGACACCAAAATTAAAATTCTGTCATCATTTACTCACCTTCATGTCATGTTGCAAATCTGTGTGCCTTTTCCTTATTCTGCAGAACACAAAAGAAAATATTTCATATACAGTATGTATTTGTTATTTATTTGAAGTAAATAATGCCTTTAAGAAAAGCATCCATAGACATGCACTTGCCTGCATTCTATTGTGAAAGAGTTTTCCACAGACGCATCACGCACAATTGATCTGTAATAAAACATTTCATAAAAATGCGCACAGGGTGACACCACACAAAATGTGTAAGTGCTTGAGCTAGATATCTAGATTATCTGACTGTATAATACATTTAAGTAGATAAGTGAACTATGGTAGCATTCATATCAGCTGACATTATTTCCTTCATGTCAGGCACCTTAGATGAAACAATGCGCGTTCTCGCATTCGGTTGCCTGCGCGTTCACGTAACACCCTCCCCACCCAGGACGCGCCAGGCTGCTTGGAGTGAGCGCTCTAGAGTAAAATACAACAGAGTCAAACCGCAGAGAGAGAGAGAGAAACATCAGCACAACCGGAGCAGTTTTTCAATGAATTACACATCAGCAACATGCGCTTCACAGCCACGCCTGCTCTGAACAACACAGCAAACTAGGATACAAGGTATGACAGCATACGAAACCCGATTGAAACGCGTTCATCCATAACTTGTCTCATGAACTTTCATCCTTTGATATGCGTTTTCATCCTTCAGATGCATGCTTGTGTTTAGACTTGAAAAGTAAAGAGCAGGTGGAAACTGGAATAACACGGAGCCTTTAACTTATTTTTCTTTTGAATGTCAGAGCATTATCTTTATTAGTCAGGTGTCCTTTTTTATTTTGTGTTGTAGTTCCCAAAGTATTTTTAGTGCATTTTTTGTCTTTGTAGATTCCTGTAGCTGTGTTTGGCCCTGATAGCCTACAGACACTCCGTATATAAAGGATTTTAGATATAAGCTATATATTTATAATTTGTGCATGCATATAGCCTGTATGATTGCTGCAGCACATATATGGGTTATGTTTTGCATGTGGGCATCCCTTTGGGTTCTGTGGCCACTTGTTTTTTTTTTTTGTTTGTTTTTTCTGTCAGTGTGTGATGCTTGAAATGAAAGCAGTTCACACAGGGATCATCCTTTAGCTTGTCGTAAATCCATCTTATTATAACGTATTTTGGTTTATTTTGTTGTAAACCCGCTGTAAATGTTTGATTACATAAACGAAACGGGACGCTTTCTGTGTGACCTTCATCCCATAATGGTTTTAAATGTTTTATTGTTGAATCAGATATTAATGAGCTAGTGTGTGGGATGGAGGTTTAAACGGTGTAAATGTCAGTGTGATAACGGGACTTTATTGCTCGGGACCTGACAGGGATGCTCCATGCAGGCGGGGTTTCCTCGGTTTTTCTGCAGATGGAGGTTCCCTTCTCCTCCCCTCCCCTTTAAAATGAGCTTTCAGGGGTTTGTTTATTAAAAACGCAATATTTGCTTTCTGTATACTGCATATTATGTATATATATTTTAATTCCACGCATAAAGAGACACTATTACCTGACAAACAGGAATTTATTGGGTATTGTGATGAATAATACCTGTTTCTGACAGAACTAGACTGTAAACAGCTGAAATAGTCAGGGAGCGGCCCGCGCTTTTCTTAGCCAATGAGAAACGCGCTCTGCCTGTTAATCATTTTGCGCGTTCATATTTGCTGACATCAGGTTGGCTGATGTGTCGAGAGGGCGTGTCATTAAGTCAACGAAATGGTGGAAATTTCTCATAGTACCATTAAAAATGTAAAACAGAGTGTAATTCTAAAAAAGTGGCAGCAAGTGGCATCCATTTTTCATCTTGTAAAGTGTTTTTGGATTTTTCATGACATTCAGACATTCAGAAATAATGTGTCAAAATTAAATCTAATGCCCTCATGCCCTTAAAGGATTAGTTCACTTTCAAATAAAATTTCCTGATAATTTACTCACCCCTATGTCATCCAAGATGTTCATGTCTTTCTTTCTTCAGTCGAAAAGAAATTAAGGTTTATGAGGAAAACATTCCAGGATTTTTCTCCATATAGTGGACTTCAATGGCCTCCAAACGGATGAAGGTCAAAATTACAGTTTCAGTGCAGCTTCAAAGGGCTTTAAATGATACCAGATGAGGAATAAGGGTCTTATCTAGAGAAACCATCTGTCATTTTCTACAAAAATACAAATGTATATGCTTTATAAACACAAATGATCACCTTCCAAGTGCTTCCGCCAAAACTGCACTTTCGTATTCTTCAAACAGTTTAAGCTGTATGTCCTACGCCTTCCCTATTCTACTTAAGGAACGAACGCAGCGGCAGTTCCATTTTTTCTGTAAGTTGAATAGGGAAGGCATACTGTAGGGCATACAGCGTAAACTGTTTGAAGAATACGAAAATGCAGTTTTGGCGGAAGCACTTGGAAGGTGATCATTTGTGTTTATAAAGCATATACATTTAAATTTTTGTAGAAAATGACCGATCGTTTCGCTAGATAAGACCCTTATTCCTCGCCTGGTATCGTTTAAAGCCCTTTGAAGCTGCACTGAAACTGTAATTTTGACCTTCAACCGTTGGGTGCCCATTAAAGTCCACTATAAGGAGAATAATCCTGGAATGTTTTCATCAAAAACCTTAATTTCTTTTCAACTGAAGAAAGAAAGACATGAACATCTTGGATGACATGGGGGTGAGTAAATTATCAGGAAAAATGTATTTGAAAGTGAACTAATCCTTTAAACCATGAATATTAATTATTAAATAGGGGTGGAAAGCTTGCTTACTTCACATGACACTGGAGCACAAAACCAGTCATAAGTCGCACAGGTATATTTGTAGCAATAGCCAACAATACATTGTATGGGTCAAAATGATTGTTTTTTTCTTTTATGCCAAAAATCATTAGGATATTAAGTAAAGAATCTTCATGTTCCATGAAGATATTTAGTAAATTTCCTAAATATATAAAAAAAAAAAAAAAATATTTTTGTGAGTGGATACACATTTCTAAGGACTTCATTTGGACAACTTTAAAGGTGATTTTCTCAATATTTTGATTTTTTTTTGCTCCCTCAGATTCCAGATATTCAAATAGTTGTATCCTAACAAACCATACATCAATGGAAAGTACTTATGACTGGTTTTATGGTCCAGGGTCACATATTTCAGAGCATGATATATATAATATTCCAAACTTCTAATTCCTCTAATATGTATCTACAGCTTGTCAAGCAAATGCACCTGAATGCCTCTTGATTTATAGATATGATTCACGAGGCATGGAGGAAAATCTTGAGGCATCTGAATATGCAATCTCTACAATTCTCAAGAGAACATGCAATACATGTGTGTTAGGAGATGGTGGGCAAACCAAGAGCTTCATCTATGTCCTGATGTTCATCAGTGTTGAATCCCCTAAAGATGTGCACGTGATCCTCAGTCATGGAGGCAGTGTGTGCATGTGTCTGTGCTCGAGCTGTTTCACATTCTAATCGCATTCACTCATCAGCCAGCCTCATTCACTCTCCTCTCTTCTCCTCTTCTCTGATTTCTTCATTCTCTTTGTTTGCTGCTTGACTTGCACTATTGCAAATAAAATCGTCCCAGGACTGTGAGGGAGGAAGCGAGACTGCAATGGATGGCTGCTAGTTAATACTCTGTGTGTGTGTTCAGCATTGAGACGTGAGTGATAGTTTAAGTCAGTAACTGCTGCAGTGCACACACACACACACACACACACACACACACACACACACACACACACATACACTGAGGAATTCCTCTTCTACACGCTCTGAGCGATGGTGTGTGTGTGTGTGTGTGTGTGTGTAGACAACATAGCAATTCCTATTGAATGAAAACGAAGTGAATGCTTCAGTGTCAAAATTTCAAGCCCCACTGCGTTGATGATCCACATATTTATTTCCCTAATGAACATGCAAATGATAGATCTAATAATTCTAACATATATGAAAGTATCTATCTATCTATCTATCTACTTATCTATCTATCTGTCTGTCTGTCTATATCTCTGTATAAAGTAAATGTGTTCTGTTTCACATACTATTTAATAAAATAGTTAACTATAGGTCTGGGTATTGACAAAATTTTCACGATTCGATTCGATTTCTATTCACATGCTTTCGATTCGATTCGATATAAATTAATTTGGATGTCAGTTACAGTACATGGCAAATTTTCTAGAGAAAAAAATCTCTCAACTAATGCTTTAAACTACACATGGGAGTCAGTTGGTACTGTAATATTGAAGGTTAAAATTACATAATCATATTTCTACTCCAATTTGTTTTTGTTGTTTTTTTTAAATATAAACATTAAATCGTGGCTGTCATAACTGGTTTATTCAAACATGCATTAAATATTGAAGAACATTATAAATTATAATGAATATGTAACGGTGCATATATTTATCAGAATGCTGCTCTCTAGAGTTCATTTTTCTAGCTGACTAATGAGTTTATGGTCTCTGAATATGGTTTTTCTGAGGTAAATAGGACATTGTTTACAAGCTTTTTAATTGACGTCTTTCGCGGTTGAAACACTGATTGAGCGATTTCATGTGACATGATACAGATTTAGGTAAGTTGTACTGTATCTTTTAACACCTTCAGATGTTTAGTCGTGTTTATTTCGCGCTGTAACTGGTATTAAAGCCACTTCCTGCCGCTTCTCTTTAACTGAGGTGCTAAAGCAATCTGTTACGACACATTTAACAGCGGTATTTATTTTTTGAATTTCATAATAAGATGGATGTGATTTGAAATCTGAGACTTTGCTTCATATCAAAAGTAACAAAGCACAAAGATTATTGTGATTTATTGGATGGGAGGAGCGCTTTCGATATTGGTTCGTAAAAATAAGAATCGATTAAAGCGTTAACTAGTTTTCTATATTGTATGTTTAATTACAGTAATAGCATCCAGTTATAATATTGGAGATAAAATGGTTATTTTGCATTTTAAAGGGTTAGTTCACCAAAAATGAAATTTCTGTCATTAATTACTCTCGTGTCTTTCCACACCCGTAAGACCTTCATTCATCTTCGGAACACAAATTAAGAAATTTTGAGGAAATCCAAGAGGAAAAATTGTTGAATAAAGTTAGTTTTGCGCACAAAAAGTATTCTCATCGCTTCATAACATTAAGGATGAACCACTGCAGTCACGTCAACTGTTTTAACGGATGTTTTTACTACTTTTCTGGACCTCGAATGTGGTAATTTCGTTGCTCGGATTTCATCAAAAATATCTTAATTTGTGTTCTGAAGATGAACGAAGGTCTTATGGGTGTGAAACAGCATGAGGGTGAGTGACAGAATTTTCATTTTTGGGTGAACTAACCCTTTAAATCCAGTTTTGTGTAAAATTGTATTAATCATCCATCCTTCTGTTTTGAAAAAAAAGGAAAGTTCTTTCTTGACTTTCAATATTTTCCTCTGCCTATTTTGTAAACTATTTTTTCCCTCTGTTTTGGTATACATAAAGCCCTCTCAGAATATAGAATTATGTTCAGGGCATCAAAAAGATCATTAAAAATCTCTAGTCTGGTACTTTACCACCATATCCTGTCCCTTTACCTTATTACCTGGCATGTGTTCAGTAATTTTGTGCAGCACCAGAATGAGAAACAGACCCACAGCCTGCTGGGACGGCAGGCACTATACACACTCATACATATGCATGTGTACAGTCAGCCAGGACCCCCTCTGCGCCCACCCACTCGCTCTTATTGGCCACCAGCCCGTCGCTGTAGGAGCAGGTGTCGTGCAGTTGGCAGATTCATCTGTCGTCATGACGGGGGCTCCTCTCTCTCTCCTTCTGAGATCATTGTGTCCCCCTTCCCTCTTCATTTCTCAAGCAAACTGAACAGATTTGCTGGTTCAGGGAAGACGGAACTGTCCGGAAGGCTAATATTCCAAAGCAGTGACCTGCGAAATTAGGGGCCAGAAGCAGAAAGCTGAGCCATTTCAGGTCGTGAACAAAACTTGCTGATAAACATGTTTAAGTTTGACAGAACGGATGCTGCTTCAGGCCAACAAGGTTCTCTTTGGGCTGGACTCCCGCAGGATGCAAGATTGTGGCATCAACATCAGTTAGATTAGATTCCATTAAAGTGAAATTAGTGTTGCACAGGTGGAAAGGTTTTGCTGTTGTTCTGCGTTGTGTTGAGGAGAGGTGTGCTGTTCAACATGATTAGAAGTGGTTACACTTTATTTTGAGGTGATGTAGAAACTTACATTGTACTAACTAAATAAGTACTGAGTAATATTAATTAACTACATGTAGTTACTATAGAGTTACAGTCAGGGTTTGGTTTAGGGTTGGTTACTTGTAATTATGAATAATTTACAGTTATTACTATAGTAAGTACATGAAGTAATGTGTACGTCACCTTAAAATACCTAATACCTAAGAATTTTTCTAAGAGATCCATCCATCCATCAGTCTATCCACATGGGTTCTTATTCATCCATCCATCCGTCCATCTGTTCATCTGTCCATCCATCCATCAGTCTATCCACATGCATTATTATCCATCCATCCATCATCCATCCATCCATCCATCTGTCTATCCATCAGTCTATCTGCATGTGTTCTTATTTATCCATCCATCCATCCATCCATCCATCCATCCATCCATCTGTCTATCCATCAGTCTATCTGCATGTGTTCTTATTTATCCATCCATCCATCCATCCATCCATCCATCCATCCATCCGTCTGTCCGTTCGACCATCTGTCTATCCATCAGTCTATTTGCATGTGTTCTTATCCATCCATCCATCATCCATCCATCTGTCCATCCATCAGTCTATCCGCATGTGTTCTTATCCATCCATCTGTCTATCCATCAGTCTGTCTGCATGCGTTCCTATTTATCCATCCATCCATCCATCCATCCATCCATCCATCCGTCTGTCCGTTCGACCATCTGTCTATCCATCAGTCTATTTGCATGTGTTCTTATCCATCCATCCATCATCCATCCATCTGTCCATCCATCAGTCTATCCGCATGTGTTCTTATCCATCCATCCATCATCCATCTGTCTGTCTATCCATCAGTCTATCTGCATGAGTTCTTATTTATTTATTTATCCATCCATCCATCCATCCATCCATCCGTCTGTCCGTTCGGCCATCTGTCTATCCATCAGTCTATTTGCATGCATTTCTATCCATCTGTCCATCCATCCATCCATCCATCCATCCATCTATCTGCATGCATTCCTATTTATCCAACTATCCATCATCCATCCGTCTGTCCGTCCATCTGTCTGTCTGTCCATCAGTCTATCCGCATACATTCCCATCCATCCCTCCATCCCTCCCTCCATCCATCTGTCCATCCATCCATCCATCTGTCTATCTGCATGCATTCCTATTTATCCATCCATCCGTCTGTCTCTGTCCATCCGTCTGTCTGTCTGTCCATCAGTCTTTCCGCATGCATTCCCATCCATCCATCCCTCCCTTCCTCCCTCCTTCCCTCTGTCCGTCCATCCATCCATCCATCCATCCATAAATCTATCATCTGTCTCTCTGCATGCATTCCTATTTATCCATCCATCATCCATCCGTCTGTCTGTCTTTCCATCAGTCTATCCACATGCATTTCCATCCCTCCCTCCCTCCCTCCCTCCGTCTATCTATCTATCTATCTATCTATCTATCTATCTATCTATCTATCTATCTATCGATTCATCCATATATCTATCCATTTGTCTGCCTGTCCATCTATTCCTCTGTGTCTGTATATCAATCATCCTATCTGTGCCCTAAAAATATATAAAATATTTATATTATATTTATATATAAAATATATAAAAATATATTTGCATAATGTGTTCTGTTTCACGTGCTATTTTAAAAAAGTGAAATATTTAACAACATTGCATGTTTTATTCAGTGAGTTATTTTGCATTTTCATTTTTGTGTAAAATTGCATTAATCACCCATTGGGCCAAAAGTTATGAATATTAGGAAAGCTGACTTTCTATTTTTCAATCCGTAATCAGCGCCCTAGCAACAGCATAGCAATCCATTTAGAGCACCTGGCATCATGTGGTGGGTTTTGCATGAGCAAGCACCACTAGCTCTGGTTAAAATTAAAATATTCTGAGAGTTTTCTGTAAAATATAGCTTTTGGCTTAGGGTACAGCAAATATAATTGGTATAATAAAAAAACAAAACAATAGAAGTCAATGGGTAGTCCCACCATGATATAAACACGCGCTGCAGGGGGCTCAGAGATGGACAGAGTGATGTTTTCACTCTCTCATTCTCACTCTCACATTGTTCATCATGTTGGCCAGAAAATAAAGCCCGCAGGCTTTCAGATGGTCACTATGACAGAGCAAGAGCTGGACACGTGCTCAAACAGCATGCCTCACATGTTTTGTTTTCTCTTAGCCGAGAGTAATGCTCTCTGCACGTTTAACTCTTTACAGCCCATCAGACTGACGCCAGTCAAAGAGCACGACCTGTCTCTCCTCTGCCCTCTCTCTTTGTGCAGTGGAGGGAAGTAAATGTTGAAAGGAAAAGGAGGGGAAAAGCACAGTTATGGATCCATTAGCCTTGGTCGTTCCAGTCAGGCTGACTGCGTTGGGGAAATGACGTGTTTGTTCACCTTGAGGATGTCTTGAGTGAACATCATGCTTGATTTCTATCTGTTTGCCTCTCTCTCTCTCTTAGCTCAGCACAAATGGTCTAGAATGTAGTTTTATCTGATGCCTGATTATTAAAGGGGACCAATAATGCCCCTTTCACAAGAAGTATTATAAGTCTCTGGTGTCTCCAGAATGTGTCTGTGAAGTTTCAGCTCAAAATACCCCATAGATCATTTATTATAGCTTGTCAAATTTGCCCCTATTTGGGTGTGAGCAAAAACACACCTTTTTTGTGCAACATGTTCTCCAACCAATATGCCCATATAGGTCACTTCCCTGAAATACGACCCATAGGAGAGTTTACTAAAGTTTCGCCCCTATAGTTCCCTTTTATGTGCATCATACTTAGGGTTTCGCGTAGTTCAGTTGGCAGAGCATTGCAATATATAACAATATGCAATCATTTGATCATGTGATCGTGGGTTCGATCCCAGGGAACACATGTGCTCATAAAGTGTATATGCACTATATATCGCTAAGGGTAGGATTAGGGTTGATTAGGTGTAGTCATTAATAAAAAAAGATTTTTGCTAAATGGAAATAGGAAAAATAGCGGGTAAAGGACAGTGTAAAAAGTCCACACATTGCATTTAAATGAACACGCATTTTGATAACGACGATCATACGTCATTTCATGATGACAGACGTACACAACACTGTCATTATTTTTATGTCAGCTAGAGGCCGCATGACTTTAAAACGTAAATATAGGTCGTAAAAAGGTGTTTGAAAAAACGACCTATAGGGTCGTTTTTTGGAGGATAGTCTCTTTTTGTGTGTGTCCCTTTAAATGCAAATGAGCTGCTGCTCCCAGTCCCCTTTCCAGAAGAGGGCGGAGCTTTAACAGCTCACGCTTCGGTCGCTCAACAACAACAAAGCTGGAGAATCTCACGCAGCCAAAATGAGGATTGTCAGTAACGGTGTTCAGCCTTACATTGTTCAAACCGGAGTCGACACTGATGGAGAGACTCAGGAAGAAGTTACAGCTTTTAGAATGAAACTGGACGTTTCTGAATGGTTAGTGGATACATTTATGTAGTTGCTGTGGAGTTGATTCAACTCATCAACTAGCATGTGCCGTCATGTTCATCTTTTGTGCAAATCCAGCATTGAATTGACCCTCGTTTGTGAAGCAGGCGTAAAATGACGGCATGACAACAACACTCTACTACAACAACTCTTCCTCTTCTCTAAAGCAGCCCAACATGGCCTCACCCCCTTTGTTGTGTGTTCTCGGGGGTGGGGTTTATGTCAATTTTAGGGCTAGTGATGTCACTAACCCAGGAAGAAGCTTGTTGTAGTCCCTACCAGCCGTTTGTTGTAGTTCTTAAACAGTGATTTCTGTAAAAGAAAATATCTCCCTTTGCATTGAACTTTGAGTGTCGTAACTTTGCAGATGTTGTTTATGCTCAAACAGCAACATTACACACTAACTAAAGTTAAAAAAGTCAAATTATAATCAACCACCCCTTTAAGACTCTCCTTACTACAGTATTTTTTCATGTGGGTTCTTCGAAAAACATAAAATACTGCCCCCAAACTTTTGAACTTTTAATTTCATTAGCAGTAATGAAAAAATGTAAAAAAAAAAGATTTTTAAAATAAACACTCCCCTGAAAAGGACACCGTGTATCCCTGGTGATGCTATTCCTTCATTTCGGCTGTGATTCGGTGTGTCAGACTTTCACCTCCAGAGTCTGAAGCACAACCACCTACAGAGCAGATAAAAATGGCATGTACCTGAAATGTCAGAATAACCGAACGAGCCGGAACAGTGAGGTTGCAAAATGAGGTTTGTGATTGTGATGGAAACGTGTCTCCCACAGCAGATCCGCCGGAGTGTAAAGGCCATGTGGAGACAGGAAGAGTCGGGTGTTCCAACCACCGATCTTTTATTCAGTTTCACCCTGTAACGGCAGACTCAGCGAGGTGTGTTGACGTGTAAAGAGAGAGGAGAAGGAGAAGGACACCATGCGAAAAAAAGGGAAATAAAAAATAGGTTATTATAGCTCTAAAGGCAATGTCAGAATGAGGAAGAGAAGGTGAGGGACACAGAACTGAGAAATGCCACTTTCTCCAGGGACACGGCCGGTTCTCTCTCGCTCTGTCATTCTCTGGCAAGGTTATGAGCTCATCTTGTGGCTCAACTGTGAGTGTGTCAAAAGGGCAGAGTCACTGCATTGTGTTTGAAAACTATATGATATGTATATGTATGCGTGTGTACCCAATAAATGATAGAAAATGGTACATGGAAATATGCTGTTTTCAGGATTTTTGGTGTAAATTTGTATCTTAGATGCTGTCATTTGTCACAATTTTAAGGTTGTGTTTTATTTTAATTTTTAGCTTTTTTGCAGTTAACCTAATGGTGAATCTCAAACCAGGATTCAACCCAAAATCAATAAATTATTGATGTTAATCATTATATTATATTATATTATATTATATTATATTATATTATATTATATTATATTATATTATATTATATTATATTATATTATATTATATTATATTATATTATATTCTTAATTGTGACATTATTTTGTTACAGTTAAATGATTTACTTCATTAAATGTAACAATTACTCTATGCATTCAGATATCACTCTTGAGTTGTTTTATATATTACATAAATTATTATATGATTATATATCATTTATTTTTCCTTTTTTATTTATTTTATTTTTATATAGTTGTATTTGTATAATTGTTTTGTAAATACCAGCTTACAATTCTGATTACTGTAATGCAATAATTGAAATAAAAATAATGTAAAACCATCTTAATGGTCCTAAAAAATCCCCAATTTTCTAATTCAAAATATAATTTTGTATTTATTTCTTGTTTTTCGAGTAAAATGGATGTTTTTTTGTGTGTGTGCAAGATTCTCAGCTTTCTCTTTGTGTAAACTTCAGTTGCTTAGTCATGATTTGAGCACAGAACAGCCTCGATACACACACACACACAGATCCCTTGTGAGGCCTGTCTGTGGTTTTCAGTCCGCTAGAGCAGAAGTTCAGAGGCATGCTAATGTTCTCAGGTCTGACAGCTTGTGACAGAGAAAGAAAAGACAGAATTTCAACCGAATTGTCAAACACGACGGCCTTCAGCTGAGCTTCCCGTCACAAACCAGAGATCGGGGTCTCTCTCACACACACACACACACTTCTGCTACTTTCTGAACCTAAAGTTCAACACATCACTGTGTGTTTGCAAAGACAAGAACAACAAGTCGCACTGTATTTTTCCTGGAAAGTTCTCAAACATATTAGTAGAGGAAGATCCTATGTGTCAACTGATTCTTTTGTCTGGACCAAAAAAGAAAATGATACATTTAGTCCAGGTTTGCTTAGCGTTCACACTGTCATATTTAACACAAACATGTTCAGACATGTTCAGATGGTATTTTTAACTCATGAAGAGCATTCTGTCCTTTTTAGGATCACATCATATTTCAGTCAAACTGCAGTGTACTGCAGGGTATGCAACCGTACTAACAGAGCAATCACACCAGAGTTCGTTTTTATTGAACCAAACCTGACAAGTGTGAACACCCTTAGAAATGGCTCTACAAACACTTGAATGATTTTGCAGAACCCATCGCTGCTCACAGAGGTTTGTTTCTGGTCCGCTGAGATTCCCAGGTGTGTTTGCTAATTTTCAAGGCGAGTAGACTCACACTCACAAGAGAGCAATTACTTCACACACTGTTAAACGCAGGCATCCGGAAGATTATTGAAGATAAACATACTTTATTGACATGTTATTGATCATTCACTGATTTGTTGCAGAAAAAAAGCATTTTCTCTGTATATTATCTGTTTTGTTTTCAATAAAAAACATCTAACATCTTAAAACGAGATACATTTACATGCATAAACCATAAGAACAACTAAACTACAACTTTTTGAATTGTTATATTTATATTATATTATATTATATATTAAAATATAATTTTGTTATAGTATTTGTGGCATTTTTTTTATGACAATTAAATGATTATATTATATTATATTATATTATATTATATTATATTATATTATATTATATTATATTATATTATATTATATTATATTATATTATATTATATTTATTGTGGCCTTATTTTGTGGCCATTAAATTATTTACTTCATTAAATGTAACATTTACTCTATGATTCAGATGTCACTTTTGAGTTCTTGTATATATTATTATTATAATATTATATATTTATTTATATTCTGAATTATAAGCTAAACAGCTATTATGTAAATGTTTTCTTGTTCAGTTGATTGATTTTTTTGTTTTATTCATTAACCTTACAAAAATGATTTTTTTTCCTGTCTTGATCTGTTTGCTCATTTGTTCGTTCCACTCTTAGAAGAAGAAAAAGTTACATATAGAAACTTTACCATCTTTTGATAGTTGCTAGGGTGTTTTGTGTGGTTGCAAGGTGGTTTCTTACTGGTCCAAATGAAAAGAGCCTCTAGATATGACTTGGACAAATACTGCATTAATAAATAACAAGGAAATGAAGGAAATGGATGGAAAATGCAGTTAAAGTTAATAGTAACAAAAAATGGAGTGCAATGGAAATTAATTTAGTATAATAATAAATTACTTATTAAATGACTAAATATGAATCATTGATGATTGCTATTGACACACTGGTGTTTTGCTGATATACGGCTATTGCATCTGTCGGTTCTGTTTCTCTCTCCCTGAATGCTGTTGTTTTTTTTCTATCATCCATCGTTGTGGAAGCAATGTTTGGAAATGCAATTTGTATTTCTCTCTGATGCCTTGATATAGTTTTTCAATTTTAGGAGGAAGGGTTTCATTTCTGTTTCGACCTCGTCTGTTGTTCAGTCTCACAGAATATTTTATCTTTGGGGATTTGTTTATTTTGGATTCTTTCCTTTTTCACAGCTAAACTATGGTTACTTAGTCAAGATTTGTCTTATCTTATAGTCCTGAGGTATTCTGACAGTTGTGCATGTTTGCATTTGTTTTCATTTTTGTTTCTGGTTAGATGTGATTTATATGTTCATCAGTGTTTGAACAGGATTGTTCAGTCTCTCTCTCTCTCTTTCTGAGCATGTCCATCGGTTTCTATTCTGTCTTGATGAGAAAGCATCCGTCTTCCATTTTTCTCCAGAACATTTCTCTGGGGAGATGAACAGTAATGTCTCGCCTGCCCTTTAATATCATTCCTCCATCCTTTTGCACGCCACTCACTCCTCCATCCGTCTGCGCCGTCCCAGGCAGTCTGTTCAGAGATTTATGGCCTTGAATGTTGCTTTCTGTAGTCAGAAATATACTTTTTTTATTATTAATGGGCAATATTTGCCCTCTGGAATTGATTTTCAGGGGCATTTTTTACCTTTATATTGGAAGCAACTCAATGCATTTGGGTATCTAGACAAGACGATCTGTCTGTTTGACGAAGTTCAAACAGCATTCAACAGGTTGGGTAGTTATATTTCTTACAGATTTCTGTTCGTTCTAATTCAGGTACAGATAAAATAGCACAGTAAGATTGCATTTATATGAATGCATTAGTGAGAGAGCGATTGCGTGTGAATTAATTCTACCTGGCAGCATTGCTCTACTAATAGTGAAGCTGTGGGTTTTAGTTACTAAGAAAATGCTAGAACCCTTCAGTTTCTAAGCTATTTTACTGATAAATCGCAGAACAGTTTTGACAATACGTTTCTGCACTACTGAATTACTCTGTATGAGTGATCTATCTGCACATGATGTGCGCGCTACTGTCTGTGTGTGTGCGTGTTATGTAGCAGCTGTATAATGAGCTGTTTAAAATGTGCATTCTTCTGATCAATATTGAACATCCAAATGGTATAATCAAACATATTTTGTTGAGCGCTCTGGGAGTATGAATTTATGACATTAACTGTTGGATACAGAGTGTAAAGCCCAAAGTATAGTTCACTTTTTATGCATACGCGAGGGTCAGCGTACAGTGCGTGTGACATGAATTTCATCATCAAAGTAGATGCGTATTTTACGTGTACTGCCGGATTTTTATAAACAGGTCACACATGCACATTTAATTTTTTAAAGTAAGTAATTAGTTTATCCACAAGGTGGCAGCCATGCCCTGGAGGCATTGATTTACAAGGTGAAAAAAAAACTGCATAAACAGAACAGACCGGAACACATGCAAGCTACAGCGACAATGGAGGCCTACATAGACGAGAGATTGTGCGAAGAGGTTAGAAAGTACCCTCATCTGTACAACTTTAGCATGAAAGAATACAAAGATGTTTCCATGGGTTGTAACTCGTGGTGAGAGATTGCTCAAAACTGCGCATGCGTTGAATGCCTGTGTATGCGTACGAGTCAAATGAAGTATACATTCCAAGGCTGTGCGTTCGACTGAGAATGTACACTAGCGCATGCGTAAAAAATGAAGTATACCCAGGGCGGAATTCAAAAATGTCTTATCCTGTTGCGCCCTCTATAGGCCATGATCAGCGACTAGTTGACGTCATACTTAAAGCATTATGGCAGAGCATTAAAATCTACTAGTCTAGAGAATTTCACACACAACCATCTCTAGGGTTTACAGAGAATGGTCGAAAAAAGAGAAAATATCAACAGTTCTGTTGGTAAAAATGGCTTGTTGATGCCAGAGGTCAGAGGAGAATAACCAGAGCAGATGAGCTACAGCAGCAGAAGACACATTGGTGCCACTCCTGTCAGATAAAAACAGGAAATTGAGGTGAAAATTCACATAGACTCACCAAAACTGGACAATTAAAGACTGTAAAAACGTTGCCTGGTCTGATGAGTCTCGATTTCTGCTGTGATATCCAGACGGTAGGGTCAGAATTTGGTGTAAACAACATAAAAGCATGGATTCATTTTAGCATTGTTTAAACACCACAGTGAGCTTACCTCAGTATTGTCCATGTCCATCCCTTTTTGGCCACAGTGTACCCATCCACTTCCAGGATAACGCACCATATCACAAAGCTCAAATTATCTCAAACTGGTTTCTTGAACATGACTGTGAGATCACTAGACACAGATGTCCTCCACAGTCACCAGATCTCAATCCAGTCGAGCAGCTTTGGGATGTGGAGGAACGGAAGATTATTTTATTTAAATTTTTTGGAGACATTTTAGCCCCAAACTCTGCTTCATTTCTGCTTCCAGAGCTGTGTTTGAACAGAAGGTCCATTTAAAATATGGAGGAAGACATTAGGCAAGAAAAATGGTCCAATTAATCAGTGAAATTTAATGAACCCTCTTTTCTGCAAGTCCAGCACTGAGATCTCAGACTGAGAGAATCGAGAGAGAGAGATCTGCTGACATCCGTCTACTTTTCCTGGCTCGACTTTTTGCTGCGAGTCAGCACTGTGAAATATGGCGTCCTTCCCGAGCTCTGCATTCTGATTGGCCGAGCATCATTGTGCATTCAGGAAATCTTCATCAGTCTACAACCCCCCCCACCTTTGTTTCTTAATCCTGCTCTGCTGGTTATCTCTCTCTAATCTCACCATGATCTATAATGGCTCACCTGGGAGCTGATCGTCTCCCAACCATTAAGAAAAGGTTATGGAGATGTAGCGTTCCCACCAGGTGGGAGTAATTAACGCTGTGTGTGTGTGTGCTTATAGAGTTTTGGTTCCCACTGATAGCAGAGAGACAAAGAAAACAAATAATTACAGGACTCTTGATGATCTGTTGTCTTTGGAATTAATTATGAGCCTCAAATAGATCCATAATGAATGTTTTATACATACTAAAGCCCTAAGTTCTTCCATATTGCTGGAGTTTCTTGATATAATCTCAGGGTGACACTATAAACATATCCGTGGGGATGTTTCATTACAACTACAAAGTGAAACTTTAATTTCACACTATTTGGCTTCATTGTACAGAGCAATAAAACTGTGACATGCAGTAACTAAGGA
Source organism: Ancherythroculter nigrocauda (assembly GCA_036281575.1). NCBI lineage: Eukaryota > Metazoa > Chordata > Actinopteri > Cypriniformes > Xenocyprididae > Ancherythroculter > Ancherythroculter nigrocauda. The sequence continues at coordinate 41,097,728 of VTFQ01000013.1, forward strand.
AATCCATATTAAACATTAAATGTATCCTGCAGTAGACTGTAAATTGCAATTTAAAAAACTGTAAAACAGTCTATAAAATTACATGCTTTTATGTCATTTGAGATTTTAAACCAGCATTAGAGTTAAAATCATAAAGCTTTACTGGTGCAATGATTAAAATGAATGTTATGCTTAGGGAACTTCTATCAGTCTATATTCTCACACTCTATATCTTTCCCTGTTTTCCTTTATTTTTCTTCTCTTGCAACTGAGCAAAGAAGTCAGTATATTTATTACCAATGCAGATCTCTAGTCTTGATATTTAGGCTGTATAAATCTGGTTTATTGCATAATTAGGTCAGTATTTTCAGCGGTTTCAGCAGCATGTGAATAATGTGGTTTTGGGAGATCAGCAGATATTCAGCATTTCACAAGTTTCAGTAACTTTATCAGTATCATGTCGGTGTCATTTCAGAACCATTATGTGAGTCAAATACAAAGTTCTGTCATGAAACTCTAGATGGCACAGACTTAGGTCCTTAACTCAACTTGCTTGCAATCACATCATTATCTATAGGACACAGCTGATTGGTTCCTGCTGTATCAGTAGCCAATCTTCAAATACATGAATAGCATTTGCCTCAGCAGTGCAGCGTGCTTTCAGAAACCCTCCACCTACCCAGCTCCACCTGTATAGATCTGCTATGGGTGATTCTTGTACGCTATATTGTACAGCAGCAGCATGTCTTACTTGCTCACAGCAGTGTGTTGTGTATGTATTGACAGTAGCAAGTCCCGTACTTGCTCTGCAGCCAGTGGCATGCACAAGGTCCCCCCTTGTGCATGCGGTGCCCCCGCGTTCCCATTTCTCCAATAAGCCATGTGAAGCCGTGGTTTACAGTGAATTTATAATAGCACTGCGTCATGCCTAACAACGCCCCTTAGCTGTTATAAATTCACTGTAAACCACAGCTTCACATGGTTTATTGCTTTATTCTATTTGAATATATTGTAAAGTGTAATTTATGCCTGTGATCAAAGCTGAATTTTCAGCATCATTACTCCAGTCTTCAGTGTGACATGATCCTTCAGAAATCATTCTAATATGCTGATTTGCTGCTCAAGAAACATTTATGATTATTATCAATGTTGAAAACAGTTGTTCTGCTTCAACAGCTCTCTCTCTCTCTCAAACAGCTTGCGAGTACCAAATTGAGTTCTTCTTTTTTTTGCAGCTTATTGCGCTTAAACGGTCAAATACACACAAATGATGTCAAAACAGCCATCTTGGAGAGTATTCAGGTAAACACATTCAGTTTTGAAACATTAATAGTACTCTTTGCAGTGCACTTGGCTGAATAACTTTTGTAACTTTAATTTAATCTGTTTTAAAATGAATGCCATCCAGTGTTATTTTACATTTGATTACTTTATTTAATTTCTGTAGTATTTCTAACCCAAATTCTTAGACCCACCTGAAAAACATAAAGCCATTTGTCTTTTTATTTGGTTGTAATTATTTGTGCTGTAGTTTGCAATTTGTTTATTTGTTCTTATTTTATTACTGACCGTTTACTTTTTTATTATTATTTGTAAATGCAAAGTTTCAAATAAAGCCTCCCTGTGCTGTGTGAAAACTACACTCCTAAAAATGCTGGGTTAAAATCAACCCAAGTTGGGTTAAATATGGACAAACCCAGCGTTTGGGTTGCTTTGACCCAGCGGTTGGGTTAAATGTTTGATTGACCTGCTGGGCAGTTTCCTTTAACTCAACTATTGTTTAAAAAAATACTATATGGCTGGCTTAAAATGATCCCAAAATAGGTTGGAAATTAAAAATTAGACAAGGTGAACATTTAAGCAATTTAATAAATGTTTATTTAATCATTATTTAATATACTTACTAAGAAATGTTCTTTTCCAACCTATTTTGGGTTCATTTTAAGCCAGCCATACAGTAATTTTTAAACAACAGTTGAGTTAAATAAAAAGTGTCCAGCAGGTTGGGTCAAAACAACCCAATTGCTGGGTTTGTCCATTTTTAACCCAACTTGGGTTATTTTTAGAGTGTATTGCAACAAGATTTACCAAATTTATCAAAAGATTATGAGATAACAATAAAAAATATCTAAATGGCAGTATATATGACAGTTTTCCCTGTGGCATCAAAAATGGAACCGAATATCAACATTATTTTAGAAATTCCAGTGGTAACAACACTAGAATGTAGTAGGTCAACAGTAAATGTCAGTGTGGTTTCAGTAGGTCAACAGTGTTTCGTGTGGAAGTGTTCTGTCATGCAGACTCACGCAGTGAGCTCAGCAGTCTGCTGCTCTGGAGGACGAGGGCCTGTAAAGTTCTTCACTGTTTGCCAAACCGCAGTCAAACGGCAGATTTATAGTGTAATCAAATCACAGGCTCGCCAACTGCTGAGTAAACCTGCTCGCAAACCAGAGCGAGCGTGTGCTACGACAGAGAAATGCAAACACACAGTGATGTGCACAAACACACACTTGAGCAAACACTGGATCTCTCCAGCTGTTACAGTTCTGGAATTACCTTCTTGGAAATGACATGAATAATTAATTGATATACTGAATGCGGTGTATATTATTGCATGAATAAATAAAGCAGGGCTGAACTACAGAAGGAGTGCACAGGTGTTTAGGTGTGGCTTCATTCTGCATTCATGAACAGCTGTCTGTCCGATCCTGTTCAAGGAATAGAATAGAATAGAACAGAATAGAATAGAATAGAATAGAATAGAATAATTGGACAGTAATAATTAAAACATATACGTTCAGTGTCCATTACTGTTATTCCCTCAGCCAACAGACAATGCTTCCTGAATTAAAGCTCTGATTGATCGGAGACATTGATTGGATGTGACTTGTTTTAGACCTGATTAGGATGTTAATGGATTGAAAGCAGGTCAATAGTTCCTTTGTCTGGTGCATACTTAGAAAACTCCTAACACTGGCTGCATTGAATCTTCTACAAAAGCTAAATAAAAAAGAGAGAAAGTATAGAGTTATAGCTGTTTGTAAATGTAAAAGGTCTGCTAAGTTTCAAAGATCAAAGTGCAGATAAGTGGAGTTATTTTCTCCTAAAAGCAAGAACCAATTCTGAACTGCCAACCTATGTAGGTTTGTAAGAAATTTGCATAATGCCAGCCTGTGGTCTTCATTGGCTGCTATAACCAACGTCTACTTTGCCCCGCCCTCAAATGCTGTAGATGTAGCTGAGACTGGAAGAGTTCGGTTTGTGTTGTCGACATGTCGAGAAGACACTAGTCAAGTGCCGAGGAAGAGTTGAAATTCAGATATGGTAATGGGCGTTTCATTTCCAACACACGTTGTAAGCGATCAACCGATCACAACAGACCGGGCTGTCTAACCAATCACAGCAGAGCAGCCTCTGGAAAGGAGGGGATTAAAGAGACTGAATCCTTGATTGATCCGTTTCAGACACTGTGAGGAAAAAGGTGATGCTGCAGTGTATATAATAAGAAAATGTAAGTGTTTTTCTTTTTTCTTTTTTTACCTTGGATGCATGTAAACATATTGTAGGAGATCTCCAGAACAAAATGTTAGAACAGTTAGAACAGCATAATAGGGGCATTTTAACATCAAACTCAATTCTCAAGCAAGTCTTCATGTGTGCTTCACATGAGGAGTGCTGTTGGTGTGGATCACCTTTATGAGGATCTATTGAGTTAGGATGCTGCTGTAGAGGGTTTTAGATTCTTTGTGCCTGCATGCTTTAGTGAAATGCATTAGCGTATGATATTTGTAATACCCTGTACGAGTGCAGTGCACCTCATACAGAAGAATGGTAGATGATGGATGTGATGCCACCTTGTGTCTTCCTCTACAAACCCCATCCATTTACCACTCAAGCTACATTGAAAGCGAATGCTGCGTCAGGCTTCTGTCGTTCTGTGAGAGAGGATCTGATGATTTGAGAAGCTGATGGTGGAAGACGTTTCTATATTTTATTTAGACGCTTTAGCAGGGCGGGGTGTCTCTCTCTTTGCTGTGGTGGTGGATTGACTACGTTGATTTAGATTTAGTGCGGCTAGTTTTGGCAGGAAGTGAAGACATCGTGCCGTGTCATTCTGTCACAGATGAGGACTCTCTAAGGTACTATGAATCAGACCTCACATGCTGCTTTTTTCCTCTTAATTCAAATTTTTGGCTCATCCAGACACTTTTTTATGAAGTATTAGTGGGAATATGTGTCAGTAGATTGCTGCGGGCTGAATACAAAAATTTATGTATTAAGCTATTGCAGTGTTGCAGTCATTCAAGTTACACCTTGTGCATTCTAGTTAGGATTGATACTTTTGGCTTATTTATTTATGCATCATAATTATTAAGGAATTAAACATTGATTTAAAATATTTTAATGGATATTAAAATCTGCTTTATAGCCATTGTGCTCTGATGCTGTCATGTTTTTCTCAGTAATAATTGTGATTTTATTATTTTAATCTATCAAAAACCCTGTTTCTGAATAGTATTCTGGAATGTTATGTGGAATATCTATGCTATAGAAATTAAAATCACTAAAAATAAACTGTCACACATCAAGTCAGAGAAGCTTACTTTGGAAATGACCTTCAGTTGAACAAGAGGAGGATGACAGGAAACTCATACTTCACAAAGTCTTGTAATTTCATATTTTATCTACTGATACTTGCATTTAATTGATTTTTAGTTTCCATTTATGAAGAACAATGAACCTGTGAAATGCATAAAAACAGATAAAAATTGCTCAAATATTATTAGACTGTCAACACACTGGCTTATGGTTATGCATATTATTATGTCAGTTCACATTGTGGCTAAATGTAACTATTATACAATGGGTAAATCTCACAAAGAAATGTTTCCTCAGATCAAATAAAAAAAATCTGCTTTCTCAAATTCTCATCACTGTAATGCAAATATAAATGTTTTTCAAATAGATTTTTTTTTTTTTTAAATTCAGAACAACAAATACTTCCAGTAAACGTAAAATTGCACTTTATAAACGTATGCACTGTCAGCGGCAATAGCCTCATGGGCAGCGCAATGACATATGGTGCAGTTGCACTACGGGCGTCCCGAGTTCGAGTCCCGGCTCGTGGACCTTTCCCGATCCCAGCCCCCCTCTCTCTCTTCAACTTCACTTCCTGTCATAATAAAAAAACACCAAAAAGTACATCTTTAAAAATAAATAAATTTAAATAAATAAAATTATTTATTATGTTTTTAATTTTTGCATTACAGTAGGATGCTATGAATTAGGGAAATGTGCTTAATTATTGTGTCACAATATGAAAATTAAATAAATGGACCTTAAAATAGGCTTTATTTTATTTATGCAAAATATATTGTATTATATTCTTCATTTTGGGGTGGAAATATGACTTGAACATTTCTTGACAGTTTTTATTGGATTCACTCAGAATTTATATTAAAATTCAGTAAAATCAAATTTGGTTCTTTCGGTTCTATTTGGAACTGGTTAACCCTCAGGGGTCTGAGGGTTTTTGGGGCCCTGGAGAAGTGTTGACATGCTCTAACATTTGCTTTTTCAGTTGCTTATAAACATATTAATGGCAGTTTTGTTTCAAAATGATGTGAAAATCATCCTGTCTACTCATTCACATAAAAAAAAATTGTGAGACATTTTTTGTTTATAAAGACAGTATGCTTGGAGGAGTATAATCCTGAATAATGTTGTGATCCACACCTGAGGAGACAATGACCTGCATAATGAGCCATATAATGAGCCTTTTTAGTCAGGTATGTGAGAGGAACGAAAGAGCATCAGGACAAAGTAGTTTATTTTGTAGTTTGTTTAGAATATAGTTAACAATATAAATGAGAGTCAAATACATATTTTGAGTACATGTGAACATTACATACCTGGCATTTTCAAGGTGTTTGGTGTTTGTATGCACTGGAGGAAAGAAAAGAAAAGAAAGAAAAAACCTTCCTGCTTCCACTCAGTGATCTCAATATCATATGCATGCAGTCCAATGTGGGCCAATATCTGGTCACTATGAATCTCAAAACTGTGAGATAAAAGAAAAAAACCCTCTGTGAGCATTATGATAACAAGATCATATCAGCTATTGTATTAACGTTAATATTATGTCCAATCTTAAACATCAGTGTAATATCACACGCGTCAGTAAAGTCTTGTAGCTCGTGTCCCAGCAGGACGGCCCGATGAGTGAGGGTAACATGCTGAGCAGGACACTAGGGATTGGAAACGGAGACTTGGATTGTCTTTAGCCCTCTGGATCTCCGGGGAAACTAGACAAGTCTGGTCTGGTCAGAAAATCCATTCTTCTCAAGCAGAGCTGATGTGCTGATATGTCCCTTGTTTGGATCTGGTGTCTCACTGCAGATGAAGAAAACAGTTGTGGTGTTTTTTTAAATCAATTGTCTGTATGGATGAGCCCCTGTGGGCTGCTTATGGATGCGGGTCGTGGGTTTCTTCTGTTCCCCAGGAGATTTCTGGTTAAATGAAGTTACTGCTGGGTCACAACTGCAGGAGAGGAGGAGAAATCAATAGAAAGAGAAGCACGGCGTGTTTCTTCTGGATGTTTCTTCAATGACCTCGTTTCAGTGAGTCATGTCAGTCTCGAGTCCTATTTAAATGGTAATTGTTTTTTAACAGGACATAAAGTCATTTACAGACGTTTTAATTTAGTTCAATTTAAATGGCACAAAAATTGTGTTGAATGCTTTTTTTGACCTTAGCCGGAGGCATACTTTTTCACACTTAATGAAGTGGGAACTTTTTGTTCACCATTGTGAATTTGGCACAATGGAGTTTTGAAATGATTCTATATGAATAAAATAACTCCAGAGTTACTGCTGAAAAAGTCCAATTAGGAAAACGGCTGAAATGGGTCATTATAATAGCAGCCACAGGCAATGCATAATGTTTTTGCTAACGTTTGCATCCTCAACGTGAGGCAAAAGTGTCATTGCATGTCATATTCCCTGTGAATTAATTCCTGTCTGTATGAATAGGTTTAGTTTCAGAAGAGCTTTCAGATCTTCCTGGGAGGTTTTTAATAATGAGGTTGGAAACGGTATGACCTGGTTTGATTGTGGTCAGTATAAATTTTTTCTTTCTCTGACAAAGCATAAAGCATCTTAGTTAGCAAAGACCAAAGAATAAATGTTTATTTACAGCTTTTTCAATTCATGCCACAGAGAATGATGGGAAATGTACAATAGCTACATATATTTGATAAATGAGTTGTATTTTTGGCAAGCTATTGCTTTCGTTCATCAACAGCACACAAACTAAATTAACTTCACAATTACGCTAACATTCAAAAGTTTGGGGTCAGTAATTAGTATGAGGTCAAAAATAATAAGTTTATTCAAGTTTATCAAAAGTGACTTATAATGTTACAAAAGGTTTAAATAAATGTTGTTCTTTTGAACTTTCTATTCATCAAAGAGATGTATCATGATTTCCACAAAAATATGAAGCAGCACAACTGTTTTCAACATTGATAATAATCAGAAATGTTTCTTGAGTATCAAATCAGCATATCAGAATGATTTCTGAAGGATCATGTGACACTGAAGACTGGAGTAATGATGCTGAAAATTCAGCTTTGATCACAGGAATAAATTACAGTTTAAAATATATTCTTAAATTGTAATAATATTTCACAATATTACTATTTTTACTGTGTTTTTGATCAAATAAATGCATCTTTGATGAGCAGAAGAGACTTCTTTCAGAAAAAAAAATACCCCAAACTTTTGAACTTTAAAAATTCTCCCACTGATAATTATAACATTGTAGTGACATTTATGTACATCTCATATACAGTCATCCTGATGAGAGTCGAAGGCAGCAGCATTTCATTTTTACCGACACCACTGAATAGGGCTTTTGTTTGAAGATGAAAGAACTTGGTGACGTCGACAACACGTGATCAGCATTTGAATGAGAAACGGAGAGAACAAATGAAATGGAGAGATTAACAAACATGCACATATTAGACAACAGTATTTTGTGGAATTAATGGAGATGAGCAATGACATAACAATAGATTAACCACTGTGGATTGATAATGTCAGATGTGCTCTAATGTGCTGAGAAAGATGAACAGCACATACCGTGTGCTTGATGGGAACATTCTGTCACTCTGAAAGTGCAGAGGAGGAAGAGAGAGTCTACAGGGATGTATATATGTCTTGCGGTTAGCATCTACTAAATGACTAAATGACCGGACCTGCCCTCCTCCTGTCCTCGCTTCATTCCTTCAATCTGTCAGGCGAGCTGGGAGGGTAAATCAGGAAATGAAAAAGCCAGAGAGATTAATAAAAGGGAATCCCTCATTCCACACTCCTCTTCATCAATCTGAAATCAATAGCAAACCTCAAGAGAAAACGGCTTTCATCTGCTGGAGCACAAACTCAAACCTAGTTTATCAAGGCTGTGTTGAACTGATGCACAACACTTGGCAAAAACTTTATACTGTATTAGCACGCAACTTTTAAATTCATTTTAATTTACAATCAAAGTTTCTCAATCGGAAACAATTAGATTTTTCCTCAAATCATGCAGCCCGACTCACCTTTATATGTGCGTATGTGTGTTTTAGCTAATGAATTAAGACACTGGAGGAAAGCAATTATGTAAAAATTGCCCATTGACTCTGTGAACTCATTGAAATAGAGAGTGTTTAATCATCTGGAGTCTCCTACAACCTCTGAACTCCTCAAAACCCTGCGGGCAACTCCTAATGGCAGCGCTAATGAACCAGCTCGTGGGCACGTCTCCGTGACGACCGGACAGACCCCATCCACTCCAGCGAGAGAGAATCATGTGCGCTGTAATGATATTAATAAACGCAGACCGGCAGAAAAACAACCGGACAGGACTGCGTCACAGATACATTCATATGCTTGTTCCTATAATCATACACTGTACTCAACCCACCGGATGTTTACATCACCCAGTGCTGCTCTTGAGTGCATATACCATTATATTATATAGATAGTGTGTTTTTCACTAGTCTCAGCCCACTGACCACCTGATGACTGTTCACTGACAGACTGCTGCGTATCACCAGGTTTCTGAGGAAGATCTAGTCAGTTTGGCAGGTTTGAGCAGTAGCAGGTAAATAAAAGCAGCACAGCTGTTTTCAACATTGATAATAACTGAGTATCAAATCATCATATTAGAATGATTTCTGAAGGATCATATGACACTGAAGACTGGAGTAATGATGCTGAAAATTCAGCTTTGATCACAGGAATAAATAACTTTTTAACATGTATTCAAATAAAAAACAGTTATTTTCAACTATAATAATGTTTCACAATATTTTGACTTTGTTCAAATAAATGCAGTCTTGGTGAGCAGAAGAGACCTTTTTTATACATCAAAAAACTTTTGGCTCACTGTGTTTAAAGCACAGATAATCTTCATGAAAATTAGCTTGTATTTGGACATTTATCACAAATGCATGTGAACACTATCAGTTAATGAATTGTTATTGGTTTAAGGGTTGATATATTCAATGCCTTTTTTAAATCACACAATTTAAAGAGCGCGTGGAAACCTTCACGGACCGCCGATGATCCGAGAGCCGCTGCTGTAATGGGATGCGTCTGAATAAACAGCAAACACAGGGAATCTCACTCCGGAATACTGATGGAACTGATCCAGAGTCAGCTTGTGAACATTTGGTGCACAAATACACATTTGGCTACATCTGCACGCGTACACACACACACACACACACACACACACACACACACACTGTTTATCTAATTATTCGTTCTGGTTTGAGAGCTTAATCAATACGGGCATCTTGTTCTGGTTGCCTGGGCTCAGAGGCAGCCGTCACACACACACACACACACACACACACACACTTAAATGTTTCATTTGATATCTGAGAGCTCTTGGTAGCAGCTGTTTCCCTGCTGTTATCATCACCACACACGCCCTCCATCACTCTTCTTTCTTTCTTTCTTTCTTTCTTTCTTTCTTTCTTTCTTTCTTTCTTTTGCGACCTCCTTCCTTTCTTCCCTCCTTCCCGCTCTCCTTCCTTCCTTTCCCGCTTTCCTTCCTTCCTTCCATCTCTCTCATTCCTTCCTTTCTTCCCTCTTTCCCTCTCTCCTGTCTTCCATCCTTCCTTCTTTCCCTCCTTCCCGCTCTCCTTCCTTTCGTCCCTCTTTCCTTCTTTCCCTCTCACCTTCCATCCATCCTTCTTTCTTTCCCTCCTTCCCACTCTCCTTCCTTCCTTTCCCTCTTTCCTTCCTTCCTTCCCTCTCTCTCTCCTTCCTTTCTTTCTTCCATCCTTCCCTCTCTTTTTCCTTCCTTCTTTCCCTCCTTCCCACTCTCCTTTCGTCCCTCCTTTCTTTCTTTCCCTCTCTACTTCCTTCCCTCCTTCCTGCTCTCCTTTATTCCATCCTTCCTTCTTTCCCTCGTTCCTGCTCTCCTTCCTTTTGTCCCTCTTTCCTTCTTTCCCTCTCTCCTTCCTGCCTTTCTTCCCTCCTTCCTTCCAACCTTTCTTCTTTCCATCCTTCCCGCTCTCCTTCCTTCTTTCCCTCTCTCCTTCCTTCCTTTCTTACCTCCTTCCCACTCTCCTTCCTTTCCCTTTTTCCTTCCTTCCCTCTCTCTCCTTCCTTCCTTTCTTCCATCCTTCCCTCTCTCCTTTCTTCCATCCTTCCTTCTTTCCCTCCTTCCCGCTCTCCTTCCTTCTTTCCCTCTCTCCTTCCTTCCTTTCTTCCATCCTTCCTTCTCTCCTTACTTCCATCCTTCCTGCTTTCCTTTCTTCTTTCCCACTCTCATTCCTTCCTTTCTTCCATCCTTCTGTCTCTCCTTTCTTCCATCCTTCCTTCTTTCCATCCTTCCTGCTCTCCTTCCTTCTTTCCCACTCTCATTCATTCCTTTCTTCCATCCTTCCCTCTCTCCTTTCTTTCATCCTTCCTTCTTTCCCTCCTTCCCGCTCTCCTTCCTTCTTTCCCACTCTCTTTCCTTCCTTCCTTTCTTCCATCCTTCCCTCTCTCCTTTTATTCCTTCTTTTCCTCCTTCCCACTTTCCTTCCTTTTGTCCCTCTTTCCTTCTTTCCCTTTCTCCTTCCTTTCTTTCTTCCATCCTTCCCTCTCTCCTTTCTTCCATCCTTCCTTCTTTCCCTCCTTCCTGCTCTCCTTCCTTTTGTCCCTCTTTCCTTCTTTCCCTCTCTCCTTCCTGCCTTTCTTCCCTCCTTCCATCCTTCCCTCTCTCCTTCCTTCCAACCTTCCTTCTTTCCATCCTTCCTGCTCTCCTTCCTTCTTTCCCTCTCTCCTTCCTTCCTTTCTTACCTTCTTCCCACTTTCCTTCCTTCCCTCTCTCTCCTTCCTTCCTTTCTTCCATCCTTCCCTCTCTCCTTTCTTCCATCCTTCCTTCTTCCCCTCCTTCCCGCCCTCCTTGCTTCCCTCTCTCCTTCCTTCCTTTCTTCCATCCTTCCCTCTCTTCTTCCTTTCTTCCCTCCTTCCTTCTTTCCCTCTCTCCTTCCTTCCCTCCTTCCTTCATGTTGTAATGAGTTGATGTGATGCGTCTCTGTCAGTCAGCTGATTCCGAAGTGAGGAAGCAGAGCTTGATTCTGATTGGCTGTCTTGTTGGTGAGATTCAGTCATAAAGGAGATAATCTGCTTGTGATGCGGCTGTCTGTCGTCTCCAGTAGCGACAGCGCTTTATCTGGCTTTGGCAGTAGTGTTTGTGTGTGAATGCAAAGTGTATTCTAACACACAACTTAAAGCAAACTAAAAACAACAACAAAACAGACAGCAGAAAAGTCAAGCCAACTGATGTTTAATCATTTCATTAATTATTTAATTAAGACAGTGAGTGTGTGAATGGAGATTATGTAAGTGTAAATGTGTTCATTCAGTATTAATGAAATAAGTAACTAAAATACAATATAAATAAGTAAAAAAAAAAAAAACTAAAACAACAAAAATGACAAATAACAAATATGATATCACTGAAATGAATATTTCTAATTTAATTATAATATTTAAATTATGGACGTTATTTATAATATAATATATAATAGTTTGCTTGACTTGATTTGCATGAAGTGTTTGCAGATTTTATTTTTTCACCTCTGTGTTAGGATGACGTGTGGAGATGGTGGGAAGGGAAACTTTTAATTTGGGACAATAAATCTGTTCCATTAATTTGTTATCAGCTGCTTTTCCTGAAGGATTATTATGTGGATTTAATACGTGCAAACCTCAACCTTCTCACCGTGTGGGTGGGTATTTTTGTATAAAGAAATTCGGTATGGATTATTTTCATTATATGTTTTTAATCTTTCTTTTTATCTTTCTTCTATTTCTTTCCCTTCACCTCTTTCTCCTGGTGATGTACGACTGCGCTCTGACTGTGTTTGTCACTCTTCACTTCCTAATAAGGGCTCAGAAGAGCTGCGGAGGAAACACACACACACACACACACACACACAGCCATTTGTTTTCCCTCTCGTCTCTTTCCTGTCATCTAACCTTATTTCTGTCATGCTCTCTCTCGGTCCTTTCAGCAATCTCTCCCTCTTCTCCAAGTGAACACACTTGAGTCCATTTTAACCTTCTGTTAATTGAGATTGTCACAGAGATGTAAATGCTGTTTGAACAGGACTAGTTTTCTCTGGAAATAATTTTGCATTTTACAGACATTGTGATTTTTAATCCCATCCAAATCTTACACATCTGTATTTTTCTCCTTTGTAAAAAAATAATAGAGAATATCAGGCTACTTACTATTTATCGGTTAGCCGAGGGCTTCCGTTGAGAACTGAGTCCCTTCCTTCCGGAATATTAGTCATTGCTTCGTCTCCATTTATTTTGACCTTTGCTGAATAATGTAACTAGACCTAATTTTCTTGTTGTGCAGCCTGGGAACACTCATTATGGATTCAAACTTTCTGCCAACTCTCTGGGTAAAGTAACAGTTGGTGGTTTAAGTTCTGCTGGCATCGCACTTGACATAGAAAGAAAATTAAATAATTACGAAAAAGCGGAGTCTGCTCCGAACTACACTGTAAGAAAAAAATCTATATGAAAATACCAGTACATTTTTAGTTAAGTGTACAGACATTTCAAGGCAATTCGTAACTCAGAAGACCTGTGAAAAGTCAATACGGAAAATTCCTTTATGTTACAGGATGTGCAAAACTATATATTTTCAGTTGAGTGGTCAGAATGACAGATGATTGTACCTCACCTAGTGAATAGTGCATAGTGCATGAATTATTCCATGTTTCTCCTACTAAATACACACTCATCATGACCGGCTGAAGTAGAAAAAGCATCAATCATCCGCTGTCATGCTGTTACACACAATATTAGATGTAAACCAGTGACTTTCCTGAACTCATTTCTCAACACACTCAGGGGGAATAGCCCCCCCATAGCCAGTGTTGTTTATTCGATACACTGCGTTGGTTCACTAAAGGAATTACTGTATGCAAATCAAGTAAAAGGGCAAACTGGCCCCAGAATTTGAGATAAACACGGTTTTCACTGCGCAGTTGTCCTTGTTGTGGAAGATGCAGCGGAGGACCACAAACTGACGGCTTTATTGATTGAATTACCAACTGGCTCTTTAACATGCCAAGAGTATATTGGCTTTATGCCCGTTTATGAAGCTCTTCTACATTATTTGATCATCATTTATTGCTTCAAATATAGCTTCCAAGACTGAAGGTGCATCCCAATTCACTATTTATGCTGTTTTATAGTATAAATAGCGTGAGTAGTGTGTTCACACTGAAAATTCCAAATAGAACTCTTAATACCTGGATGATGCATGAAAAAACAAGGTGTGGAATGTTGGACACTTCACAGCTTTAATTAAGTAGTGGAGGGGGAGCTTTTTCATGCTCAGAAAGCAACATTACACACTAAAGAAAGATGAAAAGCATAATAGGGCTTCTTTAAAAATGGTATATCAGCACAGATATTGAGTGGCTTATCTAGAATCTGTGTGGTTTAGCGAATAGATGTGGTGCAACTGTTTGGAGAATCTGTGCCTCTGGTTTCTGTGCATTTGATTACTGAAGCTTTAAAAGCATAGTTACCTGAAACTGAAAATTGTGTGATTTTCTCACCAATATAACTTTCTTTCTTGTGTGGAACAAAGATATTTAGAAGAATGCTTCAGCTGTGTTTGTCCATGCAGTAAAAGTCAATGGGATACAGATTGCAAACAGGTTTGGAATGACATAAGGGTGAGTAAATGGCACCATTTTAAATTTTTAAGGAATAAATTTCAGTTGCACAGTTGGAGGAGCATTTAAATATACACATTTCAGTATGTAAATACTATTCATAGCACCATTAGATTACACGGCATACATAAATACATAAAAGTCCTCTGCGTCACACAAACACATTCCAGCTCTGTTCACATCTAATCCTCTCTACAGCTCTTCACAGTTCATGAAATATGTTCAAGCAAGCTCGCTGTCACCCCCTGGTTTTCTTTCAGGAACACAAGCTGTTTTTAAACCTCACTAAACCCAATTCTCACTGAACTCACAGTTTAGCTCATTCATTTTTGAGCAAATATTGAGCCTTGCAGCTGTCTGCACTGAGAGGACGATGCAACTCGACAAAACTAGAACACTTCCTAGAGGCTTTCTGCAGTGTGTGAGCGTATACAGCGTATGGTTTTGTTGTATCAAACCATTGGCTTGCATTGCACAGTACAGGTGGTGATGTGACAAGTGTTCAGCGTCAAGTAGCAGGATTTTTCTGTCAAAAATGCTGCACAAATCAACAAAATCCCAACCACTGCCATTCAAAAGTTTGGGGTCAGTAAGATTTTTTTGTTTTTGATGTCTTTTCTGCTCACCAAGGCCGTTTATTTGATAAAAAATGCAGTCAAAATTTTTTGAAATATTTTAGAATTTAAAATAACTGTTTTCAATATGAATATATGTTAAAATGTAATTTATTCCTGTGATCAAAGCTGAATTTTCAGCATCATTACTCCAGTCATCAGTGTCACATGATCCTTCAGAAATCATTCTAATATGATGATTTGATGCTCAAGAAACATTTCTGGTTATTATCAGTGTTGAAAACAGTTGTGCTGCTTTTTTGCTTTTTTTTATCTTACTGATACTGACCCCAAATGGTAGTGTATTTCATGTTTTAAAGTGTGGATTTTCACCACAAATGAAAAAATATTTCAATTAAAAATCATACCACAGCCAAAATTTGTCCTTTATTTGACAATTAAACTTATTCTAATCAATAGAAACATTCAATCAAGTTCAAATATTGCATTTTATAGTACATAATAGTGTTTTCACGATACTGGAACTTCGATACGATACCTTGAAAAATATTGTTATTCGATACCACGGGGAAAACTCCCATATATACAGCCATACAGATCATTTTTTATTATCTCATAATTTTGGGATAATTTGGGTATTTTTTGACAAGTAAACAGGAACAAATAAACAAATATCAAATTTGTAAAAATTAAATACATATTAATGCTTACAGTTAAAGTTACAAAAGTTATTCAGTCAAGGGCAGCGAGTGATTTTCTGTCTTTGTTCTTTTGATCAACATGAAAAACAGCAGCAGGAATATTAGGCTGCTGTCACTTTAAGAGTTTATTCACAGATCCAATATATTGTTACACAACACACGTTTTCAACTATTTACGTCACAAAACTGACTGTATTTACCTGAATATTCGGAAAGACTAGCATTTTGACAAAATTTGGTATGTATTTGACCATTTAAGTGCAATAAGCCACAAAAAAGAAGTCAATTTGGTACTTGAGCGCTGTTTGAGAGTCATCTTTATGAAAGAGCCACTTATATAGATCAGTGACGCCCGTGCTTCTGGTGTGAGCTCAAAACCTGCAGGAATGACAAAAATTATGCACAATACAAGCACTGCTCAACCTGAGTGAATGAGGCGAGTGAGAGGAGGTGGGTGTGTCTGAGAGAAGAGAGAGTGAGAGTGCAGCTAGTATCGGTGTATCAATACTGCAGAAAAGGAGTATTGGAACCATTTCAGATATTTCACTATCAATACATATCAAAATATTGATCTTTTTGACAACACTAGTACATAGTACATAGTAAGTACAGTTTTAATAATGCACTATAATGCACCATTTTGCATCTATGCTCATTTGACTAAACAGGCTCAGCCTTGCTGCATCACTGTACACGCCCACATTGCTTAGTCAGTTGTTATTAATGTTGCTTAAGGGAATCGCTTCTGGTTGCTTTGATTTTGCACATTTGCTCATTTGGATGCAGCTCAAACAGACGCCCTTTCAGTGTATTTTCATCACTCTCATGGTTTAATATTTCTTTGGCCGCTCTGAATGAAGCGTTGGACAGAGAAGTGTTGTGCTGTGATCCACAGGTTTAATGAGACTCAAGGGTGGAAGAGACACACAAACCACCAAGCGTGGGCGTATCCGGAACAGGTTTTAATTACAAACCGCCCCATCGGGAGGGCAGAGATGGATGGAGGGAGAGAGAAAAAGTGAGAACTTGCATTGAGGGACATGAGACCAGAATATCAGAGAGACTGGAGGGTGGGCTCTTGTAACTAAATGCCTAACAACAGCTTAGCAACTGCATAGCAAAATCCCATTACTGTAGTTTGTTTTTGTTTATCTGTTAGATGGGTTGTAGTGTTTGAAATTTCATGTTGTTTTTCATGTCTGCCTTAAAAAATGAAGTCATGAATCTGTCAAAGATGTCAGTGAGACAAACAGCTGAAATAAGTATTCAGTGCAGTTCATGAGGCTATACTGCAGTTAAAACAAGCACTGAAAGAATAAAAGTGTGTGTGTGTGTGTGTGTGTGTGTGTGTGTGTGTGTGTGTGTGTGTGTGTGTGTGTGTGTGTGCGCGTGTGTTGAACTGGCTCACCTTGTGCATCCGGCCTCTGAAGGCTCAAGCTCTCTTCCTGTCTGTCGTTTCTCATTCTGTGTCTGGTACACCTCTAATCAAACAACAGTTGCTGGGATGTTTCACAGACACACATGAAATCAGAACTGACCCTGTGTACTTTCCGAATTTTGTTTATTCATCAATGTAATGACTTGTTTTTGTCTCTGAAATGGCTTTCCTTTATAGCTGGCTTCACCAGTCTCTCTTGTTTTGTTTTTTTGTTTTTTTTGTTTTTTTATTATTTTTTTTAAAAAAAGGTACACTATGTAAAAGGTACACTATGTAACTTTTGACCCTCTAGTGGTTAAAAAAGCAAAATGTCATGCATTTTGCGGAAGAACAGTGTTTTGGTTGTGCTTCGGCTCAGCGTGACTGTGAGGACGAATATGGTTATCCTACACTATAAGAAAAATCTGTTAAATTTACTGTAAAAAAAGGACAGGAATTTACTGTAAAAAATGCGGTAGCAACGTTTTAGATTTTAAAGATTTAACTTAAATTTACAGTAAAATACCATATTTCATTAACTAATATATTAATTAACCAACCTATTGAAGAATATCTGTTTTGTACCTTTGTAATACACTGACAACCACCAAACACAGTGGTGATGAGAGTCAAATTTCGTCACAAGCAGATTTTCCACAAGTTGAGAAGGACAATACTAATATATAGAAGGTGCACACAGTGTCATTCACACAAACACTAAACACCATCATGGTAATGATGAAAAAATGCAATAAACATTCATTTAGCAACATTATATGTAACATAAAAAAAACTAAAGAAGAAACAATTATTTCAACAAAAATACATCAAATGTGAAGTGTCATGCAGGGAATACTGGGAATGTCAATTTATGGGTTTTACTGTAAACTATTCAATGACTTGTTCTTTTTCACTTCCAAAAACTGTAAATTTAACAGTATTTTACTGAAAAATGACATTAAAAGTATGGTTAGGTCTATTACAGTTATTTACCGTATATAGTACGGAAACTTTCAGTTAACAAATTAACAGTTTTTCTCCGTAGCATTTTTACAGTCTTTTACCGTTAAAATCACAATCATTTTTTACAGTGTGCTTATAAAGCATTCACTACTAGGCCTAAGAGAACCATTTTAAAAGAAAAGCTGAAGACGTTACTGTAGCTTTACCCATTAATAGACACACTTCCTGAAAATAAATTACAGCACAGCTCTACAACAACCGTAATGAAATGAGTCTTCACAATAGATAATGCTTCACAATGAACTCTGTTAGAGAGCTACATATTGCAATTTATCTGTTCAATAAAACACTAATCACTCATTGAAAAATAAAAACACCATCTCCACATTTTTACAACATTTCAAATTCCTCAATTCTTGCCATCTCTGAAAAGCCAAGCCAATGTTGATTCTTGTTTTATTACGAGTTCTGTTGCAGTCTTACGGAAGCCCTGAACCACATGGTGGGGGAAAAAAAAGAAAGCTTATCTCGTTATTTCGACATATTAAGTTGTTATTTTGAGATATTAAGTCGTTTTTTTCTACATAATATCTTGTTATTTCAAGATATTAAGTCGTTATTTCGAGATATTGTCAAGTCAAGTCACCTTTATTTATATAGCGCTTTTTACAATGCAGATTGTGTCAAAGCAGCTTTACATTGATAACTGGTATATAATTTGGCTGAACAGCAGCTCTTAAAGAATAGTGTCAATGCAGGCAGATCAGAAGCACTGTTGAATAAATGTCAAGAATACTGTTGAATACCAAATGTCAAGTCAAATGCTTGCTTAGTTGGGGATATTATGTCATAATATTGTCTTTATTATGACATAATATCTCGTTATTATGTTTATATCTTGTTATGCGCCACTGAAGACGTTGGATAGTGCGCGTCTTTTATTAAACGTGATATACAATAACGAGTTATTCTGTTGAAATAACGACTTAATATCTCGAAATAATGAGATATGTCATAATAACAAGATATCATGTTGAAATAATGACTTAAAATCTCGAAATAATGACTTATTATGTAGTAATAACAACTTGAAATAACTTAAAATAACGAGATATTATGTCTTAATAATGACTTATTATGTCTTAATAATGACTTATTATGTCGTAATAACGACTTATCTTGAAATAATGACTTAATATGTCGAAATAACGAGTTTTCGGTACATTCTTTCCTCTGTTTGGTGTTTGTTTAACATGGGCGATTCCCTCGTGGTTGGAGATTTAGCTGCTCCATGTCAACCTTTCTCGCTTATTGTGACAACTAACCTAAGCTACTTCCACACCATACACATGTCAAAGTAGCTGGAGCAAATTTTCTCTATTTGTGGATATGACGAGACACACGCCCGAGTGACATATGTACACAATTTCCTGCTAAAACCTTCGGGTCTAAAATATAAACACTTATAACAAGCTTATCATAGAGAATCCAGGGTAAGACAAAAACATGTTTTGGAGGAACGATGATGTATTGACTCATTATTTATATTTTGTTCATTTTGAACCGAAAAAAAGTTAGGCTTATATTTTACTTTTTTTTCTTGTGTAATATCTTGTTTCAACAACATGCCTGTGTCTTGTAATATAGCAAATGCATCATATTATATAAGTAAAATGGGTCATGAAGCCATTTCAAGTTAACTTTAGGTTATCACTTGCCTACTATAGTGTCAACACTCATTTACACTGTTTCACACACTCACATGCACAACCCAGGTGACAGCATTCATTAAAGCACTCAAGAAATGTTGTTGTTTCATTTAATTGTCATTTGCATGTATCTTTAATTTATTGTGTTCCCTATTTTCTAGCAAACGTTCAGTATCTACCACTACAACAAAAGAGTTTCAGCTAATCATGTCTCATGCATTTGATGTGTCTCTGTGGAGACATCTGAAGAACCTGTGAGCCATAAACACACTGAACCTGATCCAGATTTATGTGTTATTCAGTAGAAAACCATATGATTGATGGCAAAATAAATGCAGAATAACTAAAATCAATGAATACAGACAGTAACATACATAGTGAGAGCGAGCAGCTCAATATTTATTGTTGTTTTTGTTTCTGCTGGTCTCAGTTGTATTGGACAGCGCATGGTTTTATGTATCAGTATGTGACAAATAAACTGTAGAAATAACATGAAATAAAAGTTAACCTTATTTATTTCCAGATTGTCCCGGGTCTACGCATCAGTATGGGTTATTTTAAAGACAATAAGCGTTGTAATAATCAAAACATAGTCTAATCATTGAAACTTATTTTCTTTTATGCTTCTGACATAACCAGAGTGAGTTAAAATATTATTAACTAATAAAATATTTTCCTACTTACAATTCAAACAATGAATAAAACCAAGCCTCAATTTTTTTTTATTTGCTGAATATCTTGCTTGATTTTGAAATAAATCACATGATGCAAGTTAAATGTGTTGCAAACAGCATTTCATGTTGACTTTAAAGAGGCCATATTATGCCCTGGTTAAGTCTTGGTTTTGTTTTTGGGCTCTAAAAGAATAGCTTTTCATTCATTATTTTTGCCATATTCTCCATTGTTGCAGTCTCTCTTCCCAGTCTGACAGTAAAGCTCTGGGGTGCGGTTCCCAAAAGCATTGTTACTCAACTATATTCGAAAGTTCTGTCATTACCAGCACGATTCTGATTCCTGAAACCATAGTTCCAACTAACATTCGCAAACAGCATCACAAAGTTGTGTGGTTCATATAACACCTCTATACCTATGGTTATAAGCAGAGTTACCTGGCATGTGGACTTAAATCGATCATACTCTTGAGCAAATAAGCAAGCTAACATGCAGTACATTCTATGTCTCCCATTCCAAATACTAATTCCATTCTACATCTTTTAGTTTCTTAAGAGAATTAAAGCAGCGTTTTTGACGATTGCGCATGTGCGTATGTGCTCTAGTACGTTGGGGGAAACCCGGAGTGACATAAGAGTTGAATGAAATATCTGTACATAAAGCAAAACAACGGAAAACAGAAATAGTAAAGTAGTCCTCAGATGCAATGTTCGTTATTAGGGCTGGGACAATACATCAATTCTCGATTTGCGATACAATTATTCTGGATCGATTCTGATATTTTCTGAATGTGGCAAATCGATTCTGAGCGTTCGATCTCGAACAAACTACATTATTACTCTTCCACTTGCATGACATCATTACTTTGTTGAACTAACGTGGTTTGAACCACGGATGTGTGACGAAGTTGTTATGGTCGAGAAACAGTCATGACTAGGTTGATAGCAACCTGAATCGTAACAAAGCACTGTTCGCCAGAGGAGAACTGGCCCCTCTCACTAAGCCTGGTTTCTCCCAAGGTTTCTTTCTCCATTTTAACACCTATTTGCCACTTGTTTACCACCTGATGTCACCTGATGGAGTTTGGGTTCCTTGCCGCATTGCCTGCATTGACACTATTCTTTAAGAGCTGCTGTGCAGCCAAAATTTATATACAAGTTATCAATGTAAAGCTGCTTAGACACAATCTGCATTGTAAAAAAGCGCTATATAAATAATGGTGACTTGACTTGACTTTGTACAAGAAACGCAGCCCTTTGTATTTCCTAAAATTTGCTTTGTGCTCTGATTGGTCAGGTGGACCAGTGTGTTCTGATTGGTCAAGCGCTTCGAGTGTGTTTGGGAAATGCCACGCCTCTTACGATAACCGAGAGTTTCAACACACTACTAACTAACTCAACCAGGCTCCGCCCCTTAATTGTGCATATGTCTTGGGTGGGAATTATTTAAATGAGGAATACTGTGGCGTTTTTGTTCCCCAAAGAAAACTCAAGACTACAATGGTGGCGTTTCAGGGAGTTCAGAAACAGTAACACTGATATAGAGAAGAACTCCTGCTTTGTAAGTTTGTAGAGCTTTTTCATGCTCAAACAGCAACATTACACACAAAGAAAGATGAACATTAAAAAAGCATAACAGGTCCTCTTTAGGTTGTGATATGGAGGCAAGACTGAGTCAGGATTGTGAACAGCAAGTAACACCATCAACACACATTCACACTCACAGACACAGGTGTTTCTAATGAGGTGTGATCAGTTCAGGTGTGATCAAATGAGTTCATTACCGTCTCCTGTGAGCTCTGATCTGTGATTGAGTGTGATTGTTATGCACACAAGAAGGCTGATTATAGGGTGATTTCTATTGTAATGTGAGCATCACTGTGACCTACTCTGAAGGGTGCAGGGCGTTACTGTCTCATGTGTGCATGTTTGATATGTCCTATAGTACATTAGCAGGGTTGGAATGCTGCATAGACCAGACTGTTTTTAAAGGAACACTTCACTTTTTTTTGAAAATAGGCTCATTTTCCAACTCTCCTAGAGTTAAACAGTTGAGTTTTACCATTTTCGAATCCATTCAGCCAATCTCCGGGTCTTGCGGTACCACTTTTAGCATAGCTTAGCATAGTTCATTGAATCTGATTAGACCGTTAGCATCTCGCTCAAAAATGACCAAAGAGTTTCGTGCTGCCGTAACATGGGTGCAGCAGGTGCAATGATATTACGCAGCGTCTCTCACAAACGTCTCCATGGTTGCAAGGCACGTTCCCTGTGCAAACAGGGGGTCACAGCCGCTGTGTAATATCATTGCGCCTGCTGCACCCATGGTACGGCAGAAAAGCTCCTTGATTATTACGCCGGAATGAGAGTATAGTTCCTAGCCATATCGGTCTAGAAAATCGCAACTTTTAATTTTCCATTTGTCCTAGTATACAATGTAACTACAGAAGAGTCAAGTTTTAAATAGGAAAAATATTGAAACTCTTTGGTCATTTTTGAGCGAGATGCTAATGGTCTAATCAGATTCAATGAACTATGCTAAGCTATGCTAAAAGTGGTACCGCCAGACCCGGAGATCGGCTGAATGGATTCGAAAACGGTAAAACTCAACTGTTTAACTCTAGGGGAGTTGGAAAATGAGCCTATTTTCAAAAAAAGTGGAGTGTTCCTTTAAGAAGAAACACATCATTGTCTTTTTATTTTTAATCTGAACATTTTAACAATCTAGCAGCAAAATTCACATTTATAGATTGTATTCACATTGCACTTTTAATGTGTTTGAGATGGTTTTGATTTCCATATGTGTGTGTGTGTGTGTGTGTGTGTGTTCTTGTTTATATTACATCGTGGGGACCAAATGGCCCCACAATGTA